>OZ025296.1:207136572-207674733 GCA_964019185.1 Maratus speculifer
AATGTTAACAAAATTGAAATCTTTGTCAGCTATACGGAACAGATAGGCGCGATAATACATAGTGTTGATAATAATAAAAAGTTAAAAAAAAACTTACTGTAATCAATAATGTCATAAAAATTGCTTTTTGGAGAAGTAGCTATCAATTTTGGCCTGTTTGACATGCGGTCGCATCATCATCATAATGTTTTCCGCCTTATATAGATAGTGGTAAAGTTCGCTTGTTGAGAGTTCTTCGTCCAGTGACGATGCATATTGTCTTAGGAAACTGAATGCTTCTGTAACTTTGAAGAATGGGGATGGAGTCGGAAGCGCAGGTTCATCATCTTCTTCCTACTCATCCGGTTTGTCAGTTTCAGTTACATGGGCGGCGATATAATCTAGATTTCTAAGTTCGAAGTAAGTAGATCTTTGTCGATATTAATGAACGTGCCTAAATCGACAAAAATTTCCCCTACAGTTTCTCGTGCGGCCAGCCAATCTACTTCAACATAAGGGTGCGAGGTTGGCTCTGTGTAAATGATGTCCTCGCTACTTCAGAAATCCGCTTGTTGAAAACAATTTGTAATTGTCGTTGGTGGTACACACTCCCATGCTGCAGTAAGCATGTGCATAGCGTCGAGAACTGTAATTGGACGACACTCGTAGCAAAAATTATTGCTGCCGTGTTCCATTTGGTGAAGATATCGCTGTACGACGCGAGTCTTGAAATTTACTTTGGTGTGGTTAATTATTCCTTGGTCCAATGGCTTGGTGACATTAGTTGAATTTGGAGGTAGAAATACTACTTGTATATTATTCAGGTTTTCGTTATCTTTTAGATGCGCACGGCAGTTTCCATAAGCAATAACACATGGCGCTATTCTTTTCTCATCCACTAAAAAAATACGAAGCCATGTTGTGAAAATGTTGCCCGTCATCCATGCTCTATGCTGGCTTTCGTACAGGCAGGGGAAATTCTTGCCATTTTTAAAGCATCGTGGGTTGCGTGATTTCTCTATAACCAGCATCTTTAATTTATTTGATCCATCAGATTTAGCACCGAGCAGAATAGTAAGACACTCTTTGCTCAGTTTGACTCCATGTCATTTTTCTCCTTTCATGGCCATTGTTTTATTGGGTGTTTGTTTGTAAAAAAGACCAAATTCGTCCAAGTTGTAATTATTCTTACTAGAGTAGTTTTTTACAAGCTACGGAAGTACATTAAATTTCTAACAGTGAACATTTTCAATGTTGACTGCAGTTGATTCGCCGCCCACTTGCTTGAGTTTTATGCCGTACCGAGTTTTAAATTGATCCATCCATACATTTGAGGCATTGAATTCTAGCAGTTCCATTTTTGATGCGATTTCAGAATTTTTTTCTTGTATTATCCTCCTCAGTCCTGATGTCGCCTGGAGGAGACACTAAACAAACCTTTTTAAAACTTTTATCTCATTCAAAATTTTCATTCCAGATTTTCAAAAACTGGTTCCTATTATTGTTAATAGATGACAGCAAAGTGCAAAATGCTTTTTTTGTTACCAAAATAATTTTTTTCGTTCAATTAGCGGTATGCAAAAATGGCATCACCAAAAAGAAGGAAAAATAATCACTTGTGTACAGTTAAGATCTTTTATCTAGTAATAATAATTTTGCTAAAATTTAGTCAGCCTAAGATTTTATTACATAAAGATTGTTCTTTTTAATGGTACCATTTGTGTTAAGCTTTAACTGCTCTAAGCCTTAAAAAAAGCAAGGTCATTTTAGTGTCGCCTGTAGGAGACATCCGGTCATGCTCCAGTAAAACTGCATTTTCTGAAGTTGTTGGTAGAACTATTTTTTTTCTGAATTTAAATTCAGTATTTTTATAAAGATTTCCTTATCGTAAGATGGGGTTATTTTGTGACAGATGGGGTAACGCTGGGACACATGGTCTAGTTTGGGTATTTTGAATCTCCCGCTCTGTTCTGTGTGGTAGGAAAGCAAACAGCAGTAATAACTCCCAGTATAGAATGCCACATAACCTAACAATTGTCTTCGGAAACTTTAAAATGAAATACGCAAAGTAGACCAGGTGTCACAACATAATCTCATCTTTGCGAAAATAGATATATTATGATTTCAAACAGTAAATTATAATTTCAAGCATATGAGCTAAATATTTTCTTAATTTTTCAGTGTGAGAACAGTTTTAAATTAAATGTGGATTTTTTAAAATTATTTTGAAGTAAATTGAATATGTTTTAAAATTCATTATTCAAAAACAAATTAGAGAATGTAGAGTTTAAATTTTTTTATAGCTTTTATGTAAAACAATAAAAAATACTTAACTAAAAACAGTAGAGACTCGAAAAAGCCTTTTATTTACAAAATCTGAAATATTCTGATTTTTTTTTTTTTTTTTTTTTTTTTTTTTTTTTTTTTTTTTGCTTTTTAATTATAATGACCTATCTAAAATATCCTAGAATACGGATGTAATGTTCGAAAGACACCTGCTTTCAAGATAACATGTCTAGTGATACTTACTTTTCAATCAGAGACAATTTAAAACAAAGAGATGATCTCACAGTAACCGATGCAGAAAAGTCTGAAGATAAATTTGGGAAAGCCAGACATATTCTCCAAACTGTTGTATTAAGATGTCTGTTGAATAAAAAATTCTCAGCCGTAGCTATAGATGAACAAATTATTCCTTTTTATGGCCATGCACAAAGAAGACGATTCATCACAGGGAAACCAAATCCCTTTGTATTGAAGGTCTTTTAGCCGCAGATTCAGATGGTCTCCCGTTAGATTTTTTTATATATCAAGGTACCGGAGATAAAATAAATATGGTTATAAATGAGAATGATGGAAAATAATTAGATACTGGTGGAAAAATAGTGCTTAAACTTACAGAGAATTTACCTCAGGGCTATACCTTGTATATGGACAGATATTTTACATAAATTCCTTTATTAAACATTTATTATATATTATATAAAGCTGAATGTCAGGGAACAGGTACTCTAGGAAAGAGTAACATACCCCCAAATGTAAATTTTAAATCCGACTCTGATATGAAAGAGCTTGGACGGGGCTCAGTTGACCAAAAAAATCGT
Organism: Maratus speculifer; assembly: GCA_964019185.1. Lineage (NCBI taxonomy): Eukaryota > Metazoa > Arthropoda > Arachnida > Araneae > Salticidae > Maratus > Maratus speculifer. The sequence continues at coordinate 207,139,656 of OZ025296.1, forward strand.
AATGATGTACAAATTTGTATCTTGAAATGGTTTGGTAACAAACCAGTTATACTTTCCTCATCAAAAGCTGCCGGTAAGCATCCTGAAGATGTATGTAAGCTATGGTCGAAAAAGGATAAAGAGTATGTGTCAGTGAATTGTCCATCCATTATGAAAAAGTATAATGAATTTATGAGAAGTGTTGATTTCTTTGACTGAGATTTAAGCTATTGTAGAATACAAACGAGGACAAAAAAATGGACCACAAGAGTCATTATGAATTTTTTTGATTTTGCCATAGCTGCAGTTGGATAGAATATAGAGGTCACCAAATGTTGCTCCATAGAGCAAAGAAAGAAATATTAGACTATCTTGCATTCAGAATTCATCTACAAGAATATCTTTTCTATAGCACAGACGAATGCAGTGGCTCAGAGTATATTCCTAGTGAGCCATCATCATCACAGAAAAACAGATATAAGCAAAGAATTTCCTTGCCATCTACTCGTTTGTGAAAAAGATAGGTTTCACATTTTCCTGAGATACCCAAACCATCCACAAAAAACCGATGTAGGATGCCTGGTTGTAAATCCAATTCTGCAAGGATTCGATGCACTGCATGTAAAGTTTTTTTATGTCTGCAAAAAGACAGACAATGTTTCAAATTAATTCACAAAAAATAATATTTTAAAAAATGACTTAAAAATTCTTATTGATATTTAGGAAAGTATCTGCAATGGTTGTATATATATATATATATATGTTTTAATTAAAGTTTCAATTATTTCTAAAAGATTAGATAATTACAATTTAATTTTCAAACTATTATAAATGTTGTTTCTATACAATGAATTAACTATTTAATCTTAAAAATATGTTCTGTATTATTATAAATGTGTACTATAACACTAAAATGCTATTTGATCGTAAAATAAATATAAATATATACATAAATTTATACTTGGTATTTAACATATCGTACATCATTATGACCGGATGTCGCCTGTAGGAGACACAAATTTTCTAATTAAAAAAATAATAAAAAATTTTTCAGCATTTTCCCATTGATTTTCTGAGTATTTAAAACCCATTTAACAAGAAATTTTTAAAATTTAAGACTCAAAGTTGGTCTCAGGACTGAGGAGGTTAACAAGCCACTTATTCGGATATTCGTAGAGCGCGCTTGGACAAACCACTCATGAAGAACTTTTCCATGTTCTCAAACTTGGCGGTTTTTAATTTTTTGTTCGTTGTTCCTCCAACTACAGCTTGGTTAACGATGGCATTCCAATTCTTTAACATAGTCCTTAAAGTTGACCCTGATATGCCTTTTTCTTTGGCGAACGCAGACTTATTTGAGGCAGATTGGGCATCGTATTGATTTATAATTTGCAACTTCTCAATGATGGAGAGAGTCTTTCGTTTAATATGTTTTACTCCTTCCGCCATAGTTTAGACTAGATTATAAAAGCACAGATGGATATCGTAGACTAGATGATACTTGGAGCCACCAGCGACTTTCTTCTTTAAAAAAAATCTCATCACTGATGAAACAGCGATTGAAGAGACTCAAGTGATTAATCTGCGATTATAGCGCATTCTCAATCTATTGATCCTACCACTCTAATTTAGGGAAGGGGGGGGGGGGGGGTCACATCATTTCTTAACTATGGGGAAATATTCTTTCATTTTTGCTTTTTATAAAAACTAGCTGATTCACGAACCCCGCGCCAGCGATGAATGAACCTTATATGAACTTCAAATTTGTATGATTTCATAAATTTAATTCCCTTTTTGCCTACATTTACATTTTTAAATGACAAAAATCGCAAGAAAAGTATTGATTTGAAGGTACAATCTGCTTTGAGTAATTTTATTTTTTGAGCCTATCTGTACGGAAAGCTAGCAAAACCACGACAAAACATTCAGATTTTTACTGATTTCAAAAAGTTTTGTATCAAATATTTTTTTATTTACATATTCTTAATTAGAATCTCATGATAGGCTGAAATGCCTAAGTTAAAAATCTCTAAATGCTGTATTTTTTAAAAAATGGAATTTCCATTAAAATTTTACACTGTGGTTTTATATACTCTCGAAATGAAAACAGGTGTTTTTGAAAGCAGTGATAATGTCTTTAACTTTTGCACAACGCAAACCTCATCTCGCTTATGAGATTTCATTGGGAGTGTTTTGATTGGTCAGAATCGAATCAGAGTCCAAATTTAGTCAGCGTATGGTTTTGAGGTGAAAATGCTCAATTTAATTCTATTTAAATAATTTTTGTATAAAAATAAGTTAAATAATTGTTTAAATAGTTTTTGTATAAAATGGTTTTATAATACTTCATCTAAAAACTCGTATGTTTAAAACTAAGCTCATTCGCGTATTAAACGTAGGTTTTTCTTTCAAGGGACTGATAAAATTTCGCGTATTAAACGGGTTCGCGTATTAAAGGGGTGTTTTTATATGCGTAAGATAGGAGTATTTCAAGGGACCAAAGAAAATTCGCGTATTAAGCGGGTTCGCGTATTAAGCAGGGCGCGTATTAACGGGGTTTGACTGTATATAGTAACTATTTTCAACTCTGCTGAGCATATAACTAAACTAAATTTTAGCATACTATGCTGTAACTTATATACCTGTAGATCATATACAGGGCTGCAAAACAAATCGCATATTTTACCGACTATTCATGGTATTACAGAAATCGGGTTTTTCAAATGCATCTTGCGTTTTCCAAATTGTCCGTCAATTTAAACGTCATTTTTCACTTAGTAAACTATGGAGTTTCTTTGCAATATTCTGAATGTGTCAGAAATAATTTCATAAACTATGCTATTAATTAGATCTCTGTAACCGGAAAATCGGTTTTTCGAATTCTGTCAATTCTTAAGTAAACTTTTGCACAGCTGCATAATTGAATTTTTGCACGTCATTTTAACAAAATAATGTTAATTTTCATATTAACGCTAACTTTGTTAATATTACACATTTGTCTGTTAAACATGTTTTCAGAATATCAAAATATTTCCCTGAGAATGAATATCATCCGAAAAAAAAATGATATTTTGATTTGAGAAAACTGATTAGTATTCAGAAACGTTTTCGAAAATAGCGGGCAGTTAATTAAAAATTATTTTTACAACTTCTTCTTTATAAGTCGAAAATAAATAATAAATAGTTTTCTGGGGTTTTTAAAGATAAAAGAACCCATTTCGGAATCTTCGAAAGTACTCGGAAGAGGTTATTGTACATTTTCGCTTTTGATTATAGCAGAGTCGTAGAGACAAAAGTTAACAACCCCTAATAATTCCTCAACAAATTATCGCAGAAGAAAGTTATTGATAATGAAATTGATATTGAAAATAAAGTCTACTTTTAAATGATGTATATAAAACTTGCACAAGGGGCTATCTACATATTAAAACGAACCCAAACTTTTTTTTCAATAGCATTATTCAATTTTAACAAGATATTTCAAATCTTCGGTTCAAACTACGCCTCGACACAAAATTTCAAGTCGATTGAATGATATGTTTTTTAATTATAAACATTCAAAATTTAGTACTTCTAATGTCAAATTACATTTTTATACTATTATTAATATCTCATAAAATTATACTCCTAATGTGTTAATTTTTTATTTAGCAGTAATACTGAAATATCTAAACACAAATATGTTGAATTTGTAATTTTTATAATTTTACGATATGAATTATGATTTATAAAATTAATATTAAAAAAAATTATGAATAGCAAATTACAATTTTTTATAGGTTTAGATTTATTAAATCCTGCTTTATGGAAATCCAAAATTTCAAAATTTTCTTCTTAGTAGCAATTTTTCTTCTTATTAGTTTTCAAGTTATGCCTAAAAGATAGCAAAATGATGATTGAAGAGGATGTCTACGAAGAAGAGACTAGATATTTTGAAACTTCTTATGCTAGCCTGTAATCTAGCAGTCTTTAATGACTGATAAGTGGCGCCGATTCTGCCTTGATCAAGAAAGGGGTTCTCTTGGTCAACAATCGAGTACCGAACTTCAATTTGGATAGCGTCCCTAAAATATACTTGTTTTAAAATAATCAATTACTCGAAAACTTATCGTACGATTTGTACTAAAAATTATTTTTAGGCTAATTGAAAGGTGTGAATTGAGTCTTGCTATTGAAAAAAAAACAAAGTCAGGGTTTGTTTTAATGTTTAGATGGCCCCCTAAGCAAATTTTATATACATCATTTAGAGACTTTATTTCCAATCGTTTGGTATCAGTAACTTTATTGTATAATAATTTGGCGCAGAGTTAGTAGGAGGTGTTTATTTTTATTTATTTTTTTTTCCCCCGATTGTATATTTTTGTAGTTTAAGAGCTGTATCACACGGAGAAAGATTTTTCGGCAAGCATTTCACAAAACACGATCGCTCATTTTGCTGCTTGTTCGGTAAACAGGTTTTTCAAACTTCTCGCGAAGTTATTTAGTTTCTCGCTCCGCTTCTATTGGTCAGTTGATCAGCATTGAATGAATCGCCAACATTTTCCATGCAATGCGGTAAATGTTCGGTGCAAAAACAGCGAGCAAATTCTCCCCCATATCAAGGTCAGGCAACTTTTGCTCGCTGTAATGTTGTGTTGGGGAAAAAGTTCGGCGAACAGGACACGTGTGATACCGCTATAGAAACATCTGTCATTTTTTATAGTACCCTTTAGATTTTTCGAAAAAAATTATGTGTTTTTCATTTAAGGAGGTCCAGGACATGTTCTAAAATAATTTTTATTTATTGAGTTAAAATTTTTTATTTATTTGTGGTGATTATTCATAAAGGAAATCACATGATGAAACTTTTCATATTTTTTTAATTTAAATTTAAAATTTATTAAAAAAGTGAGATAATTTAAATTGTTATAACTCAAAATGTTATTTATATTTTTTTTTTTATTCAAATAAACAAAAATATCTACACTTTAATTTTGAATCAGCATTTTAGAATATTAATTTTTAAAATATTAAAAATATTAAAAGTAAAAATTTGAAAAAAAATTAACATTTAAAATATATATATATATATATATATAATTTCAAAAGTAAATACTTTTTTCAAATTTGCTGAACCAAAATGAAAGTAAAACAATCAAAAAAGACATTTTCCAATTTTGAAGTATTTATCTTTAACGGTTCCTTAAATCCGAGAAAGAGTGAAAAAACCCAGCATGAAGAAAAGCGCATTTTCACAAAAAGTCATTTCATGATAACTATTGTTTGAAAGCTAGATTTTTCAGGCAAACCACAACGAAAAAATAATATTTTCTCTCCTAATTAAGATAGAAACATGCTTTAGACGTCATTTTAAGCATAAAAAACAGAATTTTTTTTATGTAATACATTTTTTTTTAGATAATTTGAAGATTTTTGTCTCCTGCTCCCCGCCTCTCTTAAGACCTGAACGATTTATAAAACAAAAATATTGAAATTATACTACTGTGCCATGCAGGTCATTCAATTTTAGTCAAAAAAATTGTGACGGCTGTCCTAGAACTTCATTTCATCTCCAAATCTGGAGATGCGTCACATTTACGTCATCATTTTCACATCATTCAGTGAAATTTCTGAACCATAAAATAACTTTATGTCCCAACCAATGTTGCTAGGATACGTTACATACATCGAAGAATAAATGTTTACGTAGAGCCCCTATTCAACCAAACCCCAAGACATTCGGATTTTATGAAACAGAATTGACCAAGCAATATTGAAATGAACAAATAACGACGCAAGCGTTCTGTTTCGTAAATAACCATTCAGCAGCGAATGGACTGACAAAAGCATTTTCCATTCAAACGAATTTTCGATTTTGTGAAGATTTGTTATTGCATCTGTTTTTGACACTGTTATTTATATTCGTAATACAATGAATGGAAAGAATATGTATTAACAAATAATTTTTTTAACCAAACTAAAATTTGCTAAAAGGGAAGGCTTAACACTAACAGTATACCGTAACGCTTTGGGCCACTTTTTCCTAGTTCCATTCACATTTCCATTATTAAAAATATTATATATGATTTTTCAACGTCGAAATTTAGTTATAAACAATTAACATGAAACAATGAAGCAAACTGTATTATTTTAAAGAAGTTTTTTTTTAATTTTTTAACAATTTTTAAAGTTTTGGAGCAAAGTATAGTCTGCTAGGTCTTCTTTGGTCCATTAATTTAGTTTCATAAAAAACAAATACATTTCATATGTAAATTAACACATTTTCATTGAAACTCTCTTGCTATAGCGTCTGTTAATGAATTAACTCTGCAAATTCGATAAACATTTTTTTTAAATATTTAAACACAATAAGCCAATTGTTAATATTAAAGATATGAGAAACAGTTTTCATCATATTATCTTGAACAATTGAGACAAAAACAATTAAGGTAACATTTTGCTACTGTAACATTTGAAAAAAAAAATGTACTTAAAAAAATTTTTAAGATAAAAATTAGCTGTATAAAGGCTATGTTTTAAATAATTGGGACTATTTTCAGACCAAAAAAGGCCTAGCACAAAGTAACACTGAAATACTAGTTGCCATGTTACCTTTATGAAAAAGTAAACATTTCCTGTCAAAATAAAAAGTTAAAGGAAAAACTGTGATCACACATGGGTTACAGGTTACTAAAAGTAATATTTTGAAACTTACTTATATTTAGCTCTTATGCAGATTCTTTCACTATAGAAAGTTTGTATGGTTAAATTTACACACGAAAACAGTAGTTTACAAACATATTTAGAGTTGTCATTTAAAAAATTAAATTACCACAAAACTATTCAAATATCCCATAGTAGGGTATAAGCTATTTTTCAAAGACAAAATCTTCAAACTGTCTTGTATTATTTGTTCAACACAAAGAATAAAAACTTTTTTTATGAGATGGACCAGGGTAACCCCACAAGGATTAAAGTACTGACTGGCGATATACTTAAAAGACATAGTACGCTTATTTAGATCGGCATGTTTCATCACACAAACTGTGACATTTTCAAGGTCATTGTTGACACAAATATTTTCGCAAAAATATTCTAAAACAAGGAATTGGTAAGTAATATCGTAAGACTTCGTGTACAATGAAAAACAAATGCAAACATAAAATAAAATAAAAATGGATATTTGTGAGATTGAATTAACTTTTATTATTGTTTCTAAAACAGCATAGCACCTCTTTCCAAATTTTCAGTAACTCAAGGGAGGCTGGATCATTTCAAATATTCTCAATGCGGAAAAAGATCTCTACTGATTCCCGGATAATTGATAGTAAATAAAATCTCTCACAAACATCCATTTTTATTTTATTTTATATTTGCATTGGTTTTTCACTATACATGAAGACCAGTTACATTATTTACCAATTTCTTGTTTTTAAAAAATATTGCGAAAATATTTGTATCAACAAGGTTCGTGGAAATGTTGCCGCTTGTGTGATGAAACAGAATCGCACCTTTGCTTCAAAAGTGGCACAACTCAAAAATTGAGTTTTTCGGATTATGGCTGCCATTCTACTTGGTTTTTACGCCTCTTTCAATTACCTAAAGTACCAAATAGCACGCTGAAAATCCAGCCACCATGTATCAGTAATGTTTGCAAAATGGCCATTGAACCTTCCACAGCTCGGAAACAGTTTTTCGCATTTCTTGAAAACTAAGATTCTTGAGTTATGTCACTTTTGAAGCAAGGTTTCGATATGTCAATCTAAATAAAGATATTATGCATTTTAAGCCAAAATTTCATCACTTTTAGCAATTTTTAGTTTAGTTTGGTTGATTATAAATAATTATCATAAATAATTGTAAGTTTTTTTTTTTATAAACAAAAAAATAAAACCGACTTTAAGGGGTTGTTCCTTACCTTCGTATTTTTGTGGTAATACTGTATTGTTATCCACGTTAAAGTCTTAAAAGTGTCGGATTATAGCGACCTTAGTCCGAAAATTCTTTTTGAAGTCAACCAGACCGAGAACTGAGTCGGAATTTGATGCATTTCAACAATATATTTTAATGCAATAATCCATATTTTATACAATTACGGAAAAAATCTGTATAATTCTATTTTTATCAATTTTATATTTTACGTATAAAAATCATCATAAGGGCACTGCATTTTTATATAAATATATAGTTTTTCATCTTTAAAAAATATTGTAAACTTTCTTTTAATAATAGTTTAACAAACGTAACCTTAAATGAGTTGAAACCAAACCCAAAAGCGACCCGAATACGATGCAGTTAAAGTCAACTGGACAAGAAACAAAAAAAAAAAAAAAAAAAAAGAGAAAAGAAAAGAAAAGAAAAGCTCCTCCATATTCCCTAAATGCCTTGTAAAATCCATAAATGGTTCATTATTATTATTATTATTATTATTATTATTATTATTATTATTATTATTTTACTGTGATGATTAAATAAAATTAAAGAATTCAAGGGCTACGCCGTGTATTTTATTTACTAGAGAGGTATTCTCAGGAAAAGGCGATGAGTTTTTCGAATTAGAATTCTAAAATATTCTCCGCATTCAAGTGACTTATTTTTTTTTTTTTAACCATTTAGAAAATGGTTGTTGTTCTCGTTCGAGTGTAGATCTAGTGGCGCCCGCGTTTTATTTATTTACTTATTTTGTTATCAAAAAGATAGAGTAATCTACTATTTTCCATTTTCTTTCAACAGAAGTGGAATACTTCTGTTACCATGATGACAAAAAAACATTAAAAACTACAAAAAAAAAAAAAAAAAAAAAAAAAAAAAAAGATATACAGCTTTCAAACAAATTGCATTAAAAAGTACATTTTTTTCCCTATATGACGATGTAAAAATTGAAAATGCGCGGTACTAGAAATTTTTAAAAATGCAGCACCGAAAATTGTAAAACTGAAATTTCTTTAAAAATTTGAAAGTGTTGCCATTTGCAGAAGGACGTACGCATTACGCACAGACATGTTTGTCCTTTTATTTATAATATATATAAATAGGGTAGATTTAACTGTTTAAGAAATGGAAGATATTCAGAAAGAAAGAACCATTATGATCTCTTTATTTTGTTTTTAAAAAATCAATAAATCTTTTTAGGAGGAAAATAACTGCATAAATGATAATCTCTTCGAGATGTTTCACCTTTAACTGTAAAATAAACATGTTTCGTTTACAAAAGTGGGGAAAATATAGAATTAATTATATAATTTATTTATAAAATCTTAAATTTTAGAGTTTGAAAAAATCATTTTCCAAATGGTTGTTATAATTTGTTAATTCACTTTTTTTTTTCCTTTTCTTGTGATATTTCTGTAAATCTGAAATATTCAGTTATTATAATTTTTTCCCGAAAAAGTATTTTATGAAAAAATCTTTGACAAATTTAGGTGTGAATATACAAGTAATAAAACAAATATTGTGCTTTTATTGTTTATACATTTAAGCAATAATCAATTTATTTACTATAAAAAACTTTTATTTTTAAGGTGAAGGATTTTAAGAATCATTGAAAAACTTGTTATTTTTTTATTTTCATACTGAAGGAATGATTCCAAAATAATAAAATAGAAAATAATGAAATTTTGTCTTTAATTATTTAAGTGAAAAAGATGTATTTAACCAATTGAACCCAAGCGAACCTATAGAGTTTTTATGGTTTTAGTTTCGATATTATTCTTTGGAAAGTAACTTTTTTTTTATGCATAAATGTCATTATATCTGTATTGCACATATAATTTGAATTGGAAATTAGAGCAGTTTTCTTCAAGCTGAAAAATGTCTTAATTCCCAACCCCTATCAATATTTGTAACTCCGCCCCTTATAGTTCATATAGAGTATTGCTAAAAAAATTCAGATTTTCTTTTTATGTATTTACTTTTAATAAGAATTGACGAAAGTGTGTTTTCAAATGTATTAAATCAAATATTTGCAAATTGTTCTTGTAGACATCTTTTTTTCACCTTATTAAAATGTGAAGATTTTATATAGAAATCTGAATGAGTTAGTAAGTGTTTTATAATGTATGCTTAATGCATGATTTTACGTTCTTATAAAACTAATCTCATTTTCGTTTCAATTTATATGTGAAAAGAAAAAGTTATTTTTAGTTCATAATCTTTAACTGTCGTATATATTATGGAAAGAGTTCCTTATCTTGTTCAAGTTAACAGGATTGGCGAAGGAATTCAAAATAGCGACAAAAAACTTTTTCAGCATCTTACCAAATTTTTCATTATGATGGAAAAATGATTTTAAAATATTTATAAACATATATTTATTTCATAAATGTTAACTTATGAAATAAATTACATTAATAACTTTTATATTATAAAAAACATAAAAATTAAGAAAAAACATTAAAAAAAACATTCATTTAAATAGTATATAAAAACAACTGAAGAACAATCACATTGAAGCATTTAGTATATATATATATATATATAAAAAACAGGATATGGAATTCTACCCTATATTATTTTAAAAATATTATAAACAAAAATTTAGAAAATATTGAAATGTTAAAAATTCAATTTTGAAAATTCAAAAATTTCTACAATTCTTAAAATTGAGGATTTTTTTTAAAAAATATCACGGTAGAAAAACCTTTTAGCTCCGCCATTAATGAAAAGCCGAATTATTTCAAACAATAATTGCCGAGATCACAATAACATAATGTAACACAGTTAAATTGTTTAAAATCAACATTAATTTTACACAATATACACAACAATAAACATACGTAGTTTTTTAAACAATGTGCACATTAATACATTGTTGTTTAAATCAACATTTTTCTTACAATATTTTTAATGTTGATTCTACTAGCCCTTCAATGACAAACTCCCTCTCTATGAGAAAGGATCATTCCGTTTTTTAGCAGGTGGGGAAAGGTAGGAAGGAGTGACAGCGGCCGCTGCACGCGGTGCGAAGATAATGAATGTACTAAAAGTACATTCAGTAGTACAATTTCTTTTGATTTGGCTCCATTTGATAATTTGATTAAGCCTGCGCTATGTCTAATGATTTTACAACCAAAAGGCCTTTTTCAAGGCCAACTTCGACTAATTTTGATGACGACTCTGAACAGAATTTGGCTAACGATTATAGGAATAAAATATTGACCTCAGAAAAAGATGTTGACGATTTGGAACGGACTTCGGCTAAAGATTGCATGAATACGGATAATGTATTGACGCCAGTGGATAATATTGACCAGGACTCGTCACCTTTGGTTTAATTTCTTTTTTTTCTTTTGAATTTTTCTATAAATTAGTATTTCATGATTATTACTTAAAATGTATCTGCTTAAAAAAAAAAAAAAAAAAAAAAAAAAAAAAAAATCAAAACAATTCGAAAGCTCGTAAATAAAGTTGGGCGATTATTAATTTATCTACTTTTTTTGAGAGGGGAGGGGAGGCACAAATGACACAATTTTAAGATATAAAGAATTATGAAATCTAATACAAAAAAAATTTCAGTAATGGCTTTAGATATGTTACTTTTATTTTTCACCAATTTTAAGATTGTTTAAAGTTAAAGAATTATGAAACCGAATAAGAAAAAATTTTAATAATCTGCGTTACGTTACTTTTACGATACGTTATTTTTATTTTTCGCAAAAAAAAAAAAAAAAAAAAAAGGCAATCTTGCTCTAATTTTATTTTTTTTTAATTTTAATAAGGAGAAGGAGCACTGCACTTAAACTAGATAAAATTAGTGATATTTCAATTTTAAAAATCCGATTTCAATTTTAAAAAATTATTTTATTTTAATAACCAAATAATTAATTAAACATAAAACAAAAATGACATCTTCAGTGTTCCGCTAATGTATTTTAATTTCAAGTTGATAGATGAAGCCACTATTTCAATTAACTGCTCTACCTTTCTGTACCAATCACTCCCTCCTACCCTTCCCCACCTGCTAAAAAATGGAATGATCCTTCCTCATAGAGAGGGAGTTTGTCATTGAAGGGCTAGTGTTGATTCTTAGGAAAAAAAGAAAAAAAAAACATACTTTTTTCGTATCATTTTATGAGACTGCTTTATAAATCTCGTTAACTTTCTAATGTAATTGCAACACTTTATAAAGTTTTAATATTATAAGTATTATCGGATTTTTAGATATTTTATAATTTTTTTTTCTTTATTTGAGAAAATGGAAAAATTAAGAAAGTCTTTGCGAGGATTCAGAAAACGTGTAAGTAGCACTCTAAAAATGCATTTCTATTAAAAAATAAACATAACATTATAAACATCCGTTTCATATATTTTTCTTCTTCATAGTCTGAAACTTCTACTATCATTTACCCCGATTGCGTAAAAAACTTTTAATAATTTATTTTTATTTTTTATTTTTCAATTTAAACAACTTAAATGATTAAAAAATTCTGTAAAATGCAAAATTTCACATTGAAATGCTAAAGATTGCACTGCAAAACAAGTCGGAAATCCCACATCAAGCATAGCAAATGACGTGCGTTCATACTACAGTATAATGAAGTTTTTAAAATATTGTGGCTTGGTGTAATAGTATACAGTACTTTGGATACAGTATAGTATCCGAAATCTTTTGTATGCCCCTGTAAATACTATGTTTTTATTATACAGGAAGTTACTTGTAGTAAACCTCAACAACTCAACGTATATCAATTTCTCAAAATGTGAAGTAGTTTAATATAATCAAAAAATACCCTAAACAACGTTTCTCCCTATACCATTATGTAATGGAACTATTTTTGTATGGTCCTGTAAATCAATAACAAATATTCTTTACATCCTAGATTGCACAAAAAGTATATTTTAGTAGATACTAAAAAATGCATTTAAATTTTATTATGTTCGAAAGAGTGTAACATCATTAAAAGCACTTGAAACTATTCTTTCCCATTGACCGTAATGTAACGGAATACTTTTGAAAGTTCCTGTAATTGAACTATAAATCCGATTTTCATAAAATTTGAAATGACTTGACAAAATTATATAATAATTATATATTTTAAATTTCAAACGATTCGGTTTAGTAGTTTTTGCGCTGTTATATGCGGACAGACGGACGGTCGGACGTACAAATGGATAGACGGACGGACTGAAAAAGACTACACGTGCTACGTATTTACATAATTACGAACGCACCTAAAAAGACAGATGTTTCTTAAATTATGAAAATTTACTACAATCACGAACGAAAATATTCGATAGATGTTTCCAAGTCTTCAGAAAATAATTCATTTTCAATTTGATTAAGGAAAATGTTCTTTTATCTTTATAAACCTCGAGAAACGAATTATTTTTGAAATTTCAAGAAGAACTTATAAAAATACATTTGTATTATCTGCACATCATTTTCAGAAACGTTTTCGAATAATTTTTACAATGTATTTATCAGTTCTCTCCACTCGTAAAATCGGTTTTCCGGATGCTATCAGACCTGATCTAAACATTTCTAGATTCATATCTGAAATTGTCATGCAATTGTAACAGAAAAATATTTATTTTACTGTTAATGTTAATGCTTTTGATTCTGTTCATTTAAACACGTTTGTTGAAAAGTAAAAATTGACTTGAAACGTCATAGCATTAAAAAAATAAACGGTTTTTTGAATAAAGAAAAATTATTTATGAATTGTAAAAGCTACTCGGAGAAGTTTTCGAAAATACGTATAAAAGTACATTTTTATTACCTGCACGTAATTTTCAGAAACGTTTTCGATTAATTTTTACAATGTATTAATCAGTTTTCTCTACTCGGAAATCGGTTTTTCCAATGCTATCAGATATCAACTAAACATTTCTAGTTTCATATCTGAAACTGTCATGCAATTGTAACAGAAAAATATTTATTTTACTGTTAATGTTTATGCTTTTAATTCTATGCATATTTCAGTTAAATACGTTTGTTGAACATGTAAAATTTACTTGAAGTTCATGGAATAAAAAAAAAAAAAAAAAAAAAAAAAAAACGGTTTTTTGAGTAAAGAGAAATGATTAATGTACTGTAAAGCTACTCGGAAATGTTTTCGCAAACTACAGACAACTAATAAAAAATTACTTATATAAATTATTCTTGAAATTTCAAAGAGAAAATCTTTTGTCACGTTTTTAAAGATAAAGGAAAACATTTTGAAATAATTTTGAATGAAATGAATGAAAATTTGTCCTGCCCTGGATTCGAACCAGGAACCTCTTAGGATTAAGGGTCAATGCTCTTCCAGCTCATCCATCTTGGACGAATCGGGCAAATAGAATTCTCCCAAGTAACCTTATTTTTCATTACATATGGTCTGTTATCTGAAATAGCTCAACAGATTATATCACTTGTAATGAAACTTCAGAAGAAGCAAGGTATGTAATTACAAGTGAAAAAATTTTGAATAATTATTCTAATCTGAAAATAAATAATAATAAAATTGTGCTTTTGCAACTGAGTGAAAAAAATATTCATGCCAGGATATGGAATGGGAGATCTTTGTCTTGAGCTGCCAGTGCCGTATTTTGAAACAGATGACCAAGTAAACTGTGTCTTTTAGATTTCTCCAGAATTGCTTAGTTGGTCAATAGTTTTAAGGTCTCAGTTTTGAATCTGGTGTGAATACTTTTTTACTCAGTTTTAGAATTACAACTAATTAGATCGGAAGGCGGCAGCACAGACAATAACCTCATTGAGTTCACGGATGAAAATCTAGGATTAGTTAAACCTCGTTTCACATATTAAAATACAATTGGTCTGCCAAGTCCCATCTTGGTGAAAACCACTTAAAAATCCGATTTTAGTGATTGACCCATAGGTTTACTTTTGTCTTTTCCCGCACTCAAAAGTATGATAACGTGGAACATTGGGAGCAGGAAAACATAATGGCAAACCATTGAGTAACAACTAAAATCGGGTTTTTAGGTGTTTTAAACAAAGATAAGACTTAGCAGACCAATTGCGTTTTAATATGCGAATTGTGAGAATTCTAGTTTTTTATCTTGAACTCGATAAGGTCTGTGCTGCCACCTCCCAGTCTAATATAATGTGTAACTACAATTATCTATGAATATTCAAGTTTGGTCTTCGAACACTCAAATATGAAATGGAAATAACCTCCCCAAAAATAGTTTTTTTTTTTTTTTATGTGAAGTGAAAATGCAAGCTTTTTTTCACAAGGAAAGTCGTAGATTTTTCGAACAAAAACATGCACTATTAACACAAGCTCTTTATCAAAGTATAATTCAGGTTTATTAACTAAAGAAAAACTGAAGGTATTTCAGGCAAACACCTGAAGAGACAATGAAGTTATAATAAAAAGGAGGAGACATATAGCTTATTATCTATCAGTTTCGGGTGAAATAACTGAGGAGGTTGTCACAAGATGACAGCTGGCCCTTTACGTCGGATGAACAGTTTCTGATTAGCCAAAATGAAAACTTCTTTCACTAAATTGGAATAGAAAATATCATTTTATTTTAGTGCCTTATTGATGGGAAATTTCTCTCACAAATATGGTAAAAAATGTCTATATCCTTTTATTGTTGTCAGTTTCCCCAGGTATTATAATCTTTTCACTAACACAGATCGAAGGTTGTCTTGGTTGCACAATGTGGCGGAAATACTACCGCCAATGTAAATTCACACCAGTAATAATGAATACCAGTTTTGTCATCAATTTTTATGACAAATTTCCATTTATAAGGCATTTAAATAACGAGAAATTTTCTACTCAAATTTACTGGTGGAAGTTAGCTGTGGTGGTAACTATGATTCTTTAGACTTTAGTATTCATTATTAACTGTAAGATGTCAACATTGCAAATCTGACACGACGACTAAACTTTAATTAACTGACTTTCAGTAATTATTAATTCGCATTATTTTTATTTTTAAAATTACTAATATTTTTTCCGGTATAATTGTACATCAATTATTCTTTTTCTCTTTTTTCCTATTAGATAATTTTATTTTATTCTGTAATTTTTGCTTGCTGCGGGACAATATTCGAATCTAATGTTTTTGATTCAAAAATACAGGAAATCTCAAATTTAAATCGTATTCTAATTAAAGTATTTGTGAAGATATTATAGTTAATTTTTTGAGTGATGAATCAATTATTTTAAGTTACCTATAATCTATAACAGAATCAAAAAGCCTACGCAAGTCTAAAAAAATAGTTAAGATATATTCAATAATTTATATAAATGAATTTCACCGGAATATATCAAAAGTAACTGAGAAATTCGTCGAAAGAAACATGATCTTTATTCTAAGGTACATTTAAGATCTATTCATCTTTTCTTTCGAATAAAAATCTATTGTTTAATCTATTAAAATTTAAACATAACTAAGTTTTCTTGGTCTGTTGATACCGCAAATGGAGCGTCTAGCGTGTTATAGATTATATAAATCTTAATTATATACAATTATTAAAATGAAAGCTGAAATAAATACTTAGATTACTAATTCTGAATTCGTTTTCAAAAAAAAAAAAAAAAAAAAAAAAAAAAATGAAAGTTATAATTATCATACAAGTTGCTGAAGCTATACAAAATGAAAATTTATAATTAGTTGAAAAACTAATATATGAATTAATTATTTTGGAATCTTATTTTTAAAAAATCTTATTTTGGTATAACTGATGAAAGCATTGATAACTTGTATGATTCATTTACTGAAGCTAAGGATATTATTGTTGAAAATTTAGTCAAAATTAAAGAATTTTTCGTAGATCAAGATTTAAAAACGCAGGAAAATAAAGATGCATCTAATAATTGCTCAAGAATTTCCGATAACGATAATGGTTAAAACTAGCTAAATTTGAACTATTGATATTTTTTTGATGATGCTAGTAATTGAATCATCTTTAAGGAAACATTTTTAACTGCAATAAAATTAAGAATAGAAATAAGAATATGTCAGATTAGATTACATTTTTTACCTTTTAGCGAGTGTAAAGAATTACCTTCCGAAATTAATTTCACTTTTTACTATTTCTGGGGATTGTTATAAAGAAGCTTGGGAAATACTTGCTAATAGCTATGATAATCGGAAAAATTTGACATATTCATTTTGTCAAAATTTATTAATGTCAAACGACTGAAATCGCCCACACAAAAATGAATTCTAGAGCTATTAGATACCTGCACATAAGTTATTCAAAATTTAAAATTCTTGAAATTTGGATTTAATGAATTTATTGATTTGATTTTGGCTTATACAACTCAAAAGAAATTTGATGATAATTTAAAAAAAAAAAAAACGGTGGAATTATCATTAAATAATGATTCTTTGCCAACATATGGAATGATTATGCCATTTCTGGAAAAACAAGCTCGTAATTTTTGTAATGCTGAATTCATTAAAAATGAATCTAAATTCGTAGATCAATCATAAATTTTATTTTAAGTCTCAACATTTTTCAAAAAAAAATCTGTCACGAATGTAGTTGTGGTGGATAATGTTAACAAATCGCCAAAATTTATTTGTCCATAATATGATGAACCTCATAAA
Source organism: Maratus speculifer (assembly GCA_964019185.1). Taxonomy (NCBI): domain Eukaryota; kingdom Metazoa; phylum Arthropoda; class Arachnida; order Araneae; family Salticidae; genus Maratus; species Maratus speculifer. The sequence continues at coordinate 207,157,134 of OZ025296.1, forward strand.
CTTCATAAATGCATGTAAATGCAAAATTTATCTATTTAGCAACGCTGGCATTTGGTAAAATCTAAAAAATTATGTACAAACTGTTTATGTTCCGACCATTTCGTTGAAAATTGTTTTATTATTACCACTTGAAAACACTGTAACTCAAAGCCCTATATACTTCATCGAGATCAATCTATCCCAGCAAAAGAGAATGCTCTTAGACAGTAAGATTATATAACAACCCCAAACGCTGTTGGTAATTCAAATGAATCCAACTGTATTAATAATTAATCTTTCAGTGAAAATTTTCAAACATTGTTGGCTACTGCCATTGTACGAGTGAAATTCAAATCAAGCAAGTCCATTCCTTGTAGAGCTGTGGTCAACAGTGCTTCTCAAAAAAGTTTAATTTATAAAGCTTGCTGCATAAATCTAGGTCTTCCATCAAAGCCTACAAATCATCAAATCTCAGGAATAAATAATTTAGTCGCAGAAACGTCTCTTCAGGTAGTTTCCTTGACATTCTCTCCTCATTTTAATAATGAAATCTTTCAGCTATATGCATTAGTTGTTAATCAGATTACAACAAATTCACCAAAATAATCAAACCTTACCAAAGTAAACCAATTTGCCATTATTCACGACTCAATTTTAGCCACATGTTGAAGGTTTGAATCTCGCAAATCCATTTATTTGCCAACATGTCTTGTGCAGTTTTGTGTCTTTTGGGGCCGTACTGTGTACGTATTATGACCCACTGTGATAATCTGGTTTTGTTCTGCGATCGTCTTGTGCCATTCTTTGATCGTCTTGTGTCGTTCTGTGATCGTCTTGTGCCATTCTTTGATCATCTTGTGTCGTTCTGTGATCGTCTTGTGCCGTTCTGTGAAAGTTTTGTGCTGTTCTTGATCATCTATTACCGTACTGTGATCGTCTCGTGTGGTACTGTGCTCATCTTGTGACGCAATATGATCATCTGGTTCCGTTCTGCGATCGTCCTGTGTCGTTCTGCGATTATCTTGTCCTGGTCTGTGATCGTCTTGTGCCGTTCTGTGAAAGTTTTGTACTGTCTTTGATCGTCTTGTGCAGTTCTGTGATCTGGTACGGTATTGTGATCATCTGATGCTGTACTGTGCTCTTCTTCTGACGAACTGCGATCGTCCTGTACCGTTCTGCGATCGTTTTGAACCGTTTTGCGATCGTTTGGTGCCGTTCTGTGATCATCTTGTGAAGTGTTCTGTGATCGTCTCACTCTAAAAAATAAATGTGTAAATTGGCCAATTTTACCCATGGATATGTGTAAATTTGTAAATTTACACACCTGTCGTAAAATTTACACATTTTTTCTCGGAAATTTACCTATTTTTATGTGTATTTATCTTATGAAAGTAAGTGTGTAATTTATTATCACTTGAAAAACTCAGACAAGTGTGTAAATGTTATAAAATGCCATTATTTACACGAATTTGTGATTTATTCTAATTTAAACATAATTATATGTACACAGATAAGTGTGTAATTTTTTTTAAATGCATACTTGACTTAAAATTTACACATTTTGAGGAAAAAAAATACCTGTTTTTATGTGCACCTAACTTGAGAAATCAAATGTGCAATATGTTATCCCTTTATAAACTCAAACAAATGTGTAAATGTTGAAAAATGCCTGAAATTACACAAATGGCGTGTTAGACATAATTACAAGCAGAGAATATTCGAAAAATCCGTTTTGTTTTCGTTTTCGGCCCAAAATCTGAGTTCTGCCGAAAATTCGGTTTCGTTTTCGGTCCAATATTCGTATTTTGCCGAAAATTCGATTTCGTTTTCGGCCCAAAATCTGAATTTCACCGAAAATTCGGTTTCGGTTTCGTTTTTGGCCTAAAATTTGAGTTTCTCCGAAAACTCGTTATCGGCGGAAATGCTGTTAGAAATTCGGCTGGACCGAAACTCGGCCGAAACTATCTGAATTCTAGAAATCTTTCTTCCGTTGGATATTTTTGACATGACTTGTTGATTGAGCTGTTTCCGCTCAGATGAGAAACTTTTTATTTAATTTTATGAATAAAGTTTATTGTTTATAATTATCGACCACAGCTGATTCATGACGTGAAATCAAATTAAATATCCTCCTACATACGGCGCTCTTCACCTGCTCCTTAAAAGCTGCACGCTTAATAGTAATAGAAAATTTTTAGTTTAAAACCGCAGATGTTTCGATTGCTATTTCTAAAAGTTCTAACATTCTATGTTGTTGATGAATTAATTACATTTTATTTTACGATTCATTCGATACGGTTCATTTCATTACGGTTCATTCGATATGTATAAGAGGGGGAACGGGAGGCTCATGCCCCCCGTTAGTTGATATAAATGGGATTTTCATGCAGAATTAAGTTTTCGTTCAAAATTTAGATTAGCATCATTCTGATGAGGCGATTCCGTGACTGTTATTAGGTGTTCATTGAATAAGTATAAATCGGGGGAACAAGAGTTCTAATCCCCCCCCCCCGTTAGTTGATATAAATGGTATTTTCATGCAGAATTAAGTTTTCGTTCAAAATTTAGATTAGGATCATTCTGATGAGGCGATTCCGTGACTGTTATTAGGTGTTCATTGAATAAGTATAAATCGGGGGAACAAGAGTTCTAATCCCCCCCCCCCGTTAGTTGATATAAATGGGATTTTCATGCAGAATTAAGTTTTCGTTCAAAATTTAGATTAGGATCATTCTGATGAGGCGATTCCGTGACTGTTATTAGGTGTTCATTGAATAAGTATAAATAGGGGGAACAGGGGTTCTAATGCCCCCCCCCCTTAATTTATATAAATGGGTTTTTCAAGCAGAATTTTCAGATTTCGTTCAAATCTCTGAATAGTTTTGGAAGTTTAATGGTTAAGTATAAAGAGGGGGATAACTCCTTTTAAATTATATAAATGCTAAATGGGTTTTTATTAAGAATTATCTAATTTGCTCTGAATTTTGGATATGGATTTTTTATATAATAAAGCATATCTTTGATAGTATAGGAGGTTCAATGATTAAGTATAAAAAAAGAGGAAATGGGAGAGCTGTTTCCCCTTCTTAACTTTTTTTTTCGAACGGAATTAACCCTTGAAAATATAAGGCTTTAATGTACAATTAGTATTTGTAGCCTGTGAGCTCAATGCCATCAGTTTAGCTGGGCAGTATTCTTTATTAATTCCCTGCTCAACGTGAAACTTTGACACATATTCTGACTAATATTATTTAACAGTAAAGACTTAAAATTGACAAGCTTGACTATTAAAGGAATTTGGAATCGATAGCGTTTTCTATTTTTGATAGATAAATTATTTTTCGGCAAATAAGAGTTTCTTATCGTGGCTTCAGGTTTTTCTCCTTTTCGTGATGTTGCTTTCGGAAATTCAATTCAAACGTTATCTTTTGCACGATTTTTTCAAAGCTACATTGCCTTTATCAAAAAATGGATAACGCCATTCGATTACATTATTTATTTATGAAAACACCTGTCTTATGGGTTCCAAAAAAAATATGAGTTCATAAATGTGTCAGAAAGTAGCTCTTTGGGGTTTAAAAATAGCCTTAGTAAAAGAAAGATAAATATTTTCACAAATCTTCTTTTTATAAAAGAGTTTTAAAAATTATGTTTTTAGCATTCATTTTTTTCTTTTATTCAAAGCAATATTAATTTTTTTATGAATTTTTATTTGAATGTTGAAACGTCCAAGAAATCTAAGTAATCGTTATTGTTGTATTGTGTATTTTCCATCGTAATTTTAAAATATACGTTAAATTTATCCCATAGATATGTATGCAGTATTCTTTAAAAGAATCTTAATTGTATGTTAAGAAAAATCTGAATTTTTTGTAGAAATTGAGTTGGGCCATTAACTGTGAAAATCTGAATGGGCCGGGTCGGGTTCGAGTCGAACTTATATCATTTTTACACCGTACTGAGCTGGATCCAGGGCCTGAAAATTCCGGCCCTTGCAGACTTTTAGGTTAAAGACACAGAGATTCCGCCAACTTAGGCACAAAAGATAGATTTTTCAAACAAGGACGCTATTTCAAAGCATTCGTAAAGAGGCGAGGGAGTGGCAAAGTTTTTTCGGGAGGAAGTAGCACTTATTTATTTAAGCATACGGCTTATCTATATTTAAATCTCCATTAAACTAATAATAAATTATCAAATGGTTATTTTTTTTTAAATAACAACTTACTAATAGTTAGTTTTCTAAAAAAAACTTTTAAGCAATTTATTTTGACTACTTTTAATGAGAAATATTAAATAACTGAAAAAATGTGTATATTCAAAAATTAAATATTCACTATTGATTTGTTCTTGATTATTAATTGCATTATTAATTAATTATTAATAAATATATATGAGTATTGATTGTCAATAGCAAAAGCAAATATAAAAGTTATATTATTATTTATATTTTGCTTTTGCTTGAACTTGTGCACATTTCTACATGTTTATGTATGTTTGTTAAAAATGTGCGTCTAATACACACATAATTAATTAATAATTATGTGTATTTATGTATGTATTAATAACTTAAAAAATGAACATTTTCGTTTTCGTCCGAAAATTGAAAGATTACCGAAATTCGATTTCGGTTTCATTTTCGGTCTTACAGACCTGTTTCGGTCGATCCTTTTTATAAGTATATAAATCTGAAAAAAAAAACTGAAACGAAATAAACCGAACACGAAACGAAACATTTTTTTTTTTTTCACTTCAAGCAACAAACATAATTCAGTGTTTGTTGGCTAATATTCCACAATGAAATAAAAAAAAAAAAAAAAAAAAAAAAACTTCAGTAAAAACACGTACCTATATAAAACAAAAATTTAATAGACATGTAATTGAACTAAGCGCATAAATTACTAAAATATTAGAATTAAAAAAATTTGCAGCCAACAAAATCTATGATTTCTCAACTATTGCCTCTTGGTATGATTCCTAGCTTATTTTTAGGAACAAATTTTGCATTTGCGATGGAAGATACAAAGCGTACTTTTCTAATTTAGAAATATTTTGCATTATTGTCTATTAAAATCATTTTTAACTATTCTAAATTTGAACATTGTTTAATTTGGTATGCGATCTATATCAGTATAGTTATCGTTACAATGGACAAAAAGCTTAAACTTTTTTGAAATAAATCGAAAAAAGGCATAAAAAATGTCTTAATATAAGAAATTTTAAATTAAAAAGTCTTCACCACATAAAGAAACAAAAATAATTCACCACATAAAGAACAGAAGAAAACATCTGCCATGTGCCTAGATAAAGAACTCGAAAACTGCAGACGATTATCAAATATAAATAAAAGAATAAAAAAAACACCATTTATTTAGTCTTTGGAATACGCGAACGCGGAGAACATTTGCAGAGAACAAAAATAGCCATTTTATGCGCGTATAGCCTCAGTCTGGATTTAAAAATCTTACCAAAAAATTCGTTGGAGTCATTCCATGCGTACTTTTGATGAAATATGTATCCGAGAAATGTACAATTGCTCTGGGCATGGTTAAAAATATTTATGCCAGTGTTATTGTACTTATTATCGGAACATTTATTAGATCTACAAACATCAAGGATTACATCAGAAAAGGAAAAACGAAGTCATTGAAAAATAGGTATGAAGAAATATTTCCCCTGTTTCTTTTCTTTGAATTATAACTATTTTATTAAAATAAATAACTGTCTTTCGACAACTAAAATCAGATGATAAAAATCAATTATTTAAATTACTTCTTTTAAAAATAAGATTTGTTTACCTGTAGAATATCAATCGTTAAAATCGCATATTTTCTGAAATTTTAAAATTATGTGGAAAAATATTGTAACCACAGTTTATCATAATTAGCAAATATTTAAAGGTATTTAAATTACTGAATAAAAAACTTTCTTTTAAAATAAAATTGTTTGCAAATTCAATTTTTAAATTTTGCATTAAGTAATGACATGAAAATACTTTTATAAGGGAAAGTTGGTATTCTTTCCAGTTTTAAATTTGTAAATTTATAATATTGATGTGAAGCATATACTTTTCTGCTTATTTTAAATATGAAAAATTATTACTATTTGCTATTTATTCTTTTATTTATTTATTTTTGTATATATTCTTAAAATGGTGCCTTTCTAGCATCCGAATAAATATTTGAAATTAAAACATCTAATAGCATTTGAAATAATTCTTTGATTTAAAAATTGTCTGTTTCAGCATGCTTATCATAATGTTTGCTATAAAATTAACCAGTTTTCATAGTTTTACATGCTATAGATTTCTCAATTCTATTTCTACTGATGTCAAATGAAAATTAACGGATTTTGATTCATGGTTTTTCATTTACGATATTTAGATTGAAGCAATTAAAATTTTTTTTTAATCCATTGAAAACATTCATAAACTACAAACAAAATAAACAAAAGTAAAAATTTTAATTAAATTAATTTCATTACCCTGTTTATAGTTTAAAGAATACAAAAAATACTGTATAATACAAGAGATTAGATTTTTATGTAAAATTAATTTTGATAATGCTTTGAACATTTAAGCAGCAATGTTTCTTATATAATTTTAAACCTTAAAAAAATCTATTACAAATATTGCACCTAATTTTCACGTAGATTGATAAAAAATAATTCTTTATCAAATTTAACACAATTATTATAATTGGTAAATAAATCACACAAATTGCCATTTTTCAACATAGTCCAAAAGCGTATAGGCCTGAATTTGAATCGGAGAGCTTTGTGAGAACTTGCAATGTTCTGCCAATTGAGCTATCCAGGATAAATCTGGAAGACACAATTCAGCCAAAGAACTACAGATATATAATAAATAATACTAGACTGGCAGCTTACTCCAAACGTCCCTAGTTCCTGTCCTGCCCTAGATGCTTTTTCACCTATTTGGTAAAATTACATTATAATTCTTTTTGAACGTTATTATTTAGAACTAGTAGTTATCTGTAGAGCTTCTTAGAGCTCCTGGTGATAAATTTGGATGTCAAATTGAACAAAAGCTTGGGTATGTAATATGTGACTATAACATTGCTAACAAAGCGTAGAACCAACATAGTGAAAATTATCCAAGTCGGGGATCGAACACGTAATCCTTGAAATAGCTCTCCAAGTGCTCTACCATTTAAGCTACGAGGAAGATAGCCAGCTTGTCAATTCTCACTCACATTTTGTTGGTAAGGCTGCAACTGCAGCACAAAATAATAACGTCTACATGAGCACACAAACTTGTGGCATAACATGAGACACAGATAAGCCCAGAATCGGTGAATACATATTTAATTATAATAATTTTTTAATTATTTATCAGCAGTGAAATTACGCTTGAAATAATTGAATATTTAATATGTGATTTCCACATTACTAATAAAGCGTAGAACCAAAATAATGAAAAATGTCAAACCTGGGATCAAACCCGGAACCTCTGGAATAGCGCTCTAAGTGCTCTCAGCTCCAAGAGCACTTGAAGCCTTAATCGGAGCTTTCTCCCTTTTAATATTTATGATATTATCAGAGTTATAATGGACCCGGCAATACACATCTAACCAGCCACATACATCCTTGATACAAGAAAGCAAAAAATCATGCGTCAAACATAGATTATAAAGCACTTTCCAATACATTCAGAATAATGCAACAAAACTGCACTTAAGAAAAATAAATATAATATTATGTCTAGGTCCACCATATGGAAATGTATACCGCATTTTAAAATAGAATTTCAGCTGTTCCTATTCACAATGGAAAAATTATCCGAATTTTTCAGCAGCCCTCTATATGATATAGAGATTTATATCTAATAATAGCATGCATTTCAAAATTTAGTTCATTAAAGATATACATATATTTGGGTGATTCTCAAAATAGGAGACTTTTTCAAAATTTAAATCTTTAAAAAATTACTGTTTAGCAAAATTTCTGAAAAAAATAGGTGTTGTTAATATAGTATTAGGTATACTTTACATGTAGTCAGTAGAGCTAAATATTTAAAAATTAACTTTAAAAAAAATAATTAGTATTTTTTGAGCCATGCTAATGACAAAAAAAATTGCATGGAATAAATATATTAAGAAATTTATTTTCTTCCTGTTTAAATATTTTTTTCTATATTTATTAGCCTTCCTTTTCAGCAAATGGTTTCCATTTTTACATATATACATACAAGGAGAATAAAAACATTACCAAAGAGCAAACTTTGTTTACATGAGCAACATTCTGACACTAACAACGTAAGAAGCTGTCTTATCGATTTTCTGACAGATTTAATGCATATTTTAGGGATAATAAATGTAATACGTAAATTTATATGTAAAATTAAACTTTATAAAGGATACAATATAAGCATTGGTTACATTTATGCACATAGAAGTCTTTAGCATGGACAGAAAAACCATGCTAATGACATTGATATTTGTCCATGCTAATGACAAATTTTAATTTAAATAAGATTATGAGCCATAATATAATCACAATGCGGTAGTCCTTTCAGGGGCTTTTTAAAACACAAAAGTTCTATTCAAATAAGTAAAATAAAAATTTTAACTATAAAATAAACATGAAAATTATTATCCATTCTAATGTCATGCAATTGATGTACACCCCTAATATTCAACTTCTATTCTTAAAATACAATACATGCTTCTATTTTCAGGCTGGGATAAAATGGATATTTGTTGCCATGGGGAAACTTTATATTTTCAAACTATTGTCATATGTGAAAATGAAATTTTGATTAATAACTAACTGTTATAGTATGACCTTGTTTTGAAAATAGAATATGGAGGACAAACTTTAATTCTTTTTTTATATACTATAATTTTATTTTTAAAAATAAATTTATTGGATAAATCCTCTCCTTGATTAATTTAAAGAAAGAATAACATTTGTTTTATTTTATAAACATGATATTATGATCATTAGCATGGACATCCATGCTAATGACATTTTGAACCTTTATTCTGTTATTTTAAGGTGTTTTTAACTAAAAAGTGAATAATTCTTGAGTGCAAATTATGAATAATATTAAGACAAACATATCTAAATATAAAAACATGACAGAAAACCTCTCAATTTTTTTTTGTATGCCGAAAGACATAAATTGTCCCCTATTTTGAGAATCACCCATTTCAGAAAATTCTCCTTCAGCAATTTTTAATAATAAGGAGAATGGTAGGCGAATACTTTTTGTGCAGCCCTAATTATGAAGTATAATATATATATATATATATATATATATATATATATATATATATATATATATATATATATATATATATATATATATATATATATATACAGAGTAATATGCAAAAAACTAATTAAATTTAAAAGTGCATACTGAATTTTAAAACGTACTCTCTAGCATTTATTAAGCAAAGATAACTGTAATCTATACAATAATGCAAAATACTGTAATTAATTCCTTTTGTTTGTCCCTGTAAATTAGTGAAAAATGCTATGAATACTCTGTTTTAACATGATCTGAGTTATATCAGCTTCAATATATTTGAAATAGCAAAATGTCATTAAAATACTCTCAAAACGATTTTCCACATGTACTATAATGTAATCGTATTCTTTTGAGTGTCCCTGTAAATGAAATATTAATCATACATACTTAATATGCAATACGAAACATGCTTTGGCGACCTTAAATAAGCTTTATCAATTGCGTGAAAATTATAGGATTTAGAGCATCGACAGACGGACTGGCAAACCGAAGCACATTTCAACATTTTTGGAGAGTGCTAAAAAAGAACATAAAAATATCACATTATATGGAAACAAGAGTAGATGCGGTGCTGGGTAATATATACAATTAATGATAAATTTTTTTCTTTTAAATTGTATATTAAGATATATTATTAGTTTAAATGTACAATGTTCAAATTTATTGTTTTAAATGTGTAATTTCATAAATATTTATGTAATTTTTGCAACCTGTTATTAAACTTATTTTTTAATAGTAATAAAAAGTTTTTTAGTATTATTTTACTGCTTGTAAATTCTGACGTAAAATGAATTAATCCAAATGACACCTTTTAAAAGTTTTTATTCGTGTTTTTTTGTGATTTTTATTAGGGAGATAATTAAAAATTATTTTTTAATACATTGAAGACTTTTTTTTATGTGTATTACATTCAAAAACTATTGATAGCAAAAACAAAAAAAAAATAAATAAAAAAAAATTTAAATGTGTAATCTGATATCCGTAGAAATAGTACAATACACGAGTAGACAGAAAAAGTCAAAAGTTTCAAAATATCAAATTACAGAAACAGAAAGATTTGCTAGTTTCCATTTTTTATTTTATTAGTATGAAAAATTATTGTACATTTTAGAATCGAAATAGTTTGAATTTTTTTAGATGCATTGCATTATAATCGTATATTTCATTCATAGTAATTAGTATCATACAATTAATGTAGATAAAATATAATTATTTAATATCGGTTTTACTTTTTATCTTTTAATATTTTTTATAGCTGTTGTGTAATAAAGGATAACTTGTGACTTAAGGTTCAAAATGCACATTAAATTGCTAAATTAATTTCATTTTTGTCAATAGTAAATTAATAATCTTTAAATTCAGGCAATCAATAATCTTTATTATTTAAATAATACAAAAAGTATTATGTATAATTCAGTGGATTATATTTTTATATAAATTTTACTCTGATAATACTTTACACATTTAAGCAGAAATATTTCTTTAGTAATTTTAACTCTTAAAAAATACTGTTACAAATATTGCTCTTAAAATTTACGTAGTTTGATTTAAAATATATATATATCTATACATTTATTACTTTTAACACAGTTATTATAATTGGTAAATAAATCAAATGCCTTGTGAATTTTTCCAGCAGAATTAAAAAGTGTATAGGTGTGGGTTTGAACCGGGTACTTTTGTGAGAGTTGCCGATGATCTACCAGATGAGCTACTATCCTGGATAAATCTGGCAGACGCAAATCAGTCAAAGAACTAGAGTTACATACTAAGTATAGTTAACCAATGCCAGACTGACAACTTAAAGATCCGTGATTCGAATCCTGCCCTGGACGCTTTTTCACTCATTTGGTAAAATTACAGGATAGTAGCTCATCTGGTAGAGCATCGGCAACTCTCACAAAAGTGCCCGGTTCAAACCCAGACCTATACACTTTTTAATTTACACACAAATTTATACACTTTTTAATTTACACACACTTTTTAACTACACACAAAATTTTCTTGAACGTTATCGGTTAGAAATAGTAACTATCTGTAGTACTTTACATGTGTGATGATAACTTTGAAAGTTAAAGTGAGCATAAGTTTTTAAAGAGAGTACAAAAATACATTTAACACATACAAAAAAATTGTAATAATTTATTAAAAAAGAAATAAAATGTATAGTTTTATTTTACAGGGCAACAAGTGAAAAGAAGAAAATAGTATTCCGTCCGTTATAAATACAATTAAAGTTATACCATTTTCAGAATATGGAGAAGAAAATGTACATGTATTTCTAAAAGAGAATATTATGAATTTATTAAAAACAACACAAGCTGTTACAATTGTAAGATAGAGTGAAAAAAGTTTAATTTTTAACTTAATTTAGAAGACAGTCTCCACGCTGTCTGTATTCAAATTATACATCCCTGTTCATAAATTACAATTCGGATTACAAAACATCTCTGACATAAAGGAAATAGATTATAATTTGAGACGACCCTGTTTCTTGTAAATTAAGCGTATAATGATTTGTGGTCTTGCTTTAAGTCTACAAATCTGGTAGAAAGAAAAGACATGTCAAGCATATGAGTTTGTTCTTAATTCAATTTTATTTCGCGATCATGAAAGCATTTTTTTTTTCAATTTATACGTCAACACATAACATAAAGCTATGTACACAAAACTGTGCATTTTAAATATTACACAAAAATGCGTGTTTTGCATGTTGCGCATACATATGTGTAAAAACAGAATATTACATACAAATCTGTGTATTCTGTATATAACACAAACATATGTGTAATTTGCATATTACACAGCATTATGTGTATTTTCTTATTACGCAAAAACATATGTAAAAACAGAATATTACACAGATATATGTGTAAAAATAGTACTCAGAAATATGTGTATTTTAGTGCAATTCACACATTAACGTGTGTATTTTAAGTGTTATCAGATAACTTTTACACATTTGGACTTATCATCAAATTACACATTAAAATGTGTATTCTGAAATTTACACATTTGGCGCAATTTACACACAAATTTACACATATAGACATGTCGTTTTTGTATCATCGATTTACACATTTTTGTGTGTAAATTTACACATTTTTTTTTTAGAGTGGTTGCCGTACTGGGATCGCCTTGTAATGTAATGTGATGGTCTGGTGCCGTTCTGCGTTCCTCTTGTGCCATGTTGTGATCGTATTGTGCAATTCTTTGATCGTCTGGTGACGTATTGTGATCATACGGTACTTTTCTGTGATCGCCTGGTTCTGTTCTGTGATTATCTTGTGCTTTGCTGATATTATCCTGGGCAGTATTGTGATAATCTGGTGCGGTGCTGTGCTCGTCTTTTGATGCACTGTGATCATCTGGCTCCGTTCTGCGATCGTCCAATGCCGTTTCGCGATCATCTTGTGCAATTCTGTTATCATCTTGTACCGTTCTGTAAAAGTATTGTGCCGTTCTGTGATCGTCTGCTGCCGTACTGTGATCACCTTGTGATGTATTCTGATAATCTGGTGCCATTCTGTGAAAGTTTTGTGCCGTTATGTGATCATCTATTACAGTATTGTGATCGTCTGGTGTGGGACTGTGCTCATCTTGTGACGCAATTTGACCATCTGGTTCTGTTCTTCGATTGTCCTGTCCCGTTCGTTGATTATCTTGTGTGCTATTCTGTGATCGTCTTCTGCCGTTCTGTAAAAATTTTGTGCTGTCCTTTGATCGCCTTATGCAGTTCTGTGATCATCTGGTACGGTATTGTGATCGTCTGGTGCTATATTGTGCTCGTCTTGTGAGAACCGCGATCGTACTGTGCCGTTCTGCGATCGTTTTGAGCTATTTTGTTATCGTTTGGTGCCGTTCTGTGATCGTCTTGTACATTTCTATGATCGTCTGGTGCCGTACTGTGCTTGGCTTGTGACGAATTATGACTATCTGGTGCCGTTCTGCGATCGTTGGTGTGCCGTTTTGCGATCTTTTTGTGCCTTGCTGTGATCGTCTTGTGCAGTTCTTTTATTGTCTGGTGACATACTATGATAATTTGTTGCTATTCTGTAGTCCCCTTATGCCGTTCTGCGATCATCTTAAAACATTTTGCGTTCTTTTTGTGCCATTCATTGATTGTCATTTGTAGTTTTGCAATCGTCTGTTGTAGTACTGTGACCGTCTTGGGATTATTGTGATTGCCTTGTGAGGTACTGTGATCGTCTTGTAATCTACTGTAATCGTCTTGTGACACATTGTTGTGACCGTCTTGTGCCGTTCTGTGATCGCTTTATACAGTTGTATCATCGTCTGGTGCCGTATTGTGATCGTCTGGTGCCATCCTGTGCACATCTTGTGTCGAACTGTGGCCGTCTGATGCTATTCTGTGATCATCTGGTGCCGTTCTGTGATCCTCTTGTGTCATGTTGTGATCGTTTTGTACAGATCTTTGATTGTCTGGCGATGTACTGTGATCATATGGTGCTGTTCTGTGATCGCTTTTTGCCGTTCTGTGCCATTCTGTGATTGTCCTGCTCCCTTCTACGATCGTCCTGTGCCGTTCTGAGAAAGTCTTGTGCAGTTTTGTGATCGTCTGTTGCCGTACTGTAATCGTCTTGTGACGTATTGTGATCGTCTTGTGATGTATTATTATCGTCTTGTGTTGTACTGTGATCGTCTTCTGATGCATTATGATCGTCTTTTGTCATTCTCTGATCGCTTTCTGCAGAACTATGATCATCTGGTGCCGTGCTGTTCTCGCCCTGTGACGTACTGCGATCGTTGTGTTCCATTCTACGATCATTCTGTGTTGTTCTGCGATCGCTTGGTGCCGTGCTGTGATCGTCTTCTACCATACTGTGATTGTCTTGTGCAGGACTTTGATCGCCTGATAACGTACTGTGATTGTCTTCTGCCATACTGTTATGATCGTCTTGAGCCATACTGCTTGCCAAAAGTCATTTCTTCTGTTGCCTTCCTCCTTAAATCTGCAATTATCAGGGTCAACTATTTTTTTTATCATCTGTCATTTTCTTTTCTCTAATAAAATGTTTCTCAAAATTTCTCTAACTTGATATTATTGCTTTGATTATTATCTTTACATTTTATATTGAAGTTGTGTAACAAGAAAGCTGAAAAGGGGTATTGTGGTGCAAAATATTTAAATATAGATAAGATTTAAGCTAGGTTTCTGGTATAAAAATGTATTACTTCTTAAATGAACAAGTTTACATTAAATTATAGAAAAAATCCTGATTTTTTTAAAATGGTCTTAAGAAGCATAATCAATGTTTAAATTATTGAACTAATAAATAATAATAAAAATATTAAAATCTACAATTTCATTAATTAATAGCAGAGATACTGCAAAAATATAAGCACTTCTGTTATTTTAGACATCCTGAAGAGAAAATGCAAAATTGCTTGACGAATTGTGTTTGAAATGTTCGGATGTAAAGATATTGCTTTACTCAAAAATTTCAGCCAAGATCTAGTCACTTGAACAATCACGATACTGACAAAAAATAAGAAAAATAAAATTAATGATGGATTTGAATAAACAATAAATAAAAATAGTAATTTCTTCCATTGCAAAATTATTATTTTGACAGCCTAAATGAGTAGATATTTCTTTTTCAGATAACTTTAATCATTAACTTCAAAATAAACTCAAGAAAAATGTGAACAATGACAAATACAAGTGATTATAAATCACTTTAATTTAAGCTTCTATTGCGCAATGCAGAAAGATTAAGCAATATGTGTCAAAAACCAACTACTTTAGTGAATTTATTAGGACATCGTATTGTGAAATATGCCGCGTGTATTACTAAAAACAATAATAACTGTCATACAATAATTAATAAATTATAAATTGACTGAGGACCTTTCCTGTGGAGAGTGTTTATACAGAAATTAATAAATATACTAAAAAAGAATACATCAAAAGAAAAAAAAAAAAAGGAGAATATCTGAAAGGAGTAAGTACTAAATTTTCTTACCTCTAATTGATTAACTATTTATATCCGAATTTACGCCCCCATGGGAAGTATTTCTTAATAATGATTATGAGACAGGGAAAACTTACTGTTCTGAAAATTTAAATATAAGTAATATAAATAAGTAATATAAATAAAAGAACATATATAAATTCTCTGCCAAAAAGTGATACATTAAAAATTCTTCTGCAAAGTAGAAAAATAACTAAAATTAACTATTAACATGACTGCAAGCAAAGACGATTTAATAATAGAAAAATTTTCAGCCACTAATTATTTAATCTGAAAATTTAAAGTAGAGATGTTGTTAACAAAAGAAGAATAATTTTATATAATAACACAAGAACCACCTAATCCTTTGACGGACGTATGGTCCAAATGTGATAGAAAGGCTCCAGTATTAATTAACTTGACAATTGACGGTACACAGATAACCCACGTAAAAAAATTACAAACTGTCAAGGCAACCTGGAACGCACTACGCGAAATTCACAAACAGTACAATCTGACAAGTAAACTTTACTTGCTTAGAAAATTAAACAGCATTAAATTCGTAGAGGGTGGAAACATGCTAAATCTTGTCACAAAAATAATGGAAATAGTCGACAAATTATCAGCCATAGGCGAAATTATACAAAACAACTACAGCAACAACTTATACATACATCTCAGCACTCCTAGTATGTTCCCTCCCCACATCATATGACATACTAATTACTGCACTGCAATGTAAAGAAGAAACACAATTAACATCCTCATACATAAAGAGTAAATTTATAGATGAGTTCAATAGAAGAAACGAAGGTGCAGAAAATCAAGATAGCACGGCTAAAGCCTTTAAGACTAATGAAAAATATAACAGCAAACTAAACAAGTACTGTACAGTATGCAAAATGAGAAGCCATAACACCCAAGATTGCTGGCACAACAAAAACAAAACATCAAACACACAACAGAATCAACACATTAAACACAATAAAAAACATTATTCTACATCACTTACTTTTTAAAAAGGAGAAAACAATTTCAGAAATGATCAAATACCAGAATCGAACAGTAGATTCAATCGCTATGAAAATAAAAACAATATTTGGAATCAATTGGAAAATAAAGATTAAGCTGCCATACGAATTGATTATTTCCAGCTGAGCGAAAAAATGCCCAGGCCGGGAATCGAACCCGGATACTTGGCTTACAAGGCCAATGCTTTACCTGTTAAGCTATCTGGGCGATAGCCGGCTGGGATTTTTCGCTCAGATAACCTTATTGATCGTAACATCTGGTCTGTTATTTGAAACAGCTCGCAGAATAAACCGCAGGTAATGGAACTCCATATAACGACGGATACGTAGATATATTATTATTTTTAACACAATCAAACTGATTGGTAAAGTTATCATACGAATTGATTATTTCCAGCTGAGCGAAAAAATGCCCAGGCAGGGAATCGAACCCGGATACTTGGCTTACAAGGCCAATGCTTTACCTGTTAAGCTATCTGGGCGATAGCCGGCTGGGATTTTTCGCTCAGATAACCTTATTGGTCGTAACATCTGGTCTGTTATTTGAAACAGCTTGCAGAATAAACCGCAGGTAATGGAACTCCATATAACGACGGATACGTAGATATATTATTATTTTTAACACAATCAAACTGATTGGTAAAGTTTTCATACGAATTGATTATTTCCAGCTCAGCGAAAAAATGCCCAGGCCGGGAATCGAACCCGGATACTTGGCTTACAAGGCCAATTCTTTACCTGTTAAGCTATCTGGGCGATAGCCGGCTGGGATTTTTCGCTCAGATAACCTTATTGGTCGTAACATCTGGTCTGTTATTTGAAACAGCTCGCAGAATAAACCGCAGGTAATGGAACTCCATATAACGACGGATACGTAGATATATTATTATTTTTAACACAATCAAACTGATTGGTAAAGTTATCATACGAATTGATTATTTCCAGCTGAGCGAAAAAATGCCCAGGTCGGGAATCGAACCCGGATACTTGGCTTACAAGGCCAATTCTTTACCTGTTAAGCTATCTGGGCGATAGCCGGCTGGGATTTTTCGCTCAGATAACCTTATTGGTCGTAACATCTGGTCTGTTATTTGAAACAGCTCGCAGAATAAACCGCAGGTAATGGAACTCCATATAACGACGGATACGTAGATATATTATTATTTTTAACACAATCAAACTGATTGGTAAAGTTATCATACGAATTGATTATTTCCAGCTGAGCGAAAAAATGCCCAGGTCGGGAATCGAACCCGGATACTTGGCTTACAAGGTCAATGCTTTACCTGTTAAGCTATCTGGGCGATAGCCGGCTGGGATTTTTCGCTCAGATAACCTTATTGGTCGTAACATCTGGTCTGTTATTTGAAACAGCTTGCAGACTTTACCAATCAGTTTGATTGTGTTAAAAATAATAATATATCTACGTATCCGTCGTTATATGAAGTTCCATTACCTGCGGTTTATTCTGCGAGCTGTTTCAAATAACAGACCAGATGTTACGACCAATAAGGTTATCTGAGCGAAAAATCCCAGCCGGCTATCGCCCAGATAGCTTAACAGGTAAAGCATTGGCCTTGTAAGCCAAGTATCCGGGTTCGATTCCCGGCCTGGGCATTTTTTCGCTTAGCTGGAAATAATCAATTCGTATGATAACTTTACCAATCAGTTTGATTGTGTTAAAAATAATAAAGATTAAGCTGTTCAGGTGACATAAAAATAAATATGCAAACATCTAACAATAAAGTCCATAACGTAAAACTAAAAGATGTACTACTAGTACCAGAAATCGAAACAAATTTGTAATCGGTAAGCAAAGCGACACAAAACGGATGTGAGATCCTATTCAAAGATGATAAATGTATTTTTAAACTTAATGGAGAAATATGCTTAGAAGCGCGTTATACAGGTGAGTCATAAATATCGAAACAATAAGCTATCTCCTTAAATATTGCTTCTAGACCCGTACTTCCAATTGCAAAGTTTCATAGAAAAAAGGTAAAATTTTTGATAAGATAGGTTGCGACTCCATGGGGTTGGGGGGGGGTTTATTTTAAAAACTACGAAAATTAAATTTTTATACGGCCCCCCAGAGGATAAAACTTCCAATTAGAAAAATTTTCCTTATCCATTCCTGAATTGAACAAAAAAAAATTCATCTTGATATCTTCAAAACTCAGAGAGTTATGACAATTTTAATAAATCGTGAAGTTTCAAGGGATCAGACACAAATTGAAATGCGTGTAATTGAAGAAAGAATGTTACTGTAAGGTGTCCAGGAAACATTTATTTATTTATAGAATTAGAATTTTGAATGTTTTGTGATGGTTAACCACATATTTTATAAGCATTATAACATCATAAGACTTAATATTTTTTTTTCAAAAATTTAGAGTAAATTAAAATTGTTATAATTAAAAATATTATTTGTCACGTTGAATTTTTTTTTTTGATTAAATGAAATTGTCTAATTTTCAATTTTGATTCAGCATTTTAAATAATATTTTTTTTAAATAAAAGTATTTAAAATAGCAATATATAAAAAAAAGATGCAATTTTTTTCATTTTTTCAAACAAATCGTTTTTAAAAGTAAATTTTATGAGGTGAAAACTTTTTTGGCGCGTTGGACAGTTTGAGATGTTAAAAAACTATTGAAGTAGCGGGACTGTTACCGTAACCGACGTTTATTGACTTATGTCAGTTTAAAAATGAGAAATACTTAAATAAAAACATCTGATGCAGAAAAGTGCATTTAGTTTTAAACAAAGATGGGTTTCTAACGTTTAAATGCTTTTTAAAAGTTCCTAGGTAACTAACTCCGTCTTGTATAGTTTCGATTTCAGATTTTGTTTAAGTTTTGCCATTCTCACCTTCTTTAACTACTATTTAAATGTGTCAATTGATTTAAACCCCATTTTTTTATCACGTCGATTTCAAATTTTTTCATTGTTTTGGCCCTGTCAACTTCATATTTTTCTTGTTAAAATTTCTATTACACGATGCATAAAAGGTGCCTCATTACGGGCCTTCAAACTGGTAGAAGGTAGGTGCTGGGTTCGAAACCAATCGCGACCGTCGGCCTAACCGTTTGAAGTTTTCCGTGGTGTTGGACATTCCTCTCAGTCCGCACAACTTTGAAGAAAGTCCGTGGTAGTTATAGCTGCCACCACCGATATTATTAGGTGATATCGGTCACCCACTGTGAGGATTGTGTAAATGAACACTGACGCTATCAATTAACTGAATTAACAGTTTATTTATAATATAGGTACACACTAAATACGCTATTTACAATTATATACAATTACAACTAGGATACAGGTGATCCGGTTCAACATTAAATTAAATACAGTAAAGGTTGGCTGTGTACTATTCAAATTACACCTTCTCCCTCACACTCAATGCGATTCTTTTGCATCCTTGCGATTCTTTGCATAAATACGGTTAGGTTCCCTTGGAAAGACCCTTGCGAAGGACACACCTCCCCTTAAGACCTATATTCCTATTATAAATAATTGGCCGGCATTTAAAAAAAAACTAATTACGGGCGGCACACTGCTAAACATTTTAAGTTGAAATTATTCAATTGAATTTCTAAAAAGATGTTTTGTTCGAACGCATTAAATCTTGATCAATTAAATACACTTATAACGGAATATTAGTGGGAGCTTAGCATAAAAAATACGCAGCAGAAACGTTATACTCTTAGACTTTAACATTCGAATAAATATTTTTGTTTTTTAAATGCCGTTTGGAATAAATAAACTACTCGGATGTAGCAATCTGAGTACTCTAAAGATACGAAATTCCATGCATTAGTACTTGATATCACTGAAATCGTATAAATTATACATAATTCAGTATAACAGCGCCACCCGAAAGACGATTGATATAAAAACATAAACAAAACCAATTCGTGTCAAGAAGTAACTGAATCTGACTTGTTATGAAAATCCCAGCATTATTTCTTAAGATAGAGCTATTGCAGAAATCGTAACAACTGCAGTGTTGCAACACCATACGTGGAACTATATACAACAAAATATAAAAAACATCAATTCATGTCAAGGACTAACTGAACCTGAAATTTGATGATATTCCTTACATTAATTCTGGAGATACAGCTATTGCGGAAATCGCACAAAAGCCTGTACAGTAGGTCCACCTGTTAAGCGATTCACACCAAAAACTAGTCAGCTCCAATTTATATTCAGGACTAAGTAAATATAAATTTTTTATTAAATTCCGTGGATTAGTTCTTGAGATAGGGCGCTCACAAAATTTATGCCATATACAGAGATACAGGAGCAGTCACACAGACAGACATTTTCTAAAAAAACATGCTTTTCGGTGTCTCTGAGCCCTAAAAACGTGTGAATCCGCCGAAAACCGGAATTCAAAATTTTCATGAATCCAATACTTTTCTCTTGTAAAGATAGAAAAAAAAGTAAAAATAGATTAAAAACCACCTACATTTTGAAGCTGAATAGTAAAAAGTAGATTTTTGAAAATATTTCTGTGTAATTTATTAAAATATGTTTTCAATAATTCCGTTGATAGAAGTATCATTATCGCTATTACTATTTTTACTAAATTTATTGCCTGCGGCAATAAGTTTTAAAGACACGTTTAATGTGAGTTTAATTAATATCATTTAATTTAATAACACTTTTAATAAGTGTTTAATAAGACGGTCCAGCCAATGGGTCGTGCCAGTTACGAGCCTGGCGCCAATCTCGAGATATTGCAGGCATCTAGCATATTCCAAGGAAGTTTAAATCAAAAACCTATACGCTTTTATTTTATATCTAATAGTTAAAGTATTGTCTTGGATCGACATTTAATAATGCGTAAATTTATGGTCGATCCCTAAATTGTACTTCAAATAAACAGATATCGCTGCGCTCAGAGGTATGCTAAAGTGGTGTAAGTCACGAATTTTGGAAAATTTTGGATTTTAATATCTTTCAGGGATTTGGAGATATCAAGATGTTTTTTTTTTTTTTTTTTTTTTTTTTCTTTTGTTCAATTTAGGAATGGATAAGGAAAATTTTTCTAACTGGAAGTTTTATTCTTTGGGGGGTGTATAAAAATTTAATTTTCGTAATTTTTAAAATAGACCCTCCATGGAGTTGCAACTTATCGTATCAAAAAGTTTACCTTTTTTTATGAAACTTTGCAATTGGAAGTATGGGTCTAGGGGCAATATTTAAGGAGATAGCCTGTTGTTTCGATATTTATGACTCACCCTGTATAAATAATCTCTACGAAATTCAGTTAGCTAACGAGGACTACGCAAATATGACAAAAACTTGCAACAATAAAAACTGTTTTGAATTATGGCACGGAAGGTTAGGACACAGAAATCTAACATTCATTAAAGAAATAACACAAAAGGAATTAGCTAAAAGTATCCAAATAAATAACTGTAGACATAACATAGACTGTGAACCTTGTATTAAGGCAAAACTAACCGATGAACCGTATCCGAAACTTGCGGAGTATAGAGCAACTGAAAGGCTCAGCTAATACACTCTGATGTGTGTGGATCTTTTCAGACACTAACTATAGGGGGGAAATCATATTTTCTGACCTTTATTGATGATTACTCGCGGTTTACAATAGTATATTTCCTGTCTAGAAAAAGCGAAGTATATGAAAAACTTATAGAGTTTGTTGCGTTAATTCGCAACATGCGTTAATATGTGTTAGTTTTTTTTGAAAAAAAAAACTAAAAGAAATCAGGACGGATAATGGAGGCGAATTCATATCGGATGAAATAGAAGATTATCTCAGATCTAATGGGATAAAACACCAACATACAGTACCATATTGGGCAAGCCAAAACGGGGTGGCAGAACGTAAAAATAGGTCGCTAGTTGAGATGGCTAAGACAATGTTAAATGAATCCAATCTGCCTTTAAAATTCTGGAGGGGAGCAATTTGCACAGCAAATCACCCAAAATAGATTTCTCACAAAAGCAAATCAAAAAACTCCATATAAATAGTGGACAGATAGACAGCCAAACTTAAGTTATGTTAGAGTAATTGGATGCAAAGCCTTTGCATATATTAATTAAGTGGAGACAAAAATTAGACGATAAAGCAAAAGAAAGGATTTTTGTGGGATTCGACAATGAATCAGTAGGATACCGCATTTATATATGAGGAAATGAAATAAAAATCGCAAAAACAGTAAAATTTCTTGAAAACAAATTTAAGTATAGAGACGATAAAACGGAAATTAAACAAACAAACAAACAAAAAAAAATGAAAACCTTATAGAAATAGAAATGTTAAATACCAACGAAACACCAGCCACATCCGATCAACAAACAGTGGAACCCAGACGATCGGATATAACTAATAAAGGCGTACCTCCTGATAGGTTGATTTACATAGTTAAAAACGAGAATATTAGTGAACCAAAAGACTATAGTAAAATTAAAAACTTAGAAAATTCACCGGAAAAACAGAGTTGGATAGAAGCGATGCAAAACGAAATGAACTCCTTAAGGAAAAATAAAACTTGGTCAATCGTAGATCTTCCACCGAATAAAAGAGTAATAGGTTGTAAGTGGACCTATAAACTAAAATGCGACAACACATATTTTGAAAAACATTATCACTGCTATAGCAAGCGAGATAAATATTTCCATGACCAAAACTTCTTGAGTAAAGATATTTTAGGAATTTTTGCCATTTCTTTGTACAAAAAATAGGCCATACAACGCTGGAAATTCGTAAAATAGAATATTATAACTTGGCAAATTTAGATCATATAGTTTTTTTTTTTTTTTTTTTTTTTCATTTGTTGTGACATGGACAATTTTTTTTTTTATGTAACTTATAGGACTGAGCGACCTTTAAAAAAAAAAAATAGAGTTTTTTACATTCACTAAAATAACTAAATGACTATTTTAAAAAAATGCAGTTGGAAATATACTCCTGAATTTAATGATTTAATTATTAGTTATTGATCATCATAACAGGGAACATTTCGTGCAAAAGTAAAATACTTTTTATCTAATGCAAGAAGTTGTTATTGTATTGTTGAAAAAATATGCCCTAAAAACAGACTTAGCGTATGCTGCCGAGTTGGATCCCAAAATTCTTTAAATCTTATTTTTTTCTTTTTAATTACATTTGCTAATACAAGATTGATAAATAAACAATATAATCTTTTTGCAAATGAAACATCAAATTATTAAATGAAATAAATCAGTACGGTCCATAGTGTTATGTTTAGAAAACGCTATTGTGCAATGTACAGATAAATATATTTTTTAAAAAGTAAAATGATATAAATTCGATTTTCCATTTGAAGCATAATTTTAACGACCGGTTCACTAACTCAAAACAAATTAATAACCGGTGTGAATCGGCTAAATTCCAAATCATAATCATCCCGCGAGACTAACGAAAAAGACAGGCTACTGCGGTGCATCCCAAGTATCTTTTTTTACAGACCGCTAGAATGACGTAGTGCTCTATTTGTGCACCGCATTAGTGTATTTGAGGATCACATGACTCCAGCGGTCTGTAAAAAAAGATACGTGGAATAAACTACGGTAGCCTGTCTTTCTCGTTTCTCCAGATAAAATTTTATTTTATTTTTTCTATTTTAATATGAATGGAGATTTTAAATATTCGCAATTTGTTTGAAAACATCTATATTCCCGGGTAACGCAGGTCGGTTCAGCTAGTATAAAATAAAAGTGTGTGTTTGAAGTCAAAAACTGAAATACCTTTTGTAGTATCTATTATATATATATAGATATAAATATATATATATATCTATATTTATTTATATATTTATTCCATCAAGGGCGACACTAAATTCGTAAAAAGCAGAATTCCTGTTTTCTAGTTTAAATTTCTTCTTTTTCCGCGATCAATAGTAAATCTCGTGTGCTCGATGTTTTTCTTATTGCCATGAAGACTAGCAAAATTTAAAATTATAGTAAATTAAAAAGAAATTATAACGAGGCAATAATGATAAAGCACGTTACTACAAAGAAAGATTATTTATATTTTAACTTATTAAGAATTTGTTGCTGGTTTTTTTTAATTATTTGGAAAATGGTTATGTCTTCGTTAGAGAATTGGGAAATCTGAAGTATATCTGAATCTTTTTGTTGGTTGAATTTCGCAACTTATTTTATTTTATTTTATTTTATTCGTTTTCTGATTGGTCCATACTTGATGAATAGAAATGGAATACTTCTCTTTTTTATTTTATTCGTTTTTGTTCGTTCATGTTTAATTCCAGAAATGAAATACTTCTGTTGCCACAATGGCAAAAAAAAGTATAAAAACTACAAAAAATTAATAACTTTAAAACAAAGTGAGATACAGCTTTCAAACAAATTTCATTTAAAAGTTTAAAAATTTGCAGTACTGAAATTTGTAAAACTAAAATTTCATTTAAAATTTGTATATACTTGGTACAGGAATATTAATTTTTAATTCACGGCGTACGTAATATAAGATTCTGTTATTACGTAAACCACGTTTTAATCATAATAAAAATGGTGTTTATTATTATTATTATTATCAAATATATAATCTATTTACAAATCTAAAATCTGAGTCTTTGAAAATATAATTTTCCAAATAATCGTTGTAATTTGTTAAATTTTATTTATTTTTTTTTCCTTCTCTTTTTTTTTTCAGATCACCAGTTTCCCATTTCTTTTGTTTCTGTCGATGATCGTCTGCAAACAGCTGATATTATAAGATTGGTCAAGCTACGTACTAAGCTTCCCAGTCTCTCTTATAGATGGCAGCACTACAGATATCTAAAGGTGCCATGTCGTGCTTCTATTATAGAAGTTCTAGTAAGAACAAGAGATCAACCGAAAATTCGGTTTCGTTTTCGGCTCAGGATCTGAGTTTTACCAACAAAAAATTCGTTTTTTTGCGAAAACGCTGCTGAAAATTTCGCTGAACTGAAACTATTGGTAGTCCGAAAATCTTGGTTTCATTTTCGGCTCGAAATCTAAATTTTACCTTTTTTTTTTTTTTTTTTTTTTTTTTTTTTTTTTTTTTTTTTTGCGAAAACGATGTTGAAAATTTGGCTGGACTGAAACTATCGGTAGTCCGAATATCTCGGTTTCGTTTGCGGCTCAAAATCTGAGTTTTATTAACAAAAAATTCGTTTTTTGAGAAAACGCTGCTGAAAATTTGGCTGGACTGAAACTATCGGTACTCCAAAAAATTTCATTTCATTCGAAACATTTTAACATTACTGAATGGTTTCAGCTGTGATGTCTCAAATGAAGTAGTCTGTATTTATAGTTATGAATTTCGCTGTTTATAATTATTAATCATGACTGATTCAAGTCATAAGTTCAGTTTATAAAGCAAGCAAGCCGTAGATGACTAATCTTTGGAGACGCTTTTCACTTGCTCATTAAATGTTGCAGACTTAATAGAACATTTTTAGTTTGAAACGGCGAACCGTTTCGAATAATCTTTGCGTTCTAGCTCAACAGATAATCATTTACAAAATTCATTATGAAAGATAAATCGAATTATGTATATGTAAAACATATGTTGAAATTCATATGAATAGAAAACCATGTAGTGTCGTTTATAAAGTACTTACATTTTATTTATAAGAAAACAAAAATTTTGGTCAGACGCACAGAATACCAAACTTGGGGCACACGTGTTCTTTACGAGTATGCATGTTCAATAAACACATATAGATAATTAATTAATAATTATGTGCTTTTACGTATGTATTAATTACTAAAAACAATTTTTGGACATTTTCCTTTTTGGTTGAAAATAAGAGTATAACCAAAATTTCGTTCAGGGACAGATTTAAAAATTCGGGGGCCCTGGACACAGATGCTTACAGATGGGCCCCCTTGCACAGATATTTATAGGGTGATTAAATAAATAAAAAAAAAATAAAAAAGATCCTTACTAAAGTAAGCATTATTGACATTAAAATATCCATTAAAAATTAAACAGGATAATCAATAACTTGCTTTTAAATAATTATTTCACAATTATGAAATTTAAATGTGTAGATGTTTTATAACAAATTGTTTTGTGCTAATTATACTTTCCTTTGCAAGTTTATATATCTGGAATGATAAAGTATGCAACAAATAATAATAAATTTTTGACAATACCAAGTTAAACTATTTAAAATATTTGTGTGCTCTACAGCCTGAAAGCCACGTTAACCAACTCTCAAATAATCTAACAATAACTGGAAAAGGATTAAACAAGAAACTAAATATACAATATATTTTTAAAGTCATATAAAAGATAAAAGAAAATATTCACTATAATAAAGTAATAAATGGATGTTTTAGAAAAAACATACAACATTATAAAAATACCATATGGACATAATAGCATGTAGAATGAAATGTAAAATTTGTTAGGATATTAAAATTATATTAGATTTTGGACAATAACTGAAAAACCTTCAGCAGCATTTGGGGGCCCCCTGAAAATCAGGGGCCCTGGGCCCGTGGCTCGAATGCCCTGCTGTAAATCTGGCACTGATTCTGTTTCGGTCTTAAAAAGTTGTTTCAGTCGATCCTTAGTTAGAACGAACATGACCTAAGATTCCAGCGAAAAAACAGCGATGAAATAAAACTGAATGCACATCACTTTTGGGCGATCTTGTTTGCAGCGGCAGATAATTATTATATCAAAGATGTTACATTTTTACTCTGTAACCAAGCACACTATTTGTTGTTCTCAACTTTGAAATATTTGTTGACAACCAGGATCTTTGAAGTATGCATTCGTTGAAATTTATATATAGTTGCAGGCTGTGATCAATCATGAAAATCAATGCTTTTTAAGAAACTTATTTATTTAGAGTAAAATTATAAATTTAAATCCTTTCTTAAAGAAATAGTTAGGGATGGTGCCTGAGAGCATTTTTTAAACAAACAATCTTCACATGAATGAGTTAGTGAAGCCAAGGCGAGGCAATTGAATTCCTCATTCTATACTTCACACATTAGCACCACACAATTGGCGACAAAGAGCATATGAAAAATGAATGATATCCTCTACGCAAAATTTTCCGTTACGCTTTAAACAGTTAAAAGGATTTTGAATTTAATGGCAGGCTATCCATAAATAGCAGTACAAAAAATTAACCTAAAAGAATTCGACTGCCAATTCGTAACGTTAAGCGCATGTTTTAAAAAAATACTGTGAAAGACACAATATGCCGCATGTATGTGACGATTTCAGGAGAACTCGAATTATTTCCACTGGTTAAACAGAAACACGCAGTCATGGCAAGCGAGGGAAAAAACAAAAATAATAAATAAATGTAGAAGATCCAATAATTAGTCATGGGCTGCTGTAAATTCATTTATTAAATTCGTGATAATGAGGAAGGAAAAGCTCCTTTTTGCAAAAATTCCATCATTATTTCAGCGAGCTGTCCTCATCGAAGAAGCAACCCAAGAAATCTTCAGAAGAATCTTCCTTTCATCTCGAGACTTCCCCCTTTTAAACTGAAAAGAAAGTTCTGGAACATTCGGTAACCTCAAACCATCATTCTTTTATGTAAACAGAATTCTTGTCCAGTTACGAGGCTATTTTAAACAGACGATAAATTTATTTAAAAAAAAGATATTATTTAACCAATTTATAATCGACTCATAATTTCTTAGGCAGACGATTTTTATCAATGATTAATTTTAAGAGAAAAAGAAAAGAAATGAATTTATTAATGCACACATCAAAGGTTGACGGCGGAAAAATAAATAAATAGATAAAATAAAATAATGATATTTTTTGAAAGGTATGGTTTTGGAATAAATTTAATAAGAATTTCTTAAAAAGGGTTGATAAAAATATAGAAGAAATCAGTTTTATTTGGAATATTAAGAAATAAAGTTTTAATTAAGAATATTTTTAATTTAGAGCCATCTTTTTAAATTTACGCATACTGGAATAATGTTTTTTAAGGCAAATTAAGAATTTATATCGTCTGCACACAGATTAACATATTAGATCTAGAAATAAGATTTTAATTTAATAATTTGAAGTAAGTACGGAATATTATTATAAGAAAATTAAGATAGTATAAAGGTTAGTTTTGGCGAAAAAAAAATTTAAATTTGTAATATTATCCCCCCTCCCCAAGACTTTGTATGAAATTGATAGTTAAATAAAACTACAAGTTCAGACAACAGAAATATAATAATTTAGAAAAGTTAAATTTTGGAATAAAACTGTCAAACTCAGGAAGCCAAGAGATGGAAGAAAAGAAAATTAACGCAATATAAAAAATATTAGCGATTAAAATAAAATAGTTAAGAGAAAATAATTCTGAATTAAATTTAGGTAGGAGCATTTCCCTGAAAGAAATACAATAATGTTACAACATCACTTACCATTTGTAAGTGCATAGGAGATAATACATATAATAACAGTAAATAAGTTATGAATATTAATAAGCAAGAGATAAAAATATAATAAAAACAATAAAAGTTCGTTCTCATGGAAGTTTAAATAACTACAATGACTTAATGCATAGTTTATTTTAAATAAGTCCTTTAAATGAAAAAAGTCTTTCAAGAATATATAAAAGAGTCTTTTTCAATGTCCAGTGAATACAGTCTCTTTAATTAAATATCTCCAAATCTAGTTTAAGCTTTGTTTTTTATGTTATGTTGGATCCAACATCTTTCAATAATATATCAATTTTTCAATAATAAATAGCATCACTCTCAATATCAATAATAAATAATATAGAAAAATTTAAATAATAACAATGTCAACAATAATAAGTAATAGTATAATAAGACTCCATATCCTAATATTTTTCAATAAGAGTATAATTAATACTAAACTTCATCATAGAAATCATAATAATAATAATAATAGTAAAACAAGAGTATAATCAAAAGAAAATATCACTATTTGTTTATTATTGATAGGGAAAATATTGGTTGAGGATAAAAATAATTACATAGCAACTAAATAATTTTCTTATCTTCTAATAGCATAAGAAAGTATTTTTTGCTAGCCGAAAGTATAAATAAAAAAAATCATAATAATTCCAAAATCCAAATAAAATTAAATCTAACTACTTAGAAAATGGACTCTCAACCAGTATTTCCTTACAATAATTCCTCTCTGATACTCTTTTACAAAATTGTCAAATTTGGTTATAAGTTTTCAATGCCAAATGTAGAATAATGTTTTATCCACACATGGTTTATAAACTTTAATAATAAAATACAAATAGGAATAAAAGGTGTCATTCTTAATTGAGAAATGGAAATAAAAAAAAGTGTGCTTTTTTGAAAAACTTTTAATCTGTAGTTTTCACAATCACTGAAAATCACATATTATGTTATAGGTTTGAGTAGAATCATTAGATTTTATAACTATTATCATATAATATCTGCTGAATAAATAGAGTAATACTAATGTCAAATAAATGAGTAAATATAGTTAGACTTAAACACCCTTAAAATTAATTTATCAACATCAATTTGAAAGCTTTTACAATCAAAGTGTTCACCTTATGCCTGCATAAGGAGCCCAATTTAATCCCATAAACTCCCAAAAACAAGTAATATTCTTGTAGCGCTCCAAGAACATACCCGCTGATGTTGAAAATTATGGTTTTTTTATGGTAAATTTAATCTATTATCTTGACTTTAGTTTGATCTAGTGATTGTATCTGAGGTTTTGTTTGTTTTTTGGATTGCTCATGAAACAGTTTAAAATCTTCGGGTGAAAAATAGGGTCTTAATTTAGAAACATGCACAATAACGGAATTCTGTCCTGTCTCATAATTAAATTTATCTATTTCATAAGTTACATCAGAAAGTTTATTTATAATTTTATATGGTCCAGAGAAAGTAGGTTCTAATTTTCGAGTGTTAGGGTATTTAAATTCTTCATAAATTACAGAGTCTTGTATTTTTAATGGGCATTCAACAAAATTTCGATCATAGAGTCTTTTACTTTTAAGGTGAAATTCATGAGTTCGCGCTTTCGCAATTTTGAGGGCTTTGTCTACTGATGTTGTATACATTTTAATTGCCTCACACAAAACCATTACCCACCATTTAAAAAAAAATTGAATCAAAATTATCGTGAAATTGTGACTATATTTAGCTGTTAACATTAACCAGAAATTTTATCTAATAAAAATAGAAATTGTAAATATCACAGTTATACCTTATTATTACAAACTTGCCCTTAATCGTGCATAGAAATATCATAATAGTCTTAATAAGTAACAGTAAATATCTTAAGAACATCATACTCCTCAATTAAATCCTTAAGAATAAAAATATTTCAATCTCCAACACATAATAATGATGATAATAATACTCATAAATAGGTAAGTAAGTAAGATTCACAGATAAATAATCAAATAAATAAACCTGACAAACAGAGAACTATCTACAACGAATGGTAATTTATAATTATTTGTACATCCATACACAATTAATAGTCAAATATTATGAGAATTATTTTGTGAGCTACTTGGAAGAGTATCAGAGGATGGCAACTCACTCCTAAAAATACATTCTCTTTCCCAATGAAAAGCATTACTGACACCCCTATTTGTGCATATCCTACAAGGTCTTGAAGGGTATGAATTTTGAATATAATTATTTTGACAAACTCTAGGTCTTTGAAACTGAGATTGCCTTTGGGGAATCCAATTCCTAGGTGTATTATTGGGCCTAACTGGCTGAATCCAGGGCCTAGTTGGTTGAAAAGGTTGAAAATTTTGTCTAGCTGATGGTTGATTTATTACTTGGTTTGAAACTAGTGGGGTGGAAACTTCCACGAATTGTTTGACAACCCGGTACCATTCTGTGGTACTACTAGGAGGATTTATAATAATACTGTTTTTGAATTCTGGTTTTAAACCATCAGTTAAACCTTGTAATAGTATATTTTCACTAAGATGTAATTTCCTACCAATTTCCACTTTCTTACGAAAATAAGTTTCTAAATTGTCTAAATTATCTAATTTCAGGTTTGAAAAATCAGAAAAACTCGGGATGTCTAATTGAATGAATCTTTCTATCAAAATTTTCTTAATTTGTTCATAATCCGTACAATTTAAACAGTCATTGATATAAATTTTTTTGCGCTTCCCCTTTCAGATATTGCGCAATAGAATTAAATTTCCATTCTAGATTTTTCTTTTCCTTTTCACATGTTGTATCAAAATAAGTTAACCACGACAAAATGTTCATTC
Source organism: Maratus speculifer (assembly GCA_964019185.1). NCBI lineage: Eukaryota > Metazoa > Arthropoda > Arachnida > Araneae > Salticidae > Maratus > Maratus speculifer. Next base: position 207,188,623 of record OZ025296.1, read on the forward strand.
CAGAACTCGGGTCAAACGGTACGAACTTAGGATCTTCCATAATTTTTTGATTCTTACTCATTAGAATAAATGAAGCACTTCTATTTTCTTTATTAAATCCCGATCGTAAAATCATTCGCAATAAATTTCAAAGTTAATAATTTCTATCAATTACATATTTTTTCAAAATTACTATATCAGATCCATAACATACAATAAATAATAGAATAATAAATTAATTAGTAATTTAATAAATTAACTTCAAATTACTCTCATCAATAAAATAATAAATAAATAAATAAATAAATAATAAATACTTTCCATCAATCATAAATAGAATAGAAATAATAATCAAAACATTTAATAAAATAAACTTACAGTTCACGAAAAATCTTCAATAAAATCCATTCTTCATTAAATTCCTCATCAAATACCTTTCGCATACTCACCACTTTGAAGTTATTAATTTTCAAAAATTTGTCATTATGACCATGATTATCTTGAGTCATCAGTTACACATAAACAGCAAAAAGGTGGAATATCAGGCCTCAGGAATTCACGAGATATTTAGAAGAAATCTTTCAAACCACTCGGACAGAAAGCTGTTTAACATTAAAATCTCCTCTGTTACATTCACTCGAGGACTCAAAAGATAATGGCAATTCTTGCTTAATAACACTTTCAACCATGGCGGGAAAAATTTTCGGCGATTCATATTTTTGTCATCACTTCGTTTCAGTAGATTCATTAGATTCATTTACATAGCATTTTACTTCTTCAGTAGATTCATTTCAAAATACGAAACAGGCACTAGCACAGGCATTACCTATCCTGTGCGACTTTTCGATTAGTTGTGACGATTTCAGGAGAACTCGAATTATTTCCACTGGTTAAACAGAAACACGCAGTCATGGCAAGCGAGGGAGAAAACAAAAATAATAAATAAATGTAGAAGATCCAATAATTAGTCATGGGCTGCTGTAAATTCATTTATTAAATTCGTGATAATGAGGAAGGAAAAGCTCCTTTTTGCAAAAATTCCATCATTATTTCAGCGAGCTGTCCTCATCGAAGAAGCAACCCAAGAAATCTTCAGAAGAATCTTCCTTTCATCTCGAGACTTCCCCCTTTTAAACTGAAAAGAAAGTTCTGGAACATTCGGTAACCTCAAACCATCATTCTTTTATGTAAACAGAATTCTTGTCCAGTTACGAGGCTATTTTAAACAGACGATAAATTTATTTAAAAAAAATATTATTTAACCAATTTATAATTGACTCCAATTTTTAAATATCTTAGGCAGACGATTTTTATACATGATTAATTTTAAGAGAAAAAGAAAAGAAATGAATTTATTAATATGCACATTATCGTTGACGGCGGAAAAATAAATAAATAGATAAAATAAAATAATGATATTTTTTGAAAGGTATGGTTTTGGAATAAATTTAATAAGAATTTCTTAAAAAGGGTTGATAAAAATATAGAAGAAATCAGTTTTATTTGGAATATTAAGAAATAAAGTTTTAATTAAGAATATTTTTAATTTAGAGCCATCTTTTTAAATTTACGCATACTGGAATAATGTTTTTTAAGGCAAATTAAGAATTTATATCGTCTGCACACAGATTAACAGATTAGATCTAGAAATAAGATTTTAATTTAATAATTTGAAGTAAGTACGGAATATTATTATAAGAAAATTAAGATAGTATAAAGGTTAGTTTTGGCGAAAAAAAAATTTAAATTTGTAATATGTATATAAAAAAATTATGATCTAACGAGAAACTGAAATATAAAAATTAATGAGAGAAAAGAGATTTTTACCAACAAGAGCAAAGTCAAACTTTATTCTTAATTTTATTATTTCTAGAGAAGCTGGATAAACATCGTAATGAGTTCTATTTATCCGAGACTCATCTTTAATGGTAAAGCAGATGTTGAATATGTTTTCATTCTTTTTTTTCAGGAAAATTATTTTGAGAATGAAATAAATGTTAAGATAAATGGCTAAGTAATTAAAGATTAGTTTTCACTGAAATTTAGAAAAATGTTTAATTTAAGAAAACAATATGTGATTCTACATCACACCAAGTGTTTGTGAATATGTTTAATTATAATTCTTCATGAACCGAGAAAGAAGTCTCATGGTTTATCCTTTAATGTCAAAATATATTTACTCTTGTTCAGTTTCTTTTAACTCGATTCTCAATTGCTCTGGTATTGTTTATGACGGCCGATTATCTACAAGAGGGATATAGGTCCTATGGGGGGGGATGCCCTCCGGGGGGGGGTTTTCTAAGGAAACCTAACCCGTATTTACGCAAGGTTCCTCAAGGATCGAAGAAAACCACGAAAATACTGAACGGTTAGTCTGATGTGCGCGATTGGGTTCGAACCCACCACTTCCCGTCTATAAGCTTCGAGATCAGAATCTCTCAGCCGCTAGTAGGGCCTCAAGTGTTCTGCTCAACAAGCCCAAAAAGTTTTGACATATTTACAAATTGATTTTTTAACGCAAAGATATAAAATTGAAAAGCCTGATTATGAAAGCAGTTTGGTATCGAACTGAATTTTTCTTTTTTGATCTATAAATTATCTATTGAGTTATAAGCATTTTCGATCATGTGACAAAGACTTTTTTCTCCATTCGTTGACTGTTTTTTCTGCTTTTCTGCGAAAACTTGATTCAAAACGCTCCCTTTGACACTATTTTCTGAAAAATCTCTTGTTGAAAAAGGAAAATGAGTGCGACTTGATATTTTCTGAACAATAACACTTGCTAGTTTCATGCATTTCTGGACAAAAATAAATTAAAACTTATGCCATAAAGTTCCCCTTTTTGATTTAAGAACAGCCTTTAGGCTGTTCTCAACCGTTCTGCTGAACAAACACAAAATGTTATGACACACTTACAAATTAATTTTTTAACGGAAAGATATAAAACTGGATGGCCTAGCTATGGAAGCAATTTGGAATAGATTTGTTTTCCATTTTGTGATCAATAAATCATCTATTGAGCTGTAAGCGATTTTGATCACATGACAAAAACTTTTTTCACCCTTTCTTGGGTAGTCATTCTTCTTTCGCGCGGAAATTCGTTTCAAAACGCCTACTTTGACACAATTTTCTGAAAATTGCTAATTGTTACACAATTTAGATATACAGGGCTATACAAAAGATCTCGGAAAGGTTACTGAATATGAGCGCAATTTACTTAAAAGTGATTTTTAAATATTTTATGCCTTTTTACGATGAACTTCATTTAGTTTACTAAGAAATGTTTGTAAAATATTGATAAAATGATATACAGGGTAACGCAAAGAGTACCTGTATACAGGGTCGCCTTTGGATGATAATTTCTAAAAATTGGATTTAAGTAGTTTAAAGAGAATTGATTTTTAAACTAAACTTTAGCGTAATATATTCGTGTATTAAAAGTACCATGTATTTTACAGGGGTGAACAAAAGTATTGAAGTATGTTTCCATCTTGAATTAGTATAAATTGCTGGAAGGAAAATTTAAATCAGTTAGGCGTTTTCTTGTTAAACTGAATTTTACCATTATATAGTCCACATATTAGAAGACTGATCAAATATATGGTTTTTCAAAAGTATTGGAATACATATTTGGATATGGACTATAATACGTTATTTCGCTGGATAACGAAGTTTAGTTAAAAATTTCAAAAAGTGCTGGAAAGTGCTTCATAATCTATGCTTAACGCATGATTTTTCTTACTTGTTTTAAAGTGCATCAGCAAACAACCGTAAAGATTGATTTGTCTAGCACAGACCCGATATTTTACCTTATTATTATTATTATTATTATTATTATTATTATTATTATTATTATAAAATTTAGATGTGATTGTGAATAAGAATTTATTAGTGAAAAAAATGAAATAAAAAAAAAGAAATAGTATGCATTGTTTATTAAAAAGTTATTTTTCAGCATTATATTATAGTTGATGTCAACACCCTTTTACCAAGCACATTTTCAGGGCCGTGGGAAACGGGGCATGGTCGCCCCGGGCGTGGAAAGTGTGGGACGCAAAATTTTTACTACCAACCTGATGTTTCTTTTCTTGTACACTAAAAATAATAATGATAAAAATAGATAAATGTACATATTGCGAAGATTTTTCTTGTGACAAAAACATATATTCCCCAAATAGCATGTGACTTCTTTCTTGGAATCCAAAAAGGGGCTACAAACTGTTATTCTGTACTGTCGATACATTTATTCCACATCTGTTTTCTAGATAATCTTTGTCAAAATATAAGTGAAATTTTATCTATATTATGTAGTTGTTAACATTAAACATTTTAAGGCTGTAAAGTAAACGCGAAATATACATTCAATAGAATTTATTTGTGTTTATGCACTTTTCCATTTAGTGACACCTGTCACAAAAAAAAGAAGGGGGGGAGGGGCGCCAAATGGAAACTTTCCCACGGCCGCAGTTTTTTCTTCATTTTATATGTGCTCCTTCTTATTACTTTTAAGTAATTTGATCCAGGGTTTTTATACGTATGGAAAAGTTAATTGCAAAATTCGCCTTATTCAGATAATCAAATTTTGAGGAATCGCAAAAAACTTCTGCGTTGCGTCCATTGGTTGTCATTGTAAATCAAGATTTTACAATGCCAGAAATACAGGATAAAAATAATCCTTTTGAAGATTGTAGCATTTTTTCGGTGTACGTTTACTTATAGAATCAATTGATAACGAAAACATGATTTTTTAAATTTTGGATAAGGCGAATTTTGAAACTCGTGTCCTGATATGCTCATTTTGATATTTTCTGCTAATGTTTAATACAAATGAATTAATGTTCATTTTAGAAAACAGATGGCGCTACTATAGCAAAAGCACTCGACCTGGTTACGAGCAAGGTTTCTCTATATCTATTTTCTATGTCTTACGAGCACTTTTGAATAAAAATGAACAATTGAGTCAAAAATGTTTGAGACTGTTAGCATTTGTATGTAACTCTTTTACAAATCTGTGTAATTTTAGGAAATCATACTAGCTATTATTACAGAATAAACAAGTAAAAGAAATGAACATGAAATGCATCTAGATGAAACAGCTCTTTTCCTGCAATTTATTTTAATTTTTTAAGGTGGAGCTTGTAAAAGAATCAAGAATGTTAAAGAATAAACATAACAGATGTCGCCACTATTTCAAAATCAAGAAATATTCCAACTAGAAGAAGGCACTGAGAAAATTAACCCTAAAATGCTTAATTTTTCAAAAATCTATTTAAAAATGTCTTTCGCCTTTCATTTCTAGAATTATGGAAAAATATTTTTAAAAATCATATTTTATTTTAAGCATGGTTTACGGCTAAAAAACAGTTTGTTAATAATCGGCAATACTGGGCTTTAATTGAAAAAATAGTTTTCCTTTGGAAAATTCCATAATATTAAACACACACTTTGTAAAGGAATCAAGAATGTTAAAGAATAGAGATAACAGATGTCGCCACTATACCAAATTGCAAAAATATTCCAACTAGAAACAGGCATTTAGAAAATTGCCTGATTTTTCAAAAATCAATTTAAAATTGTTTTTTGGCTTTCATTTCTTAAATAAATTATGGAAAAAATATCTTTAAAAATCATATTATGTTTTAAGCATTGTTTAGGGCTAAAAAATAATTGTTACTAATCGATCGGCAATACAGAAAACAAGTTGGAAATTGCACGTGAAGCGTAGCAAATGAGCTACGTTCGTACTTCAACGAAATTAAAAAAAATATTCAGATCTTGCTGTTATAGCATACAGTACTTCGGATACAGTATAGTAATCGAAATCTTTTGTGTATTTCTGTAAGTACTATCTGCTTTTTATTATACAGGAAGTAACTTGTATTAAACCGCAGCAGCGTAAATCAATTGCATAAAATATGAAATAGTTTAATATAATTAAAACACACCTCAAACAATATTTCCCCGTATACTATAATGCAACGTTATACTTTTGAGTAGCCCTGTAAAATAATAATAAATATTCTTTGCATCATAAATTGTGCAGAATGTATATTTTAGTATCTACTTCATAGATTCATGTCAATTCTAGTTTATTGGAAAGAGTGTAACATCATTAAAATGAACTTGAAACTATTTTTTTCTATTGACCATAATGTGATGGAATACTTTAGATTTTCCCTGTAAAAAAACTATAATCCGATTTTTATAAAATTTTAATTGATGCGACAAAATTATGCAACAATTATAAATTTTCAATATCAAACGACTTGTTTGGGTAGTTTTTTCTCTATTATATGTGGACAGATGCACGGACATACTGAATAAAGGCTACAACTTGGTGTAATCCTGTGCAACCTATATCAATTTTATAAAATATTAAATAGTTTAATTCTATTAAAATGCATACCAAACAATGTTTCAATATATAATTATGCAATGAAATACTTTTGCGTGGCCCTGTAAATCAATGAGAAATATTATTTGCACCACAGATTGTACAGAATGAATATTATAGTATACTTTATAGATGCATATCAACTTTATTATGTTTGAAAGAATGCAAGACCATTAAAATGAACTTGAAACTTTTTTCCCCATTGACCGTAATGTATCGGAATCATCTGATTTTCATAAAATTTGGAATGATTCGTCAAATTATCTAATAATTATATATTTTAACTTTCAAATGATTCAGTTGGGTAATTTTTTATTGTTATATGCGGACAGACTGAACAACAACTATAGGCGCTACGTATTTACATAATTATGAACACACCTAAAAATAGTTTTTCTTTATAAAGTTCTATAATATTACACACAAAAGAATTTCCTGGGTTATGATGTGGAATAAATTTCATTTGCTCAGTGCAGAACAAAATAAAGTATTTCACAAATAAAAAGCACATGTAGCAACAATCCAAAAAATAAATCTATCTTTATTCTTAAAATCAGAAGTGTCGCCATCTACATGTTGAAAATTGAGTTAATAATATTTTCTGTATGTATTTCATAATACATTAATAGTATTAAAATAAAGTCTTGTGGCACTTGCAATGAACAGAATAGGGGTGAGGGGCAGATAGAAATTCTTAACAAAACAAGTGGACAACATTATTCCTCTTTTATTTATTAATAAACAAAGCTTCATTTCAAAGGTACTTCACATATGATTTTTCGAATCATGATTATGTATGCATACATATATGAAGAAGAATAGGAATATGAGATGTTGGGTATTTCATATTATAGAATTAAAGTAATTTTATAATAATTTTATGATTTTAATAATAACTTTGTATTTTCATAAAAATAGATAAGAGACTGAAAAAAAAACCACATACTATTTTGAACCAAAGACCATGTTACAAAAAAAAAAAAAAAAAAAAAAAAAAAAAAAAAAAAAAAAAGAGAAAAAAAAAAAAGAGAGAGAGAAAATTTTGGTTAGATCAAAAATGATATAAATATCAAAAGACAACCCCCCCCCCCTTCCCTCACAGATATTTTGCGATATCATATGCCACACCCTCCCTCCACCTTAAAATGATAACATTATATATGCACAGCCCTATACATAAATATTTTCATCATATATGGGAACATTCAAATACCTTAATCAATAACTTCTTAAACAAGTTAATAGCCTTGTTTTAAAAATTAATTTACATTGGAAGCAGAATAGAATGGTACATTATTTAGATGCATTAAAACGCACTGTTTATAGAAAGTCCATAGCCAGCCAATACGTTATTCGTTATAATGCTCAAACACATTTTTCCTACAAAGTTTCTGCACATGTATACATTCTATTCAAAGAACTTTCGCAGTCTGTATCTCTAAGCATTTAACAACGAAATGAATGAAACACATAATATTGCAAGACACAATATATACAGAGAAAGCACTACACTGATTAATTATGAGCTCAACTACTAAGAAGATTCACAAAATTCCAAGGTATGCACTTTACAATACTTTTCTGAGAAAGATTTAAGAAAGATTGAAATATAAACTCAATAAATACAATCTCTCTCTCATTGCAAAACCTTCCATAAAATTAAAACAAGCCGGATGTAGCAATCCCAAAACTTTCTTTTATCTGATACATGTTAATACTTACAGAAAAATTAAACATAGCAGCGTCACCAGTTAGGTGATTTACACCAAAATTTAATCAGCACCAATTTATGTCAAGTTCTAACTGAATCTGATGTTTGAGAAAAATGTCTGCATTCATTTTTGAGATAGAATTCCTGCAAAAATCGTAAATAAATCTGGATAGAAGCGCCACCTGTTGAGTAATTTACTCCAAAAACTAAAGAATAGTAATTAATATCAGGGACTCAGTAAATGAATCTGAAGTTTGATGAAAATTCATGCATTAGTTTCTAAGATAGAGCTATTGCAATATTTATGAACGTTGCTTCATAGCAGCGCCACCTATTGGGTGATTTACATCAAAAGATAATCAGCTCCATATTATATAAAGAACTAAAGGAATCCGATGTTTTATGAAAATTACACATTAGTTCTAAAGATATAGTTATTGCTGAAATTGTGAAAAAGTCAGCATAACATCACTATCTGTTGTGTGATGTACATCAAAAACTAATCAACTACAGTTTATATTAAGGTCCAACTGAATTTAAAATTTTGCGAAATTCCATGCATTAATTCTGGTGATATATTACCCACAAAATTTTGGTCACATACGGAGTTACAGAGTGACAGGACAGACAGACTCATAGATAGCCATTTTGTGAATGTTGAAGGATTACTGTACTTCATTGTTATATGTAGGGATGCCCCTTGGAAACTAACAAAAAAGAAGAAATTAATGTAAAGTATATTTCATAACATTTCTGCCTGAATTTTGTAAACTATATTGCTAATAGTAAATTAAAGAATAAAATGTATAATAAATTATTTTTTAACTATCATAAAATTTCTTTATTTTTTTCCTTTTGTGAATTATTAATAATTGTATCTTTCTAAATGCACATTGGTTTGAAATTGGGCATGAAAATTTATGAGTAAATAACAATAACTTTTCTTTAGTTCGCATTTTATATAAATTAAGGTAAACAAAAAGCAGATGCAGAGAGCTCAACAAGGAATTTTACTTCACATCAATTGAGGTAACCTAGCAATAAATTTCGCAATCATTCCACAAGCGAATAGCATGAAAACTTGCAAGCTTTTATCACGATTGTAAGACAAAAATTGCTGCTTTACTTTGCGATTGTTTGACAAAAATCGCTGTTTTATTTCTCAATCAGTTAACAAAACTTTTGCAATTGTCTAATAAAATAGTTTTTTTTTTTTTTTTTTTTTTGATGTGTTTGATAAAGATTGCAACTTTATTTCAGTATAGTTTGACGAAAATAGTTGTTTTATTTCATGATCGTTTGCGGAAAATTGCTGTCTTATTTCGCGATTATTACACAGAAATCGCAGTTTTATTTTGTGATCATTTGACAAAAATCACTGTTTTATTTCACAATCATTTGACAAAAATAGTATTTTATTTCATCATCATTTGACGGAAATCATTATTTTATTTCATGATTGTTTCAGTTGAATCACTGCTTTAATTCACGATCATTACAATAGATAACCAGTTTCTTTATCAATACTTTTATACTAACACTAGTAAAACCCACATTTTTGCTTACGTAATAGTCAAAATTTGCCAAGCAGTATGTACGTGCCTATTTTATTAGAAATTATTAGGAACAATTAAAAAATTACTAATTAATCCAAAATTTCACCATAGGCGTAGAAACTGGGGGAGCTGTAGCTCCCCCTGGGATATTTCAGACAGGCTCAGCTCCCCCGGAAGAATTAAAAAAATAAAGTTTACTTTAACTAAGAAATTCATGAGAAAAGGACGAGTGTCTCCAAACAAAAAAATAATTTTAATAAGATATAAGCAGACAAGCTATCCCTCCGCTGCAGCACAACTCAAACAATAAGAAACTAATCGTTGGGGGCCACCATAATACTTAACCCATCATGGATATGCATACTATAAAATAGGAAAATAAGACATGTGTAAACTATTTATAAAATGCATTCCAGTTTCAAAAAAAAAATTTAAATGTACATTTATATATTTTAACATATAGCAATGCTCTACTAATGAATTGCTGATGAACCCATTTCGACAAATTATATAAAATGCCAAAATACTCAAGTAGTACAGAATTGCGTATAAGAAACATCCTTATAACTCCAAAAATAATAATCATATTAACTAACAGTTTAATGCGTCGGTGTAAGTGCCTTATATAAAATTAAAATTTATCTTTGAATTGAAATTTGAATGAAATACAGGATCGTGAAAAATCGAAGAGTGTGGAAAATAGGATTACAAAAATCTCGGCAACTAAGTATCCAATCAACTTTGTTTTTTATGCAAAATTTGTGTTATTTAATGGAATTTTATGTTCACTCCTTAAAATAAAAAACTTTCAATATTTTTATGTACTTTTCATCAGAACGAATACTTTGAGAGTCCGAATAAAAAGTTACGAATAATCGAAGTTACTGATATTAAATAGGCTTCTTTCCATTCTTACATACTAAGTACACACCAAATTTGAAATCTCTATCTCGATTTGTTAGGGAGATAGAGCATTTACAGACAGACAGACAGTCAGGCGGCAATATTTTTTTATATGTTTGTTCGGATTCTCCAGTGTCTAAAACGTGTAAATCATTTTTTTTTTTTTTTTGATGTTTCAAAACGATTGCAAGATTTACCCTATGTCGTATGATGGGTAAGTAAAATTGAGAGTTTTCAGCGAAGCACTGGACCTTTCTACCAATGAACTAAAAAGACGATTCAGTCAAAAATCTTTTGACTCTCTCATAAAGATTGAATCCATATTTAAGGACATAGCTTAAACCACGTCAGAAGTCAGAAGATATGAAACAAAAGCTTGGAATGTATGCTGATGATTTTGATTTGATAAACCTTTCTGTAAAGTTGACACTTCTACCAACTCTAGTCCCGAACAGAATTTACAGAAATGCTTTGTCGATCACAATTAAAATGATGTCATAGCAGGAATTAGTAAAAAAACTGTTTTCTGGAGATTACCTTTTGGCAGAATTTATTTTGGTTATTCCAATAACGTTATTGATTACTGTGAGATCTTTTAATGCTCTTCTTCGAACAGACACACCGTCGAACAACAATGGATCAACATAGATTCAATCACTTGATGCTATTGCATATTTATAAAGAGAAAGCCTTTAAAATTGATTTGAAAAATATTTGTAAAGAATTTGTAAGCAAAACAACAGAAAAAAAACTTTTGGTAAATAGGAGTAGGAGAAATCCGAAATTTGAATGTTGTATTCGGGATCGTCCATAAATTAAGTGTCATCATGTATATTGAATAAAAAATATTTAAACTGGATTAAAAATTCGGTGATCTTTTAATGTTTCCATTTTATGCTCTTATTTGTGATAAGTGCAACACAAGAAATCCTCTAAAATGAATGAAATTATCCTGGGCACTAGCTTTTGACAATATGCTCCGGCTCCCCCTATTTTTTCAAAGTTCCTACGCCACTGAATTTCACTAAACTTCATATTATGTTGCATTAGATGAAAATGAAGTTACTAGGAAGAACTTAAAACTAATTCTAAATAAATGATAATTTAGAATGCATTTTGAAACTTTTATGCTCATTTCAGTTATAGTTTGAGGTTTTAAATTTCTAGAATGCATTCTTAAAAGTAACCATCGTGTCATATTCCAAGCTTACTATCCCAATGGCGGTTGTGTCACCAACGTAAAATAAAGCATATGCCGCAGGTACTTCCAGATATACCATAGAAGTCTTAATTTAGAGTTTTTAAAAATACTTTGTGCTCATTGCACCTTTTTAATTCTGAATTTTTTAGAAACTTTCTACAGAGCACTTATAGTTTATATCTACACCAAACATAAAGTTTAAATCTTTAACAAACGCATAGAAATCATAATTTAGAAAACCTTTTGTGCATTTTCACATCTTCTAAATTTCAATTCCCCCTCTCCTCCCCTACTGTTCTTAGCGAGAAATTATATCTTATAAATAACTACCATGCCAAATTTCAAGTACCTTCAGTACCTCAAAAATCTCAATTTCGAACATTTATCACCCTGGCATTACTGGTATCGACATATGTAGCTTATGTTGGAGTTTCAGTTGGATTGTCACAGTCAATTTACAACCATCACTTTTGAAATCATTTTGGTATTTCCCAAGACTTCAAAAAAATCTCAATTCAGAATTTTTTAGAAGACTTTTTGCACTTTTAAATTCAAGAATTTAGAAACTTTTTCGGAACATTTATATATATATATATATATGTACCATGTATATATGTATTTCCTCTTCCTACCTGTGATAATTGTAATCGTAATTAAGAAAATTTTTTGAATGCTTTTTGCACATTCTCATATCTTTTAAATTTTGAAATTCTTTTTTTAATTGACCTTACAAAGCATTTATTTTCTAATTATGACGAATATTATCTTATAAATAATTACTGTGCAAAATTTCAAGTTTCTAGTTCCTTCAGTATCACAAAAATAAAAATTCAGAACATTATCTGCTTCCATGTGGTAGTGGTAACAACATAAAATATAGTCTATACCGTACTATAAAAACTGCAACCATCAACTTGTATTTATAACTTTTGAAATCCATTTGGTATTTCCAGAGATGTGTAGAACTCTCATTTAGAATGGTTTTCAAACATTTTCCCCTTTTAAATTAATTTTATTTTTAGAAATTGTTCATTGAGTACATTTATATCATAAGTACCATGAAAAAACTCAAGTTTCAAGGCCCTTCAGCAATACAAAAAAAATAGTTTCTATATTAAGTTTGTACTTCTGATGCAATGTTTTACACAGTATATATTACAGACAATATGAAAAAAATTGAAAAAACAGAAAATTGCAAAAGAATTTCATGCTTGAAATTCTCCCATCTAGACACAATGTTCTAAAAGATCTAAACTTTTATAGGAAATGCTGCGTTTTACAGTATCTGAATAAGTACATTTTGTACAATTAAGAATTATTTCATAAGGTCAGAAAGTAGCCTGCGTGAATTAGTAGAAAAAAATTTAAAAATGAAAAAAATATTGAATTTATTTGGCAATATTCTTTTGTAATATTCAGAGAGATCTATTAAATATTTGACTAACCGAATATACGACAAAAGGGCCGAATACTGAATAATGATTGAATATTTGTTCCATCTATAATTATGAGCACTTAATTGTTATATTTTAAATATTATATCTTCATTTATATATAATTTCATTTTTGTGAAAATAAGAAATTGATTTTGTTGGCCCTTTTTTTAAATGGGATACTGTTGGTAATGAGAAAATTACACTTGCTCAAAACTTTGAGATTATGTTAAAAATACAATTAAAAAAATGCATCACTATCTGGCAACCAGATACAGTCAGTGTTGGGCACGTTCACAAAATAAACGAACTAACTCAAACTCACGTTCAATTTCTGTAAAGTGATTTAAGTTCACGTTCAAACTCAAAAATTTTTAAACGAACGCGTTCAAATCACGCTCATTTGTAAAAATGAACGAAGTTCACTAAAAAGTTCACTTTTTTTTTTTTTTTTTTTTTTTTTTTTTTTTTTTTTTTTAATGTTTGGATATTATTGTCCAAATTTACAAAATTTTGTGAACTAATCATTTGATTATTCGATATGTAAGATAGAGGTATGCACGGACGGAAATTTCCAGGCCCTATCCATAGAAAAAAAAATGTCCGGCCCGATATTAAAATAAAAATTTCAGCCCGAGCCCAGCCCGGCTCGTAGAGAAAATTTAGCGGCCCGATATATTAGCTAAAAACAAGGCCCGACCCGTCCCGACATAATAGCTAAAACAAGACCCGAGCTTGGTCCGGCCCGGAAAAAAAAGTTGAAATTTCACACCGAACCCGCCCCAGCCCCGAGTACATTTCCACTGGACATTGATATTTACCCTTACGGAAAAGTTCTGGCCAAAAAAAACTTACCTCAGTCTGTTTATAATCTCCATATATGCAGAAGTGCCGTAGGCTGCGATGTTTATGCTTTTAATGAACCTTTGTTAGTTGTATGTAAATGTTTCAGCTATCATTAATATTATTAATCTATCTTCCATGTTATGGAGACATAAAAATCTAAAAAATGATATATGGTAAAAGTAAAATCTAAGATGAAACCGCATTGGAAAGAAAAAATACGTTTCTTTTTTAGCAGGTGTAAATGTTTAATATATTTTTTCTACCGTATTATTGTATTCATTTTACATGGATGAACAGTTTAAAAGAACTTTAAAAGAAATTTTCAGTTTTCAGTTTAAAAGAAAATTCCGTCATAGGCAGTTTATTCCATATGTTTATTCCATATGTCCTCTATTAAAAAAAGCCTGGAATCTACGATTCTTAAAAAAGAATAAAAATCCAATCTTTAATTGTATAAAAATGGCAACTTAAAAGTATGTGCTTTTTAGCAAAATCAAGCCAAATTTTACTGATTTTTGAACAGACTTGGCCCCGTCGAGAAAAGGATTTTCATACGGGATGATAAATAAGTATAGTACAATATTGGAATGAATATATCTCCTAGCTATATCTTGAAATAAAATTTTATTCGTCTTTAATTTGTTAAAAAAGGGAAAAATTTATACACCCTAAGTAATTTAACATAATTAAATGCACAGAGTAAGAATAACAAAAGTTCTTTTGTCAGGTATCTCTCTCTCCTACCCTTAAACCCCGAAAGGATAATTTTATTTATTTATTTTTACATTCAAGCTTTCAAAATGTATGTTATACAGTGAGACGAATTTTAATAAATGAACTAATTTCATTTTGCGATTTTGAAATGTACTAGTCGAAATTTTCTTTTCAATATTCAATATTTCTTAAATGTTAAAACATCTGTAAATGCTCTACTGAATTTATGTGTTTAAAACCAAATTGCCTTGTATGAGGAGATCTAAAAAAATTCCTAGTTTAGTTTATTTCATGTTTATGTTCTCCGTTAAAGAAAAAAAAATAGCCTGGACTGCGGATGTTAGCAAAGACATTTAAAGATAAAAAACCAATGATTATAAATGCACAAATAAAGTAAGAAAAGGTAGCAAACAGCCGTTTCGAATCTACTATGGAGATTCTTCATCAGTGCAAAACTCAGCGAGCTAGAAAAAGCAAAACTGAGCTAAGAGACAGAGAGACGCAGGCTTATATACCCGCTACGGAAACGATCCCGCCTAAAGGAAAGCAACCAATGAGAAGAGAGCAGCATAACAACTGGCTGGACAAGTAGCGACAACTTAAGTTTCTGGTTAACCCTTCCACTGCATTTTGTTTGTAGGATTGCTGATAAAAAATTAAATGTTTGGCATAAGGAAATCCCTTTTCTTTTTGCATATGAATCGATAAAATTTGCATATGTAACTTCTTAAAGCTGTTCTTAACTTCTGCAAAATGTTTCGACACATTTACAAATTCATTTTTAACGAAGAGATATAAAATTGGAAGGCGAGACTATAGAAGCGCTTTTGAATTGAATTCAATATTCCATTTTCTGATAATAAAATTACCTAACGAGTTATAAACTACTTTCATCATATGATTTTCTTCCTTTCTTCGACTGCTTTTTTCTACTTTCGTCGGAAAATGCGGTTCAAAATGTTAACTCTGATGGCTTGTTCTGAAATATTTATGGCGTTTTGTTAAAAAAATTTTAAAGTGAGTGGGATTTGATAGTTTCTGAATAACAACAACTGCTAATTTTATGTATTTCGGAACAAAAATAAATTACAATTTATACCACAAAGTTTTTTAAGAACACCCTTGATAATCGAATAGGGATTTTCATTTGCCTATAAAGTTGACGCATATTTAATTATTTCAAATTATTGTTCCATGACAATGGCCTTTCACACAGACTGATGAGACTTAAAAACAGACTTTAAACAGCTAATAGGACATCGTTTTCTGAAAGATATTTTTCATTTATAGATAAATGAAAAAAAAAAAAATAATTTACAGCAGTTTGAATCAGAACTATGAAATTTTTTGAATACAGAAATGAAAATAAATTAAAGATAGATTGAAAATTCATTTATTACTTTAGAAGTAAAATTCTTCTTAAAATCAGTAATCTGTTTATATAAAAAAAAATTTCCACATCTCACTGAATAAAGAATTGTGAAAACTGTGACAATTTGTGAAGGCCCCGCGGCCGCATCAACTCTTACCCTCACATAAATCTGGATCTGTACTTTATTCCTTTAAAGCCAGTCTTCTTTTTTTAAATCTAAAAATTTAAACATTTTGTACGGCTTAAAATTCAGATACGAATACATAATAATTATTAAGATGCTACTAGATGCAGTATAATATAAATATTTAGATGAACGCATATTTTATACCACTCTTTTCTATTCTAAAGTACACATTATCGATTGTAATACGTAGAAAGTTTTGTAATAGATTTAAAACATCCCTTTTGCAAACGCCAAATTTTAAGCCTCATCCCTCCATCCCCCCCCCCCCAAAAAAAAATAAATAAATAAATAAATAAATAAATAATAAATACATAGTTGCGTTAAAAAAGTGGGAAAAAAATAGTTAATTCATTTAAAATTGTTATAACATGCCTTAAAAATCTACCGCCTCTATTAAAGATGTATTTCGATTCAAACTGCTTATTTTCCGATTTATTTTTAAATTCATTTTTGCTCTCAAATGCATCAAAATGGCACATTCTCTTATTTAGAAATTACTCAAGGTGCCGTGATTATTAATTCGTTGATAAATGCAGAAAATATTGCAAAAAATGCAATCAAAAACGGCACTTTGAATCGATTTTTAAGAAGCGGGAGACTTGGGAACGAAAAAAAGGGTCATACTGAGAAGATAATTGCTTATAAATCAAATTCTAATGAATTGAGCGTAAAATGACATCATACGGCACCTTATATTTCTCTTCAAAAATCCCCTCAGCAAGTTTCATATTTCAAGTTTTAAAAATGTTTCTGAAATTATATCAAAAAATTTTGAGCTGTTGAAGGTGGAAAAGTGTTTTTTCGAATACATCCTTAAGGAGGGAAATGCGGCATGATAATTTTTCTGGGGTTAATGCACCGGGCAAAAAATTTCATCACAATCATTGAAGAAAATTGTAACTGACGATAGAAACTGTAAAAGAAAGCTTAAAAATAGCATAAGAAAATTTTTGTAAATATTTTAATATAAAGTATTTTGTAATATAATTAATAATAATAATAGATTTAAAAAAAAAATGATAAAACCATGTCCAAAACCTAAAACTGTGATATGTACGTATGCATGATTTCTTTTGATGAAAAAATTTTTCTGTTTATCAGCAGAAATAATTACAATTTGCTGATTGGAAAGTTAATTTTGGACGATGCATAAAATATTTTGACTTAAAAAAATAAATAAAAAATACAAAATAAAAAAATAAAAGGGGGGCGGGGAGAAAGAAAAGGAATGGAAAAAGAAATGAAATCGTTTACATAAAATATTTTGACTTAAAAAAATAAATAAAAAATAAAAAATAGAAAAATAAAAGGGGGGCGGGGAGAAAGAAAAGGAATGGAAAAAGAAATGAAATCGTTTACATTACTTAGTATGTTTAGAAAATATTTGCAAATAGGTTGCAGATTAAAAATCAATTTTATCAATATTAATGTATCCATTTTAAAGATATGGATAATAAACATAATAGAAATTATCGTTCTCGAGACGAAGAGTTTATTCGTCGTCAAATTTAATAAACTGCAAAACATAATTTTTCACTTTCAAAAAATAAGATTATCTGTGTATATACAAGAGCGAATCCAGCCCTCCATTTAGAGGAGGGTCATAACAATGAGAGAAATGCCACCATAAGAGAGCATTGACTGTCGCATTCTGAAATTCAATTTAAATCCCCAAATTTTAGTAAGATTTCCTAAAAAATTCTTTACATTTAACGAAATATGGAAAACGCTATTTCAATCGCTTAACAGCTGAATAAGTGCACTTGCAAGTATCTTGCATGTAAGATTAAAAATGACTTCATAAATTACCAAAATTTATGTAATTTGGATTTGAGTACAGCTTTAAAAAATAATGTTTTGCATCCCAAAGCAAAGGAGAAGTTAGAAAGAACTTAATATACATTTCATTTGAGTATATCTTTAAAAATTTAGATGGTTCCACATCCCAAAGCAAAGGAGAAATTAGAAAGAACTTAATATACATTTCATTTTTTAAATGTTCCTTAAGATTTTTCTTTGTTCAAAGTGAAGAGTGGGAGGGAGCTCATGATTCCCGTAACCCCTCACATTATCGGATTAAAATAAAGAAATTAATGTTTATCTTGTTTGAATTCTATACTTGAGAAAGTGGCTTTCATCTTCCGTTGCAAAATGCTATTTTTCATAACAATGTAATGCATTTCACAAAAATAACTTTGACTTTTCAAAAAATATTAGCTGTCCTGTGTCCCCTCCCCCTCCCCCCCAAAAAAACTTCATCGAATACATCTTTTAAAAGCAATTCAAAATTTATTAAACCATAATATATAATTTCCCATTTGTTTGAAAATTATCTTTACAGATATGTGTGTGATTGATAGGCGGAAAAAAGCGCACGGAAAAAAGCGCCCCGGAAAAAAGCGTCCATTTTTACAGATCACATATTTAAATAAGTCTGATAATCGTACACATGGTTAATCTTAGAATATAAACACTAGATTGAGACGGTTTTATGAAATTTGACCGTCCTTGCTCTCAAGGGACTGAGATGGGCGAAGGTGGGGGGAGAGGGGGGTGCTTTAAAAGTTAACTCAAAACCTGTTATTGCCTCAATGAAAAAAAAAAATTGTAGGATACGAAAAATAAGATAATAAACTCTAGGTACTTAAATGATTTTTTAAAATTCAGTCTCCCTTGTTCTTCTGTGGTGGTGGTTGAAGGGGGTAGAGGTCTGCACGGGGCCGGGCCGGCAGATTTAGAATAGTTTTTTCAACGGGCCGGGCCGTGCCGATAAAAAAATTTTCGGGCCTGCCGGCCCGTTCTCAAGATTTATGCATAAACGATAAAATATGAGCTATTTTCAACGAAAATGGTTTTAACGAGAATAAGTATAAATGTGGCTTTACTAGTTTGACAGCGTCAATATAAAAATGCACAGTGTATCGGCATCGGAGAATTACATTATGTCACCCGTTTTAATATTTTTTAGCTGACTCATGCCGGTCTGAGGTCACGCGTGCATTGTTTTTCTACATATAGACTGGCCGGACCGGTACTAGACTTAATTATTGGCAGAAAACATGATTTGTAAAATTATTAACAGCGATAAAGAACTTATGTTAGGTTAGTCTTCGGATATATACTTCTTGATGATTTTTAAATTAATTTCTCAATAATGCGAAAGTTTGACACATTTTCTGATTAATTTTAAATTGTAAAAGTTTAAAAGCGATAAGCCTAACTATTGAAGGGATTTGGAATCGAATAGCGTTTTTCATTTTTGGTAAATAAAATACTTGTATAACCTTGTTGAGATATAATACTTTCTCAAATGATTGCAGGTTTTTCTCCCTTCCCTTGCTATTGCTTCCGGAAATTCTATTCAGAACGCTAATTATGACAGTATTTTATTTGTTTGCAGTATTCTTAAATTGCTTGTATCAAAAAATGGATAACGCCATTCGATTATATAGTTTCTGAATAAAGATATCTGCTAATCTTATGCGTTTCTGAGGAAAAAAAATGAATTTAGAAATGTATCAGAAAGGAGCTTCTTTGAATTTAAGAATGAATTTGGATTTGAAATCCATAATAAAATGATATAGAAATATATTTATAAATCTTCTTTTATTAAACAGCTTCAAAATTAACGATGTTTTTAGCTTTCTTTCTATTTTCTTTTATTCTAAGCCATATTAATTTTTTTATGAATCTTTATTCGAATGTTAAAAGCCTAAGAATCTAAGTAATCATTAATGTTGTTAATGTGTATTTGCTGTAAAATATATTGTAAAATCATTCCATAGATATGTATGCAGTATTCTTTAAAGGAATCTTAGTTATATGATAAAAATCTGAATTTTTTAGAAATCGTAGAAATTGTAACGGGCAAAAACGGGCCGGGCCCGTTTTAACGGATTTTTGTACGGGCCGGGCCTAAAATATAAAAATTTAAACGGGCCGGGCCCGGGCCGAACGTTTGAGTTTTACAACGGGCCGGGCCGAAATAACTTTCCTACGGGCTGCGCCGGGCCCGGGCCTGGAAATTCCGGCCCGTGCAGACCTCTAGAAGGGGGGGGGGAGGGCGATTGTCTACAAACTCTGAATCTATCTCTTACATTATTTTTTTATATTATTTATAATTTGATTATTTATAATTTAAATTATACATAATTAATTTATATATTATATAATAATTATTTTTATTATTATTATCAAATTACATATTAATATTTTATCAAATTTTATATTATATATTTATAGTTATATAATACATATTAATTAATTATTAATATATTAATATAATATATTAATAGTAAATAATTAATAATAATAATAATAATTAATAATAATAAATAATAAATAATTTATAATAAATAAATAATAAATTAATAATACATAATTATAAATTAAATATAAAATTAAATAAAAAAAATTTACAAATAAATATTATTAAATATTAAAAATTATACTCATTAACAAAAATTTATTTAAAAATGATAATATTTTATTAACTCATAGTAATATCAACTCATATATATATTTTTCATTTAGCCACCCTTGTTCTTCTGTGGGGGCGGGGGGTGAGGCTACAAACTCCAAATCTATCACTGCTTTAGACGATAACATTTTTTCGGAATGTTTTCTAGAATTTAGGGAAAAAAGTGACTGGAAAAACAAGAGCGCAAAAAGTGATCAGAAAAAAGTGGCAAGGAATTGATAAATATTGAACTTGTGGATAAATAAATGATAAAAACTAAAGAGGCAACAAATGTCTCATTTATATCATTCTCGTAGGACAGCGGTTCCCAACCTTTGATACGCGTACCCTTGGGGATACGTAGCGAGATTGCTGGAGGTATATGACAATAGTATCAGTAATAGCGAATGATAAAATATCATTTTTTAAATAAATTCTTGTTTATGTATAGATTTTTTAATATTTAATTTTATATATTTATACACTTATTTTTATTATGTCCTATAAGTTAATAAAATATTATCATTTTTAAAATTAATTCTTGTTGATGAAACTAGATTTTTAATATTTGATTTTATTTATTAATACATTTATTTTTATTGATTTACTATGAGTTAATAAAATATTATCATTTTGAAATAAACTTTTGTTAATTAAGTATAATTTTTAATATTTAATTACATTTATTTTTAATTTTATATTTAATTTATATTTATGTATTATTAATTTATTACTTATTTATTATAAATTATTTATTCTGTATTATTATTATATTAATATATTTATTAATATGTATTATGTTATATATTATATAAATATATAAATGTAATATAAAATATAATAACATATTAATATGTAATTTTATAATAAAAATAATCAAATTATAAATAATATTAAAAATATAAATATAAGAGATATATTCAAAAGTTTGTAGACACCCTCTCCCCTCCCCCCGCCCCCCCACTCTACAGGAGAACAAGGGAGACTGAATTTAAAAAAATCATTTAAGTACTTAGTGTTTATTATCTAATTCTTTGTACCTTACTATTTTTTTTTTCATTAAAGCAATGACAGGTTTTGAGATAACTTTTAAAGCCCCCCCCCCCCGCCCATCTGAGTCTCGATAGAGCAAAGACTTAAATTTCATTAAACCGTCTCAATCTAGTGTTTATATTCTTAGATTAACCATGTGTACTATTATCAGACTTATTTAAATATGTGATTTGTAAAAAGGGACGCTTTTTTCCGGGGCGCTTTTTTCCGTGTGCTTTTTTCCGTGATTCGTGTGATTTTGTTTAAATGCCCGTGTGTCAATTTTAAAAGTGAAAAGTATTTTTTAATGGAAATAAAAAGAAAGAAAGAATGAAAACAGTTTGCACGTATAAAGAATCTTCATGAATTAAAATCTTACATTAATCATTTGTCATCACGTTATTTATGCATGTGTATATATATATATATATATATATATATATATTATTCTAATAAATATATAAATCGATTTTAGAAAGGACAAACAATCAAGAAATCATTGTATATATAACGATTTGCGATACTGAAATTTAAAACTAATGTATATATATATATATATTTTACCAGAAAAAAAAATCTTTGTAATTTAGGCGAAATTTGCGTGAATAAAGAGATTGTTTCTCGTTAAAGATAGAGCAGTAACTGTCATCATGACAATTACCAAATTGATTATAAGCGTTCCTAGACCACCCATAGACTTATATAAGAGACCACCTTAGTTGTAAAAAAAAAAAAAAAAAAAAAACTGAAGAGAATGCCAGAACGGTGATTGCAATACGATTAGATAACTAAACACCCAAGGGAAAGCGATATTTATGGGCGACTCAGCCTGTTCAACAAAGCACAGAACAAATCTCTAGCCGATGACACCTCCACTTGTAAATCGTATGTACATTGACAAGTCACACGAGTTTCTATCCTTCTGCTTTCTCGTCACTGGGATGGGCAGCAACCATTGACTTTCTCATATACGTAGGTATTATAGGTCATTGGCGACAACAAAGATGCTATCTCTTCCGTTCCGCAAATTCTCCTATTCAAAAAAGAGTCCCTCTAAAATGGGACTTTAATAACCGATAAAAAATACTTTATTTTCCCACGCAGATGCTTGCTTGTAACATAGAACAAACGGTTGGACTGGGGAAATTTTCAGGATTCTATATTTTCGCTATATTAAAACTTAAAAAGAGGAAGGGAATGTCTCCTGAAATATTATGTCATTTTTTTCATTCATACAAAATTTTAGTTTGCTGTGACAATTTGATCCCGAATTATCAAAGTTTGAAATCAATGTATTTTCATACAAGAAAGAAAAAAAAAAATGACTGCAATGAAACAAAATTTTAAAATATATACATTTTTGAAACATTTATGAAAACTAAAATTTTGTATTCAAAATTGCCTCATGCTTTTTACGCATTTTTTAGAAGAAAAAAGAAAGAAATCCGACAGCTAAGGTCTGTTCTACAGTTTATCATTGCCAGTCGGGTTTGGGTTAAGTTTATTTCTACTTTTTTGCGACAGGTCCGGTTGATTATCTTTTTTTTGTGGTTGTTGCTTCGGATCGGATTTTAACTCTTGTGATTCGGGTTAGGGTTGACCAGATTTTTAAAAGGAAATATCCAAAATAATTTTTCGTATTAAAAAATCTACATACAATATTTTTATAATGGATACTCCCAAATGTACACATCTAGTCAGCGAACACTGTTGAAAAGTCTTAATACTTATATATTTATATGCTTATATCGCTGAATATGGCATGTTCATCTTGCACTCTGCCCACATGTAGCATCTGTATGCATACATAAGCTATCAAAAGTATCATACATGTGCTTATGCGTGTATAAAAAATATTGGCAATATTTTTTCATATCCCGAGAAAAGAAAAAATGTTCTTATGGTCACATTTTTTGTAATTGTGACCATGTTGACCAATTGTGACCAATTTTTCATGCAGTAGTTTGAATATATACTCATTCATACTAAAATACATATGTATATTTTCACCTGAAACATAATTGGCTGTATGTGTTTAGACGGCCAATTTTTAACACAACAGATATAGACCATAAAGGGGTTCTCCTTGGAGGGGGGGGGGGGTCTTTCTTAGGGTACCAAGCCCATACTTATTTCATGGAAAATCAAAGTTTGAATAAAACCCGAAAAACTCCGAACGATTAGGCTGACGGACGCGATTGCATTGGAACCCAGCACCTCCCGTCTACCAGCCACCAGCCTGAAACAGTTGTGCTCAAACATTTTGTGAAAACGCAAACAACCCGACTTTCAAAAGATCTAATTATGATTCATAAAAATTATTTTAGGCAATCCAACCCGCAAAACGAATATAATAATTAAAACCTGAAATTAGAAATTTATGTGCAACGTGACCCGATGCAAGATTCTATTCAATGATCTCGATGTCTATACTATTCAGAGGTTATACAATATTTGAATTTTTAAAAATGAATTTTATAAATATCTAAACTTTTTTTTCTATAAAAACATAACTTAGTAGTAGAGATATAAATGTAGGTTACTTTTTTTTACAATTGCATCAAAACCTAATTTACTTTCCCTCGGGCCGGGTTGCTGGTTGCACAAAATTATTTTAGTGCTTTCGAGGTTCAGGTGGGGTTGTGGATCAAACTTATTATATTTGTGAGCTTCGGATCGGATTGAGGGTTGATTGTTAAGCATGCTTCGAAAGGAAGACGCAAAGTTTCAATGTCACGTTTTCTAAAAGTTTTAAACTAACTTTTAAAGACACAGGATGCGCAGTGAAAGATCCATTCAATGCAAAGTAGTTGCGAATACTTTAGTATTTATGTGATATTTCTAATTAAATCAATATGCTTTTCAAAATTTGATATTTATTGCGTTTATACTGATATTGGGCTGCATTGCAGAAATATACTGTTAAAAATTGTTATCTAAGATGTCTAAATCGTCCGTGTTGTTAATGGTTAATAAATTCGGCTAATCATCGTTTTTTTTTTTTTAAATCTCTATCAACAATGTTTTTATGCTTCTTCTACAATGGGTACTTCCAACGCTGCTCAACACTTTCGCTGAATGTCCGCAAGTCAAAATTTGTGTGCAATAGAAAAATGCGCTTTTCTCAAAAACTGTGTGATATAGGGTTAATCGCTAGTTTTTCAGCAAATTTTAAGTTAAAGTCTACTATCTTTATTTTATTTATTTATTTTTTTTTTCACAATTTTAGTTTAAGTAGATTCGGAAATAGATAAGGGGGGGAATGTTTTTGCACTACATTTTTGGCATCGCTCTGAAAATCTAACACTTAAAAATTTTAAAACAATGTGGGTTTTTTTTAGGTCAGCGCTACGACACCTTTCATCGCACATGATGTACAAATTTTTTTTCCTGAATAATTTAATTAATCCCTCTACATTTTTCCTAAATTTATTTGTGAATGTTTAATAATCTGTAAATAGGTAGGTCAATAATCTTTATGAGTTCTCCCAATTTGAACTTTCCACATCCCATAGTTTACGAGTAAAATGGTTGCGAGACAAAAAACTAACACAAGAGGGAGATCTTATAATGATTCCGTTTAATTTTTTAAGTACAAAACTCTAAAAAATACTTATTACAGTTTCTCTTTCATGGTTATGTTTTTCACTTAAAAAAAAAGTCATGGGCTGCGTAATTGGCACGTTTATTCCAAAGTTTTGGTCTTTCCATACTTCTTTCTGTATATCCCATTGTAAACTAAATTGACTTTAAAATGAATCCTTAACTGTATCTAAATATCTGAAATATTATTAACAACATTAATGTATTTCCACGGACTGGAGGATTAAAAATATGAAAAATTCTACACAGATGAACCTTTTAAGAAAAATCTCTGAAAAAAATTCATTGTAGACATATTCTTTATTAAGAAATTCGCCATCTCTTACAAATGTGTTATAATTTTTTTTTCACACGGATTATTCTGTCCATTTGGCACCGATCTAGAAATTGTTTCGTTTAAGATAGGATTTCGTCATATACAGATTTTTATAACACCTTTTATAATACTTAATTTCCCTCATCTAGCATTGTATATGTACTATTCTTTAAAGAGAATTTTAAATGTTGAATTACGATAATTTAAAACTACAATAAACTCTGGCTAAGGCGGAATCGATCGGGATCGAGAAAATTTTCCGTTGTAGACAATATCCCGTCTTAGACAAATTCTACTCTATGTCTGCGGATTCGTAGGGACTTGAAAATCTTTCAGAGTTAGACATATTTCTGCCTAACGCACATTCCACCTTTTACAGAGAGTTTACTGTATATATGTATTTTCGGCGAAAATTGCATATTATCCAGGTCCGGTTCGGCGCGGCCCGAGCCTGCAGAAGAAGTAAGACTAGGGTACCACCCAGAGAAGTGATACCCAGACTAAACCCTTCCTGACACACATGTAGGTCCAGGGCCGTAGCTGAGGGGGCGCTATAGGCGGCTCAGCCCCCCCCCCCCCCTGAAAAAAATTCCACGATCACTAAAGGAATTTCTGCT
Organism: Maratus speculifer; assembly: GCA_964019185.1. Lineage (NCBI taxonomy): Eukaryota > Metazoa > Arthropoda > Arachnida > Araneae > Salticidae > Maratus > Maratus speculifer. The sequence continues at coordinate 207,214,946 of OZ025296.1, forward strand.
CTGAAAATTCAAATGAAATTCTGTTCAAAAATCTAATTTAGTTTTGAGATCTTTTCACAGTTTTGCAGAGTTACTAAATTGTATTTAAAATAAGTGTTTCAACTCTCCCTCATCTTATTCGTACATATGAAGCTAACATGATGTTTAATTTTACGCCACTTATACACTCAAAAATTTCATCATCATGTATTTTTCTTAGCATAAAATGAAGTTATTACAACAGTTTAATAAGAAACATAGTACCTACAATGTGAATATGCACAAATTTATCTTTCTGCCACAGAGAGAGAGAGAGAGAGAAAAAAATATGAGCCCCCCCCCCCCCCCCCCAATCGTTCACTTCTAGCTACGGCCCTGTGTACTACACAGTGTGTAGGTCTCGAAATGGCATTTGAAAGGGGGAAAAAAGAGTACTAAGGGCTGGAAAATTTTTAAATAAATTATGAAAAAAAATGAACGTAAATTTGAATGTAAATTTCGTTCAAACTCGTCGATTTTTTGAGTTTCCGCTCAGTTCAAACTCGTTTATGAAATAGTGAGCGAAGTTCAGTTCAAAGTTCACAAATAGTGAGCGAAACTCGTGATTTTTCGTTCATTGAACGCGTTCATACCCAACACTGGATACAGTGGACTCCCTTAAATCCGTGAATGCCAGAAATCCACACATTTTTTCAGATGTAAACAATGAAGTTAAAGATGGCATTGAAGTCAGCAGCTAACGCAATACAAATAATTCTATAACAATAACTATTCTTAAATCATTTTCAACTTTTTTTTTTTTTTATGTCTTTCAATTTAAATTCTGCAGTGTTATATAATATGTTACTTAGACGTATGATGATTGATATTTAATCAAAATAATCATAATCATATCGTAGTTGCAGAGTAATATAACTTTCAATGGTCGTTTGGTCGTGTTCGTAATTCAGATGGCAGGATAATTTTTGCTATAAAAAGTTATTTCATAGCTCTATTACTATTTCCTTATCCCTGCTAGTTACAAAATGAATTTCGGATCTATATCCGGTTTACTAATTACGATGATCAATATTTAATCGAAATAATCATTATCGTTTCGTAGTCCCAGCATAATGCAACTTTCAATGGACAATTGAAAGTTTGTAATTCGAGGGACAGGATAAATTTTGTTCTATCAAATGAATATTTTTAAATTAAATCAAGCTTTTTTTTTGTTTATTAACACAATTTAAGGCAAATATTTTTCTTTATAAAAAAAAGATATTTAACCAGTCTTGAATCTTAATTCAATTGTAGGTTTTAAATTGATTTAAAGCAAAATAACACTTCAGAGCTAACATTGGAAAATTTATCTACTTTGATGCATCTACAGCTTGCATACAAGCTGATGTTAAATCTATTTAGCAGCTTCAGATTTAAACAAACATTGCAAACCTCAATATTTTCTGATTTAAGAAAAGGGTCATTTAAAAAAACGTGGCGAGCAGTAAGAAAATTGACTTAGCAGGATCCCATTTAATAGAGGACGAAAATTAACAGTTGTCACAAGTTCTAACTGATTAAAATTGTAAAAGAGACAAAAATTGTCATTTAGTCGCTCTCAAACTAACAGAAAAAAAAAAAAAAAAAAAAAAAAAAACCTATCACCAAGTGGAATAGTTTTTACTTGGAAATATGTATTCAGCATCGATTACATTTAACTAGAGAAATGGTTCATTCTTTTTCTCATTGGAGCAAGCAGATTTCAATGACTTAAGCTGTATTTTCAATATTTCATTTTTTTGCCATGTGCTTTTAGTGTGTTCAATTGGATTATTTTTTCAAGAAATACAATTTTATCCAGAAAAATATTCATCAACTTCAATTCCATATGCATTTGTAGGACACTTCGTATCTTCAATATTTTGACATCTGCCACATGCTCAACAGTTTAATTTTCTGCAAGAGAAACTTTTAATTATGGAAAATACACTTGTCAGCTTAGATTTTAATTGTATGTAATGTGTGTATTGTATTAATATATTTATTTATTGAATAAAATCTAAATAACATTGTGTTAAGTTTATAAATGATTCAGTATGTCTTGGAGGAAAAAAAATGTAAAGTTAAAATCCAATGTTATCCATTTTTAGTTTATACTTATGAATTATTTTGATAATTTTCATGTTTGGGTAATATTAGAATACCATAATTTTAATTCATTATGTAATTAAAATTACTTTAAGAGTTCTGTAATAAGTCAAATAACTATATTTTTACAGCAGAATGAGGAGAACGGGACATTCATTAGATTTTTCTGCAGGTCTACGATTTTCTACTTTAAAGTATCTCTTTTTAATGATAAGTGTTAAGATTGTATTTTATTACTAACTTACGGGATGTTAATGATTTAAAAAAAAAATCAGCAATGTGACCTTTCAATTTTTCCCCATCTTCTATATAAATGCCAGCATTTATCTTAAATTTTATAATTTACAGTCAAAGAAATAAAATTGCACTTTATTTCTCATATCTCCCCCCCCCTTTTTTTTCCCCTTTTAACTATTCTCATGTTAAATGAATAGTTAAATTCCTCATAGAATCTGCTTCATTTTAAAAACTATCCTCTGCTTGTAAAAACAAATGTGTGCATATTATAAGCATCGAGATACTATTTCAGTGTGCTAGGAGAAATTGACCCTTGCACCAATCCAAGTCTCTTAGATTGTAGTGGCCATAGCAAGTCTAACAAAAAAATAAATTAAAAAAAAAAAAAAACCTTTATACTATTTCTTATCCACTTGGGATTGAGCGACCAGTTTTTAAACCACTTAAGGTACTTAGAATCCTGCATTATTCTCGCCAATTAATTTTTATTGTAAAGTTGATCTTATTTTAAAATTAAGCAAAAGGCTCTTGTTGTGAAGAGGTTAAAGAACAAGTTTCTAAAAAATGTATTAAAATAGGTCACTAATTTTTAAAATAGAAAAGAAATTTGTTTTTTATTTTTGTGTGTATGTGTTATTAAATCTATCTAGCCCTAAATCAAATGTTAGATGATAAATCGATTTAAGAAATTTTTACATTGCCCTGTCTTAATTGACAACATAGCCTGTTCTTAAAAACAGTCTGCTTCAATTTTCAATTAAAGTAAAAAAAAAAATAAAAAAAAATCCATTTTTGTAAAGTTTAAAATTTTTTTTAAAAATAATTCAAATTAATTAGGATTATTTTTAAAAAAAGTTAAAAATTTTTAAAGTTTTCTATCAGCAATTTGTTTTACTTTATGGTAAAAGTATTTTTCATTAATTTAGGTAATAAAAGTGCTATTGCATATAAATATTTCAAACAACAAAGATCGCCTGCGTTTTTTCCATTTTCTAAGCATTTCATTGGCTGTTCTATAAAAGGCTTTACCACCATCCAGATTTCCAAGCATTTTATTGGCTATTACTAGCGATGTCTTGTTCCAGACGTTCAAATACAAAATAATTACTTGCTTTCTAGAGAGACTCTTGATACCATAGGATAACGTGGAAATGCCTGGAATTTGAAGTGACTGACTTTTCGTGTAATAGCACTGAGTCATCACATAAAACCCTCAGATTTAAATAAGATTCCATAATTAAGGAAAAGAAGCAGCCTCACAAAAAGAAATTAAGCATCAGAATTTGGATTTATGTAAAAGAAAACAATACAGAATTTATAAGTACAGAAATGATTTTATTCTTATATACATACACTTTAGCATTTCATATGCAACAAAACTAAATGTTTATCCACAGTTTCTCACAGGGATTAAAATTACATTTAAAATGCCTTGTGAAAGTGCAGAAAGATTTATACATTAACAATGTTTGAATTTCAGAAAATTGAATAAAAAAATACTTAAACAGAATGCTTTCTGACTAACCACAGGTTCTGCACTTTCAAATGAAATTGAAAACTGTGCATTTCATAACTGAAACTAACAAAAATGAACCGGATATACAAATTTTAAACATTTTCATAATATATACAATTTATCTAATCCAAAGAAAAGAAAAGCACCAAACATGGATAATTTTTAGACAAAGCATTGGCACACATTTATACAAGGTTGATACCAAAATAAGACTATTCTAACATCAAAAATTATTTGGCTTTATTCAATACTTTTAAGATTATGAAAACTTTACAACCAATTACATATGGCAGTTACAAAATAAATTTGAATGTGTTACATTTAATAATGAGTGAATAAGTCTAGGTCTATTAACATTAAAAAGATAGAAATTAAACATCAGTCTATATGGATAAAAGTCTTATACACATAATGATTTGGGAATTTGAAAAAAAAAAATCAGCCATTTGCTTTGAAGACAGCACACTAATAAAAAGTGTGATTAAGGCACATTTCAATGGCAATGGGACGAAAAAAAGTATACATTACATTACAGAGACAAAATACTTCAAGACCAAAATAAGCACTGGAAAAGTAAGTATAAAATATAAGCCACAGTTAAAATTTCTGTTCAATCATAAATGATCACGTTTCACAATTTAGGCTTCTCAAATTAATGTTTCTTAATGATTTTAGAAATTTCGCTACAGACTTTGACTTTTGCAATTACTTCAACACTTAAAAGAGAAAGAAAAAAACTATTTAAAAAACATCAAACTATGACATATAGGTTGAGACATTAAAAATTGTCTTAATGTACATCGGCGAGGAAAATTGTGCTTTCTGAAGTACAGAGCGCAGAATTTAAACTCCTTCATATTCCTTTTTGATTGCAGATGCAAGACACCAAGAAAACATCACTCCAATCAACTGAAATGAAAAGAAAACAGATTAACAAATTAATATATTATGACTAACAGCAACAAGATTTTAACTTCTGAACAAAAGATTTTTGAAAATTAAGTAGTCTAAGTAAATTTCAATCTTTGTTTTAAAGCATTTTTGTAATAAATATAGTTCTAAAGTGAATACGATGGTTAAATTTAAACAATCACAAATATTAACAAAAATTAAGTTTCTGCTTGGCATATAATTTTTTTTAAATATATATATCATGGAAATTGTATGAAAAAAAGTTACAAATATCTGTTGCCAAGAGTAGACATCATAAGATCAATGTTTATTTGCTTAAATGAAGACTTGACTAGTGTTTAAGATTTTTCATTTTTCAAGATGGCAAAATGTTAAAAAAAGAGTTTTTGTATTTTTTCTATCAATGATCTAAAATAAATTAGTCATAACCTTAGCTTGTAGGCGTCTTTTTTTTTGGTGCGTGTGTGAAATTTAAGTATTTTTTTTAATGGATTTTTGTAATATACAAAATTAGTTCACTAATGTGCTTTTACCAACAAAATTGAGAATAAATATTCAGGTATAGATAGGTTCAATAAAATATATCCAAACAATGTACATAATTTAAATTTATCAATTTGTTGGTTCTATGCTTAGTTAGCAATGTGATAATTCATGTACTAAATATCCAAAAGAATAAGTAAAGAAGAAATTAATCTTATATAAAATTTTACCCTACCATAACTAAGTTAGAAGAGACATCAACAGTGACCTACAGCACATATTTTAAATAAAATTAAGAAAGGATGGATAAAAAAGGATTTCTTTCAGGATACATAATTTTTCTTATGAAAGATCGTAGAAGATATATTAGGTGTTAATACATTGAATCAGTTTCATTTCCAAAACATTTTTAACTATCACAGTACTGATATCTAAGCTTCAACACATTATATAGATCACATTATCTATATCCAAGTTTTGTCTCTTCCAATATTTCCCCAAAACATTTTTCTTTCTGCACCGCAACGTCAAACCATGAAAATAAATATGTAAAATATTCCACACCAATATCTCAATACTTTCTCCAATCCTTACTTCATGGTTGCAAGAAGCCCATCCAAGCCAAGACAGAAACCCTTTCTGAGTATTGGAATTTGCTTAATGGAAAATGGGCTAGATGATTTCTAGGTCTTGAATTATGGTTTAAAATTATTTCTTATGATAAAAGAAAGATTAAAAGGTTTTTAGAGTAAAATTGTTATTTGTGCATAAAGTAAAATTTATTATTAATCAAAAATCTCTCCAAGACTGAAATCTGTCCCGAGACTGAAGGTCTTGCACCCATGCCAAACTTTCACGAGCACTATTAATTAGTACCCATCTCTATTCAAACCTAAATATTCCATTCTAGCTACTCTTTGTTCATATCCCAACATACATCAATGTTATCTACATTTGCTATTTTATAATTTCTTCATGTCAATTTTGATTAATTTTTTTAACTTATGTTCCCAATTGGGAACAATGGCCTGTAAAAAATTAAGATAGTCCACAGCCTTCATGGTCTGGTCTATCACACAACAGATCTGTGAATGGGAGAGCAACAGCTCACCTTGAAGACTGTACCTTTTTAATGAATTAACCCAGCAACTTTATTCTAGAACCAGCATTATTAGCACTATATACATACTGATAAAATATTTAATAGCTTAGGTTTATGAAACAGTGAATAAAGAGGCAGAACATGCTTCTGAAATTAATCTCAGCAATAATAGACATAACAATGCATATTTCATTAATATAGATTTAAATATAAATTACTTCAACAACAGCGATTCCAATAGCAACTCCTCCAACTCTGCCAATACCAGATTTAACTTTTTCTAACATCTGATTGAAACAGCCCTAAAAATAAAATACACAATTCAGATAACACATTTTTTATATTTTAGCAAATTTATTAAAACTGGAAACAAAATGCTGTTATCTTTAATATGTAAATTGAGCTTTAATATATACATGGAAATATACATAAATTTAAATATTGCACTATGAGTATGAACAAGAATCCATTTTAGTAGCATAAAATATAATACAATTTTATAAATTTGATCAATTTTATATACCTTAATTTCGGGTATATAAGCCACGGATCAAACAATTCTTTTGGACCCAGAAATCTTATTTAGTGATTATAGGCAAATATTTACGGCGATCTAAATAGTTATATTTGTTTCTTAAATTCTGGGTTGAAAAAGAATTGTTTGATCTGTGGCTTATACACCCGAAATTACAGTAGTAAAAATACAAAATCAGCAAAATATGGTAACATTACAAAGATGAAAGTTTATATTCTAACCATAATTAGGTATAAATTTTAAGCCAAACTAAATAAAATATACCCAACTCCATTGATCATTTAAAACTTCACTAATCATTTCTTTTGAGTAAGAAAAAATATGGATCAAACAATTGATAAATTAACTAGCCTTTAAAAAACTGGCTGCAGAGTCTGTAAGGAAAATGCGAACTCAGACTGGAAGTTTGAAAGAGCCCGCTCTTGGCCCCAAGCCCATATCTGGCTAGGAGAAATGGAGATTAATTTTCAAATGGGCCGGCCAGGCAAAAAAATTTAATGGGCTAGTCGGGTCAATAAAAATTTAATTCATCTACCAGCCAGCTATAGAAAGTTAAAGCCAATAGAATATCAGTTACTTTCAGTAAATATGACTTTGCAATAATAATAATAATAATAATAATAATAATAATAATAGGTATAAATGTGCGAAATGAGCCCATACTATATTAACATCAATACAGAAATATAACATGTCCACCACCAAGATTAGCATCTGAAATTGTGTATTCCCCCCCCCCCCCCCCCCCCTCTTTCTCTCTCCAAGCAGACACATACCGAGCTAAGATCAGTCTTTGATTATTTCCTACATAGTCACATCAGTTTGGAAATGAACTTAATTGTTCTCAAGATATGTACGGCAGGCAACATGTTTCATTAAAATAACAAACTTCTATTAACATAATCTTTGGAAATATATCTCAAGGTATTTCTTAAATTCACTGCTCAAAAACGCAGAACTTTGACACATTTTTTGACTAACTTTTAAATGTATAAGCATAAAATTCATAAGCCTGACTATAGAATGAATTTGAAATCCAGAAGTTATCCACTTTTGATAAATTACTTGTTGACATACAAAAAATTCTTTTTAGGCTCCAGAGTTTTCCTCCTTTTCCACTCTGTTGCTTCCAGTAATTCCATTCAAAGCACCATCTTTAACAGTTATAAAAATATCAACAATATATTGCATTTATCAAAAAATGGATAATGCCATTTGATTACATAGTTTCTGAATGAGAACACTTGCCTATCTTGTGCATTTCTGAAAACAAATGAATTCAGAAATTGTTAGAAAGTAACTATTTTGGATTTGAGAAAAGCATTAATAAATGACATTTTCATAAATCTTTTTTTTTTTTTTTTTTTTTTTTTTTTAATACTCTTACTTTTTCTTTAATTCTAAACTACATTATTTTTGTTAATGGAATTTTATCTAAATGTTGAAAAGTGTCCAAGAATCCAAGTAATCATTGTTGCTATTGTGCATTTTCTGTAAAAACATTACAATTTTGAAGCACTATAAATTTATCCAAATTATATGTATGCAATTTTCTTTAAAAGGAAACTTATGTTAAAAATAAATCTGAATATTGTTTTTATATGGCCACAAATGAGCCAGACCTGCTTAACTTTTGTGCAGGCCAGGTTGAACTATTAATTTTTATACCAGGCTGGGCTCAGGCCTTGAATCCATTTTTTGAAATTTTTAAAGATATCTTGTTTACATTTCAGTATGTAAACAATTCTTTTCGCCTTGGCTGGCTGAGATAGATATTTAGATATGCTCTTTTTAACCTTTTCAATTTTGTTTACAGATATTTTTTAATGGAGGACACTAATTTTCAAAATTTATTTCAAAAGTTAAAAACATTCTTTGGAAAAAACTGCAAATAAAATTGAAAAAAGTAAAAAAGCTAGATGTAACACTCAATCTTAACTATCCAAAGAGAGAATAATAATTTAAAAAAAAGTATATTAAAATGCAAACAAGCTATCTTAAATTTCTTCTATAGGATTAGCATTTTGTGAATAAATGACTGAAGTACTCTTTAAAAAATTTATCATACTTATGTTATTTAGTCTAGCTTTATAAAATATAAATACACAATAAGTATAAAGAGTTATAAAAATCCTCTTTCTTATTTACCCATTCTTCTATTCAATAAAGTTTAGTGAACTTACTACTTTATAAGCATTTTCTAATGTACAATTTTCTGGAGAGGGAGGACAGCAGCTTTCTGGAAGCTTTCCTACGGGATAATCAGTAGCATTCATCACACCACAGCAGTGCCACTGAAAATTTAAGCATTTTTTTAAATTTAATACAAAATATTAAACAGAAAAATCATTCAAATTCCCTAATTTTTATAAAAATGCTTTCTTACAATACACAAAAACTTGTTAAAATATGCAGCAATTTTTTTAGCATTCCACATCCATAGGGTTTTAAGTACAGCAGCTTAATGGGATCATTTTAAGACCACAAGTTTTTGGTAATATTAGATTAATAACAAGTAAATTAAGAAAATACCAAATGTTGACATAAAGTAGTACTATTTAAAAAAAATTCATTACTCATTCATACTGAAATGATTTCAAAGCAATATGATTAATAATTAAAACAATAATATTCAAATAATTTGTTAATTTATTTTTAACTTTCTCTTCAATTTTTATTAGCAAATTGTAAATATTCTTGTTTAATCTTGTCTAAGCCATGTTATACAGCTTGCCGTATTTACTCGTGTATAGGCCGCATGCGTGTATAAAGCGCACCCCTACTTTACAAGTAAAAATGGCGATTTCTTAAAATCTCGTATATAACGGGCACCATAAATTTGATATGCTAATGATGAATGACCAAATGAATTTCAGTACAAAAAAAAAGTGGAAACAAACATTACACCAGACCAGAAAATAAGACGAAAATGCATTTTTAGGCTTCGGTTTGTAAGAAAATGACGGGAAATAGGAATGAGTGAGTGTAAAGAGAATTGCTAATTAGCGTTTAGATAATGTCATTAGCTCTATTGTATAAAAAATTGCAAAGAATGAAATAAATATGCAGTAATACTTTAATTAAGTAACATTTTCCAAGTTTTAATATCTTCTTTGAATAATTTCTTGTTTCATATGTATATCGTTCGAGTGCATCCAACAGAAAAAAAATTATTCCTTGTATAAGGCGCACCTAGGAGTTTTGCCCTAATTTTTGGGAAAAAAGTGTGCCTTATACACGAGTAAATACAGTATTTTAAAATTTTATGCATTCTTTATTTCCTTTTTGTAAGGGATGCTTTAAAATCTAGTCATCCCCCGGATCATTATTTCTTCATTTACAAATTTTAAGTTTTTGCAAGCTTTATAGCTGCAGGAATGTCCTTATCGATCACCATTCAAGGCCCAACTTCATTCATCATATCACTGGGAATCAAAAGTGTAGTTGCAAAAATAATAGAATATACTCTATAAGCAGAGGGAATAATCTCATGGCGGAGAGTATGCATACAATGGAGAGTGTGCATACTATAGTTTTTGTCGGTCGTTCCTCTCAGTCCACACAACTTTGAAGAATGTCCATGGTAGATATAGCTGCCACCACCGATATTACTAGGTGATATCGGTCACCCACTGTGAGGTTTGTGTAAATGAAGACTTACGCTAGTAACTGAATTATCAGTTTATTAAGAATATATGTACACACAAAATACGCTATTTACAAACATATACAACTACAACTCGGATATAGGTGATCCGGTTCAACATTAAATTAGATACCGTAAAGATTGGTTGTGTACTATTCCAATTACACTTTCCACCTCACACTCAATACACGTTAAATTCACTTTTTTGGAGCTCAACCTTGAGCCTCCCAACACAAGTACACTGGGCCTGCACTTCTTAGCCCAGAGCACTAAACACCAGGACGTCTGTGTCCTTTGCGCACCAGAAAACGCACACTTTACGCTCTTCCACACAGAGCAACCTCTAGGTACGACACCTAGGTACCGAATGAATGATCTGAGGCAAACTTGCCCTTTCCAAATCACTGCTTTCCCCAACATAAACCCCTTTGGAGCTTCCTCACTGGACACATACTTCATTCTTTTCTTGCTTAGTGACATGCTGCTAATCTGCTCATCATCCGCATACTTCACTGACAGATGGACATGCCTCTGAGCAATCTCCTTTCTCTAACACACCACCTGCAACGGATTATCTGGCAATTCCCCTTTCCACAAAGAAGGAATGTCACCTTGGAAATTCTGTACACAACCATACAATACTAAATATTCAAATAGAGAAATAGTAGAAATTACATTCTTTAGCACAGGTGCTATCAGATCCTGACAGCTTTCTTCAGAAATAAAGGGTATATGGTGTTTCTTTAAAAAATCCAGAAGGTATACGGCATATACACTTCACTACATCCCTGCCGGGAATGTTTTCTGTAGTCCTTAAAGCACAGTGCAGATAGAGGGATAAATTCTTATGGTATTTTTTACTACGAATTCATGCTTTGACGAGCTTTTAAAAAACTTCACTTTAACTGATATTTTCATAATTTTAATTTGGAGGGGGGGCATTTTTGCACTACATTTTTGACGAACCCTCTGCTAATGTTAAACCTAAAATTAAAAAACATACATTTTTGAATACAGAATTACAAAAGCTTTTTCACAATACTTCACATGATATAAGATTTTTTCTTTCAAGTAAATTAGTCCCTCCAATAGTCTATAAATTTCCCCAATTTGAACATTCCATGTTTCACAGTTTATGAGAAATGGCTGTGACAGACAGTAATTTTATAATTCTTAAATTTTTACTTTAAGTATGGAATGCTAAAAACTTCATTAAGGGAGTTAAGAAATCATATTAATGACAAAAATTGCTTTACTTAGATTTACTAGTCGTTTTGAAGAAATAATGTTGCAATAAGTAAAAACACTCATCTGTTATAAAAACCAACATATAAGATCTTATATTAAATAATAGTTTATCTATTTTTGTTTAAAACATGTTTATTTTATATCTGTGGCCTCTGGTAATAACCAGGTAAGGCATATTTTTGAAAAAATGGAGATAATTTGGGAAAATGTAGCTTTAAAAAGAGCACTTTCATCTGCCAGTACTGAAAAAATGAAAATTGAATACTTCATGTCATAGTGTGACTATAAATTTTCATTTAAAAATTGGAAAAAGTTATAATCGGGTAAGTGCATAAAGTAACAGTAATAAACAGATAGGAATTCTATTTATTACTTTTAATCGTCTATAATTCTGTGGCTTCCGGTAATAACCAGGTAAAGCATATTTTTAATATTTTGCGTAATTAACATTTAAAGTTTTCAAAAATGTCTTTTTATCATTACTTTTATAAAATAGATTAAATAGACTTAAAAATTTTCACCACATTCAAGTAAAATTTTATTTTTATTTACATTTATTAAAAATAAATGTAAAACTAATAACCAGATAAGTTACATTTTTAATTGGTTCTCAATTAATAAAAATCATTTTTAGATAACTATTTTGGCAAAAAAGAGGTTATTATATCCTAATTGAATGTAGTGAAAATTATTAAGTTCTAATCTATTTTATAAAAGTAATGATAAAAATACATTTTTGGAAATTTTAAACGTTAATTGCTCAAAATATGAACCCAGGAGAACTCTATTGAGAATTTCTCTCACAGTGCCCAATTGCTTTTCTTTTACTTTACATTCACTTAACATCAACTTTTTTGTTTGGCTACATATTTTTATTCATAAAAGAGGTAAAGTAATCAAAATCTGATTTTGAAATTTTATTAAAATGAAAACGTTTTAAATAAGAGTTGAAGGTACGATGGATAAATAAAATCTCATGCAGAGAGTTCTCCCGGGTTAAAAATGTGCCTTACCTGGTTATTATCAGAAGCCAGATATTCATTTTAATATATAGATATGTTTTACAAAAAGTGAAAAAATATATAGTTTTACTATACAGATAACAGTAATATTAGACAAATAATTCAACACTTTATAACAAAGACTTTAAAAGAACCAATAACAAATCATGCAACATGGTTCATTAACAAAATTTCAAAATTATTCTTTTAATACCGAAATGAGCATACATATATTTAAAAAAGAAAAGCATGCTGTAAAGACATCCAAGCTAGAAATAAGATTGGAATGTAAGGGAGAAATTAAAAGCAACCTTCCAAGAAAATTCTGACAATTCAGGCATACAGCATAACCATATTACTAGAAATGACTAGCATGAACTCTAGTCATAACTGCCACTGGCGACAATTTTTATATTCTATTCTCATCACTATTTTTTAAAAAATTGTACATTAAATTTTTCCTGAACATGTGTAGGAAATATTTGTTTTGAAAAAGTGATGCAATATTAAGATGTAAAAAAACTAATTTTTATTTAAATATTTTTTTTTTCAATGTTCAAATATTGAATAGCTACCAATAGTTTTAGGTTAGCAAAATAAACCCCTAATAGATAATATAACCCAACTTTTTATCCTTTAATATAATTATAATTAGTAATATACAATGTTATGTACACTAATAATTTATAATTATGCAAAATTGTATTAAATACTAGTGATATTTACATTTAAAATTAAATAACTGCATTTAATATTAAATTGTAAACACTACTTAAAATTAACTATCAAACTAACTAATTAAGAACATAATATACATTTTTATGCTTAATTACTAAAATGATAATTTACTATTCAACCTAGAAAGTAAAAGAAGATGCTAGTTCTAAAAAAGGAAACTATTTTATGAAGAAATATCAGTAATGTGTTTAGTAATTATCTAAAGGGTCAATCCATTTCAAGTGGTGCAGCACTGGTCGCTCGACTATTTTTAAAAAATCTGAAATTTTTTGTACAACAACCCTAACATGATGGAAGTTCAAAATGACAGTTATTTTAATTCTATTTTTTGTTTGTGCATGGCGGCCATTTTTGTTTCATCGTATGCAGCGATTTTCTTCGATACTAGGATACACAAAATTGTAAGTATCTCGTATTCTATTTTCCCAATTGAAATGGGGTTAGCAGCATTTTGTTCAGAATAAAATAGGCTAAATATACAGTGTAAGAAAATTTTTAAAAAATAAATTTTTACAGGTGAAATTTTAGCACAAAATTTAAGATTTTTTCCAAAATCTATCCGTTTGCAAGAGGAACATTTTCGTGCAAGGGAAACTGTCAACCTTACATAATTTTTTCTACAAATAAGTCAAAAGTGTGTGTACTTATACACCAAGTCCCACATCTGGGAGTTGATTTCTCTTTGGGAAAAAAATTCCGAAATTCGTCAAAAATTTCAAAAATCGCACTTTTTAGGCTTATATATCTCTGGTGGGGCACGAGATAATCTGAAATTTTGGCCTATGATAGTATCGTGTAGTAGCGTTATGTACAAAAAATTTCAAGAAGGAGATTTGACTACAAGCTGAGATATGACATGGAAAATATGTGAAAACAATACTACGAAACTATTGTAAACCTACTATGTAATTGTTCAACAAGACTGTCAACCTTGCACAATCTTTTCTAGAAATAGGCCAAAAGTGCGTGTACTCATACACCAAGTCCCACATCTGGGAAATTATTTCTCTTTGCGAAAAAAATTCCGAAATTCGTCGAAAATTTCAAAAATCGCACTTTTTAGGCTTTGATATCTCTGGTGGAGCACGAGATAAAAATCTGAAATTCTGGCCTTTGATAGTATTGTGTAGTAATGTTAAGTACAAAAAATTTCAAGAAGGAGATTTGACTACAAGCTGAGATATGACATGGACAATATGTGAAAACAATACTGCCAAACTATTGTAACATACTATGTAATTGTTCATACCTCCAAAATTTTAAATTAATTATTTATGGTAGAAAGTTAAATGTTAGTTACAAATATCTTTTTCAAATGCTTCTGTGTGATTTAAACAATTCACAATGTAAGCTAAGCCAATACACTATTTGTCCAGATGAACAAATCTACTAGAAATGCTATTGCAACAATTTTACTCGGAACACATTTCAGGAAAAGTAAATTACAGACAATGAATTGCAACTGATCGAGTTGACATGGCTTCAATTATTAAACCTAGAGAATTTCATTCAAGTTAACAAGAGATGACAAAATTTGGGGGGCTTCAAATAAAATTTTTAGGAAGAACACCCTGATGGACTGACAACAGTAACTGGTCGAACTCATAACATCTCTCATAAATATTGTTAAGCTCTTTGTTGAGCATATATAGTACTTTGTAAATTAAATGCTTATTATTTAACTGTTTTCAACAAACGATATTTTCTGGGTAAATATTGTAATAAAAGAGTAATCTCATTTCTCCTAATGGCATTTCTTAACATTTCTTTAATCACCGTATCTCAGCTTGTAGTCAAGTCTCCTTCTTGAAATTTTTTGTACATAACACTACTACATAATACTATCAAAAGCCAGAATTTCATATTTTTATCTCGTGCTCCACCAGAGATATCAAAGCCTAAAAAGTGCAATTTTTGAAATTTGATGAATTTCTGAATTTTTTCCGGAAAGAGAAATCATTTCCCAGATATGGGACTTGGTGTATGAGTACACACACTTCTGACCTATTTGTAGAAAAAATTGTGCAAGGTTGACAGTCTTGTTGAACAATTGCATAGTAGGTTTACAATAGTTTGACAGTATTGTTTTCACATATTTTCTATGTCATATCTCAGCTTGTAGTCAAATCTCCTCCTTGAAATTTTTTGTACATAACACTACTACACAATACTATCACAGGCCAAAATTTCAGATTTTTATCTCATGCCCCACCAGAAATATCACAACCTACAAAGTGCGATTTTTGAAATTTTTGACGAATTTCGGAATTTTTTTCGCAAAGAGAAATTAACTCCCAAATCTGGGACTTTGTGTATGAGTACACGTACTTTTGACCTATTTGTAGAAAAAATTGTGTAATGTTGACAGTTGCTCTTGCATGAAAATTTTCCTCTTGCAAACGGACAGATTTTGGGAAAAAATCTACATTTTGTGCTAAAATTTCACCTGTAAAATTTTTTTTTCAAAATTTTTCTATCACTGTATATTTAGCCTATTTTATTCTGAACAAAATGCTGCAAACCCCATTTCAATTGGGAAAATAGAAGACGAGATATTTACAATTTTGTGTATCCTAGTATCCGAGAAAATTGCTGCACACGATGAAACAAAGATGGCCGCCATGCACAAACAAAAAATAGTAAAATTAAAAGAACGGTCATTTTGAACTAACGTCATGTTAGGGTTGTTGTACAAAAAATTTCAGATTTTTTAAAAATGGTCAAGCGACCAAAAAAATATTTTCTGGACCACTTGAAATGGACTCACCCTAAAGGAAAAATAGTTTCTTAATAAATAAAAATGTCATTAATTTTAATAATTTTACGAATTAAAAATGGAAAAATACTGTTTTGTATATTTTATTTTTTCTTCTAAAAGAAAAAAAAATTCTCTCATTTTTGCAAAGTCTTGGGGCACATAGATTAAAAAATACTGTGGAATTTGGTAGTACCCCCCTCCTCCCCCCTTCTCCAAAAGATCTGTCTACTGTACATTTTTTTTTTTTTTTTTTTTTTTTCTCTTTAAAGGCAGGGTGCATTTTGCTAATTTTAAAAAGGGGCAGCTTGTAGCACCTAAAAAAAGGACTTAGGAGGAAACAGCAAGTACTTACAGAATTAATAAAAATTGCAAACAAATAATTTCATTAATTAATAGCACAAATAACAAAGCTTATGAATATTACCTGCAGCTCATTTTGCATTTGTGCAGTTAATCACATAAATCTAAACTTACTTGTATGCATGTTAACTCCCCCCCCCCCCCCAACCAAAAAAATATTTTAACCTATTTATACATACAGAGTAAATATAAGAAACAGTGAATTACATCCAAAATTTTTAAAACAATAAATAGCAGCATTATAAGCACTTAGGGGATTCTCAGCATTTAGCATTTCAAACAGTTGTTGCCCTTTTAATCCTAAACAATTTTCATTTGGGGTACTTTAGTTCAAGAATTAAAGCTTTTATTCATCCTTGTTTGAAGAAGCTCTTGCTCCGCTCAGCGTATTATACAAATAAGTTCTCTTTCTCTTATACATTCTTTTAAAGTAGCAGTTCTCAAAGCTCCAGTATTTGTTATAAATATTTGCAAAAACAGAATGAGAAAATAAGATTCTGGTTGTTTTAATTTTTGACTCTCAGAAATGTATTATACATGCTATGCTTATTTTATAAAACAGAATTTTATTACTAAAAGAAAATTGTGACATTGTAAATTGTATTTAATTATCATTTTTTAAAGAATTTCTATTTTTGTTTTGTTACATAAAAAATTAGGCTTTTTACAAATTCCCTTAAATTTTTTTTTTACAATCAGGAATTAAGCTTAGATACAATTATTTAGTTTTTTTCTTGTAGATGTTTTCATAAGCCAAATACTTGTAGAAACTTTCTGAAATATGTTTGTAATGTCTGGGTGACCGACAGCAGAACTATAGATGCTGGATTATGACTATTTTTTAATATGCTGAATTATATACAGGAAAAATAAGCTATATACAGGAGATGGATAGGTACGGAATGAATTATTACCAAATTATTCTTTAGCTTTCTGAAGGAAAACTTCACTCGGGTGTTTCACACACCCTACCAACATCTAAAAACTCCAACACACTTACCCGCGCTCCTCTCTTCAATTCTAGGTGAGGGTGCTAGTCTCTTCACTTCATTTTTAATTCTTTTAATAAAAGAGGTTGGGAGGAGAATGGTTGCATGAGAATGTTCATCTTAGATTTTAGTACTTTGTCATTTAACATTTAGAAAATTTACAATTTTAATCAACGATTTAATAAAACCAGTTTATTCAAATCATGACTTCATTGAAGATTTAAATCATCTGATTAAAATCATTGACACTGTGCAAGATAGAGTTAAAAGAGTCACCAGTGGCAAACATAGGTAGTAAATCATTTAGCAAAAAATTTGGAGAAGACACACATTGTTTGTCCTGTTGAATGCATATTTTTATACTTGTAAAACTTAGGCAGATAACTGCTAGAGTTTTGTATTTTGTATTAATATATCTAATTATTTCCAAGCATAGGGCATAGAGAATCATTTCTATATATAGGACCTTTTTGGAAGGGAGAAGGGGACATTTTTTAAAAGAAAGTTCTAAAAGGACCAATAATTATAAACAGCTTAGTGACATTGCATTACAAAATAAAATTAGCTAATAGAATAAAGTTTATCTTGAAATATAATAGATATAAACTTTAATATGAATTTTTCAAAGTTTTATACCTTTTGCTGCATTTCATCCCAAATGATCTTACTATCTTTCTTATCTTGTTGAATAGTGCTATTCATACTTTCCTTCAGAAAACCTTCCAACTGTAAGAAATAAAAAAACAAATATGAAAATCAAGTTCAGTAATGTTAATAAATACACAAGGCTTTAAAATATTTTAATCAAAATTTGCTACATTTGAAATAATAAAAAGCAAGCTATATGTTAAAATAAGATCTAAATTTATTTTTGCCAAGGAACCAATGGAAATAATTTTAAAGGGATTTTCTAATTCTTATTTGTTATCCTTAAATCTAAAATTTGTTTAGCAAGAAAGCTAAAAACTCAAAAGCTTTAAAAGAAGGCCAGTAAGTTTGTGAATAAGCATTTTCATCCTGTTAATACATTTATGTTTCAGATGTCAAATACATAACATACATGCACATCTTAATTTTTAATGCATCATCATGAGAAAAAATTAGATTTTATACCAATAAAATTTAATAATCCATGCTAAAAATTACACAATATTGAAAATGTATTGTTTAACAACAGTTTTCCAATTTTGAATACAAAATTGCCAAGTATTTTATGCAACAACTATGGATTTTATATAAAGATCAGTCAAATCAAAATAGTCATTCACATGTGCCTAGATTTTAAAAGTAAATTTTTGAAAGAAAAAAACATGTTCCATTAAAAAATTACAGTAATTTTGTTCCTCACTCGGAATAGCAATAACTTAAACTGTACCTTTGTAAACATTAGATTTTAAT
The DNA here is from genome assembly GCA_964019185.1 of Maratus speculifer. Classification (NCBI taxonomy): domain Eukaryota; kingdom Metazoa; phylum Arthropoda; class Arachnida; order Araneae; family Salticidae; genus Maratus; species Maratus speculifer. The sequence goes on from OZ025296.1 coordinate 207,233,978, forward strand.
TTTATATCTCATTAAAAGTTAAGCTTTTAGCTATACATAATTAAATGCTATTCCTTAGAAGCTACTTCTAAAGAATATCTAAGGAGTCTGTATTAACCCTACTAAATATATAAAAAGAAATTTTTTTTTACAAAACTTTATTTCAGATTCATTTAAAATATTATCCAGGGCAATCAATACCAAGCAAGTCTGCTAGTATTTTCCAGGGGTGCAGGATATGTTCAATCCAGTGATCTAGGATCAGGGGAAATTTTACAGAAACATATGCAATTGATTTTGATTTTAACAACCAACTACATAATTATGAGAGATAAAATTTTCATTACAAATAAAAAGATTCATATGTGGACTTTCATAAAATCGATCTCAGAAAATATGTACCATATATCAGGGATTATTCTGTTCTGATTTTTCCTAAAATTTAAGGCATTAGATTCCAAAAATTAAATCTTTTGAGAATATTAGTGAGTTTGAGTTTATTTTATCTGATCTTTCAGTAAAATTCGCAATTTTTCTCCAATCTTTCGACAAAATTAGCATATTTTCCACGATCTTTCGACAAAAGTCATTTTCCACAATCTTTTAACAAAATTTGCATATTTTCTACGATCTTTAAACAAAATTCGCATTTTTTTCCCACTATCTTTCCATAAGATTCTCCTATTTTTCGTGAGTGACAAAATTAGCTCATTTTACTGATCTTTCAACAAAATTAGAGTATTTTTCACAACCTTTCGATAAAATTCCAAATATTTTTCATGATTTTTGTTAACGAAACTAGTATTTTTCCACAACCTGTTCACAAAAATTGCGTTTTCCCCGCAATTCTTTGACGGAAATCGCGTTATCTCCCACAATCCTCTGAAGAAAATAGTATTTTTTCTGCGATCTTTTGATAAGCTTCTAGTTTTATTATTATTATTATTATTATTATTTTTGGAATAATTTGAGTGTTTTCCTGCAATTCTTTGAAGAAATTTGTTTAATTTGGTGCGGTTTGTACTCGCAATTTTGTTGTATTTCATCCGTTACGCTCCGCCATAAAAATAGCAACAAATTTTAATACATATTTGCATCGATCCCGCAAAGGGATAATAAAATTCATCGCCAAAACAGCAGAATTCTGCGTTTCCGTTGAAAAGTAACATGCCTGAAATAGGCATTAGCATGCATTTTTCAATGAAATTTGTCTCAATGATATCCTATTAATTGACATAAAAATCTTAAAGTTTTAACTCAACTTTTAAAAAATTTAACAGCCAAAAGAATTTAATACATATTAGCTAAGAAGACTGCGATTACCAAAGATATCAACAATGTCTTAAAATAAATTTATGTTTGTACATGAAGAAGCACAAGTTTATATTAATGAAAATTATGTTTAAAATACGTACAGAAGGATATAAAAATAAAAAGCCCGTAATTTTGATCCTATGTATGAACTGAAAGTTTCGTTGTTCTCAGCTGTGATGTGTAGATTTTAATGTTTGCAGATTTGAAGGAATCTATAGTATAAAGCATCAAATGTTGGTTAGATGAAAACACAGATTAATAACTTTTGCTAGTATCATACATATCAACTTGAAAAAAAAAAAAAAATAAAAAATAACATTTAGTTATTTTTTATTTAAAATATATATCTTACTTCATTGCGGTTTACGTAAGCTGCAATTCCACCAGCAATTTCAATGATAAAGATCAAGAACAGCAAGATTCCGAACTGAAATGAAATTTTAAAAATATACAAATTATATTTAAAAACAAACTAATATAAAACTATACAAATAATCAGCATATCTATGAATTTGTCTTGTGGTAAATTTTGAATTAAAGTCTTTTTTATAAGCTCAAAAAATTACCATAAAACTGTACAAGCAGATGACTAACGTTTTAAGCATCCTAACACGGTTTCCCCCCCATCATGCAATCTTTGAAATGAAAGGCTAATTTAATACAAAACTGATGTTATTTACAGTCCGTAAGATAAATAAGCAATCTAATCATACACAAATCCCCATACAAATAGTTTTCATGGTTATTTTATAAATCAAACATAAAAGAAAATAAGACTCAGGATTAAAGAGTTAATCATGCAATAAAAATTAACATAATTTGACACAAAGAATTACAAATTGAAAAAAATTAAAGCTGTTAAAATATACAGTCCCTGGCCAAATTATTAGACGCACTCATATTTTCTTGTGTCGAATCATATTACAAGTTTCATAGAGACATTACTATGTCAATAGTTACAATTGGTTATCTACATCACCTGTAGGATTATAATAAATTAAAAGCATGCCAATGACTTTAAAATTGTTTATTTTTGTAAATTAAATCAACAATTGCTAAAATTGTAAAACTTAAAACATGAAATTAAAAAAAAAATGTCAATATTTTTTGGAGTCTCTTTTGGCAGCAATCAGTGGCTCTATTCTTCATGGCATGCTATAAGTACAAAATTGAAATGTTTCTTGCATGTGCGAGTAATGTTTCCAGACAAGGGTAAGTTTTTCTATGAGCTATGATTTGCTCGTTATGAGCTCTTTGTCCAGTGTTTTCTTCATTAGCTCGCAAACATTTTCAATTGTATTCATGTCTGATGAATTACCGGGAGCAGTTCAACACAGGGATATTTTTTTATTGAAAGTAGACCTTGAAGGATCGTGCTATGTAACAAAAAGCTTTACCTTGCAAAAATACAAATGGTTCTTCATTTGGAAACCACCATTTTAGCTTTAGAATAAATCGACTTTGAAAACCTCTTTAAATTGGTCTGGAGAATTGACTAAGAAGTCATAACAAACAAAACCCAGCTGATAGAAAATCTTATCCATATCTGGAATCGTCATCCACGCATACAAGAAACTCTTCAATTTTTTATTAACAGCATGCTGCGAAGAATAGAGAGGCACTGAGATCCACCAAAAGAAACTCCAAAAATATTGACATTTTTAGCTTCAAGCTATAAATTTTGCAATTTCAGCCATTTTTAATTTAATTTGTAAAAAAGAAAGAGTTTCAAAGTCATACGCATGTTTTTTTTTATTTATTATAATCCTACAAATGATGTACATAATTAACTGCAGTTATTCACACAGTAATATTTCTATGAATCTAGTAATATGATTCGACACAAGGAAAAGGGAGTGCGTCTAATAATTTGGTCAGGGACTGTATGTAGGTAAGTTTTTTCTCCCCTCTTTTTTTTTTTAATTCAAATATTTATTTTAAAATTAAAAAGGACATTTCTTTGTTCTTGTTTTGCCTAGATAGAGAAAAAGGCTTTGAACTGAAATTTTTGCAACCTTTTACTGTTTCATATCTTTTTTTCGTCAATATTTATACATTTTAATATATATTTAGTTCATTTATCTCATATACAAACAGAAGCAATTTGCCTAATGTATAATCAAAAGTTTTTTTTTTCCTTAATGTACATAAACATGCATAACTTGTTCATCAGATCATCAATGGTTTTCACGGTTGTTTATATAGTTTGCCAACAAATCTAAGCTTGGTACAACTTGGGCATAAAAAAAACAAAGAACTATAACAAAGCAATATTAAAAGAACATTTAATTATGTAATATAGTTCTCACTCATGCTTTATTGCTTTCCTTTGAATAGTCTGATTACTGTAATTTAAAGTCTATAGTAATTTAAAGTCTATAATACGTGGTTACATGTTTAAAAAAATCTGAAAAATTGTAAATGATTATCGGCTGATTTTAACCAGAAGTTTACGTCAGATATCCAGTTTCTATCAAAAGTATTAAAAAAATAAAAATGTACACAGCTATTGCACGATTGTCTGCTATTAGCAGTTTGCAGAGTTGCTCATGATTAGATAGACACATAACATTTATGCACTAGTGGCTTAAGATTTATTTTTATTATTAAGACTTGACAACATGTTTCTAGGAAAAAGAAAGTTTCTCATCTCTTTCAAAAATTGTAATCTCATTTATTTAGCTTAAATGAAGAATTATGAAATAGTCTTATCACTTTGAAAGTTATACTGTCCAGGAGAAAACATGTTATTTAACACTGCAGAATTTAAACTGAACATTATGGGGGGAAAAAAAGGAAGATGTTGATGATTTAGAAACAGCAATTATTATAAAATTATCTGTATTCACAAGACATTCTACATTTTAGATAAGATTTAATAAAAAAAAAAATTATGGTACTACTCCGTTATCTGTCAACCAATTTCGCCAAATTATACAAATCGCCAAACTAATAGCCAAATTATACATACTGACATAATTTTTATTTTAAATAACCAAAACCAAATAATTAGTAGAATATTAATAAAAATACAAATAAAAAGTCTAAATATAAAACCATTTAATGACATTTTAAACACGCGAATCTTATTTAATGTCATTGAATATGATATTCACGATCATCCATTATTGACATTTAATTTTATAGTTTGGCAATAATTTTTTGGTCGACGGGATAACCTAGTAATACCAAAATTATTTATTTTTGCTCAGTTGTTATATAATTATTTAAATAGAGTAAATAAATTAGGAGATGGTTTATTAGTATTAAATGTAGTAAGCAACAGGGTTGGCACGGTTTAAACCAATTGGTTTTAACCATAGTTTAAACCACGGTTTAAACCAAATGGTTTTTTTCTCAAAAAAACCAATTGGTTTTTTTAGAAGAAATCTAATGACATTTTCTTTTTTTTCTTTATAATTTACGTGTTTCAGATTATTGGACATAAATAATTTCTACTTTTATCACTTTATTTCAGTAATAAGTATTATATATAGTGGGTTTAGGTCTTTTTTTATGCATAGGATTAAACCAATTGGTTTTTTCTATAAAAAAAAAGCAATTTGTTTTTTAGAAGAAATCTAATGACGTTTTATTTTTTTCTTTATAATTTACGAGTTTCAGATTATTAGATATAATTTCTATCTTTTTTTTTTTTTTTAGAAGAAGAAATCTAATGACATTTTCATTCTTTCTTTATAATTTATGAGTTTCAGATTATTGGATATAAATAACTTCTACTTTTAACACTTTATTTCAGCAATAAGCATTAGGTACATTGGGTTTATGTCATTTTTTTATGCATAGAATTCAAATCAGTACACATTGGTGAACATATCTATTGCTCTAAAGAAAAAACTTCAAACATGTGAATTGATCAAAGATAAAATAGATTCAATATTTAGTATAAAATATTTTAAATTTTTTAATAATGCAGAATATTTAATGCAATTAATAATGTAACACAATGAATTTTTAAGATTTTGCACAAGCTGTAAAAGAAATTTTTCTTTTGGGAGATTATCTTGAAGAATTAAAAGCACAAACTGGTTACTAGTTATAGCATTTTAATAATAATTTTTTCCCATCTGCTGAATCTAACAACTAAAAATGTTAACTTCAAATTGTCACTCAGAAAAAAAAATCCTAAGTAGTATTTGTAATTTATTATTTGAATAATTGTGGAAAAGAATATTTATCAAACTACATCCAAATGTTTATTATTAGTAATCAAAAGATTGTTTATAAAGATTTAGAGGGCATCAATGGTTCACTGTGTAGAACAGTTAAAAATTTCAACATAAGACTGTTTGCCAAAACTGTTTAAACTGAAAAATGAATTTTTCCAACTTTCAGCATAAATTCACTATAATTATTAAATTTAAATTATTTTAAATGAAATTATACTGCTTATAAACCATTAATGAACGTTTTTATCAGTAAATATGCATGTATATGTCATAAGAAAGGATGATTTTAAAAAAACCTGGTTTAAACCAAAAAAACCGGTTTTTTGGTTTTTTTCGAAAAAAACCTGGTTTTTTTCCAACCCTGGTAAGCAATGAGTAATGCTTGGATTGTCTAGCATATAATTTGTCGACTATTTGCTGAAATTTTTTTTATAAGGACTAAAAATTGTGACTGCGCATTAAGCACTGCCACAGACTATATTCCAAATTGAAATTACATTATTCAATACACAAAATAAGTAACAAGTGCAATTTTCACGAGCAAAACAAGGCTTTCTTTTTCCCAATTCAACAGAAATCTTAATCTTATTTTTTGTTTTTAGAGAGTATACAAATTTTTTAAAACAAAAAAAAAAGTAGCATTGCTGGCCATGATATTGGTTTTATTAAATAAAATTTTTGCCATTAGTGATTAAAAATGATTTTGGTAATATGAGTGGCATGGCTGGCTCAAATGAGACCACTTTATTAAGCACCTGAAGCCGTTATATCAGTAATGATGTGGCAAATGTCCGTTTCAAAGCAGGGTTTCCATGGTTTAAACTCTCCCCTCCCCTCAAAAAACATTTTTTTTTTTTTTAGCAGAAATCAAATTATAAAAAAAGAAGAAAATGTCAGTGTTCCAAGTAAGATATACTTAATTTTTACTTTGAACACTTTATTTCAGCAATAAGCATTAGATATAGTGGGTTTAGGTCATGTTTATATGAATAGAATGAAAACTAGTATGTGTTGATATGAACTATTGCTCTAAAGTAACAGCTTACAACACGTGGATGTATCGAAAACAATATATTAAAAATATTCAATATTTAGGATAAGATATTTTCATTAAAATAAACCCAGATTATTTAAAGCATTTAATAACAGTATGATCGTTAAGATTTTGGTCAAACTGTAAAAAAAAAAAAAATCTTGATTGGGAAGGTTATATATTTCAGAAAAATTTAATTAAGAAGTTGAATAAGAGTTTTAAAAAATCTTGAATTTTAGGGCAGTGATAGCATTTTAATAATACCAATCTATTTTTCCCACTCTTTTATTTACAGAGTTGGCATGGTTTAAATCAAATGGTTCTTTTCTCAAGAAAAAAAAGTTTATTTGGTACTACTCTGTTATCCCATCGACCAATTTTGCCAAATTATACAAATCACCAAACTAATTGCCAAATTATACACGTTGACATAATTTTTACTTTAAATAATGAAAAAACAACTAATTAGTAGAGTATTAATACAAATATTAATGAAAAGTTGAAATAAAAATCACTTAATGCCATTTTAAACACGTGAATCATATTTTAATGTCATTAAATGTGATATTCACGATCATCCATTATTGGCATTTAGTCTTATAGTTTGGCGATAATTTTTTGGTCGACAGGATAACCTAGTAGTACCGTTTATTTTTGTAATTTAAACGTTTTAAATTATGATATAATTTCTACTTTTAACAATCTATCTCAGCAGTCAACATGATAGATAACACAGTGAGTCTAGGTCATGTTTGTATGCATGTAGAATGAAAACAATGAACATATTTAGAGTGCCAGATAGGCACTCTAAATTTAAAACGAATTCAGCAAAAATAAAATAAGCAAAATATATTTGGCAATTTTTTTAATGCAGATAATTTACAGCAATTAGTAAGTAATATAAAATGATTAGGATTTCAATACAGCTGTAAAACAAAAAGTCCTTGATTATGGAAATTATTCTTTAACCCCTTCGGGACGAGCGACCGGTATACGTGCCAGCACCATTGACACTCACATCCCGTACGAGTAACATTCGTGCCGACCCTTTAGAACGTTTTAAATATATGAATATAACGTATAAAAAAATTTCTTAATCATATTTGACTTTATATTAAGGAAGAAAACATTCACTTCTAACCTAGAAAGCAAAAGGAATCGATGATTTTTTTTAATCCATGTTAATTTAATTTTTCAAAAAAATATTGCAGTGAAAAGAAAATGATTTTTTTTTACATCTATTTGCTTTTCTGAATGAAGTTTCAGAAACGAACACTCTTCTTTATCATAATTATTTACCACGCCTGGTAAAACTATTTTTTATTTATCATAAGATTTTCTGCAGTACTTGTAAAGGGTGGGGGGGGGGGAAGAATAGAAAGAGTTGATGAACTATAAACATCATGCAATCTGGGTGCCTATGACTAACTTTTGACTTTTTTTTTTTTTTTTTTTTTACACTTTTATCCGGATCGAAAATTTGCTTAGTTGAAGGTCGACTAAATGAATACTTTAAGTTTTTTTCTTTTCTTCTAAAATCTGTTGTAAGGATCTACATAAATCGTCGTGGTTTCTGGATGCTTAGACCTGCTGTTTAAAAATAAAAAAATGTGTTCAATTTAATTTTATTATTTTGTGGCAAATTAATTTGCTCAAGAAATAATTAAAAAAGAAATGAAAAAGAAAAAAAAAAATGTTGCTGATTCTGAGATTTTGCTTTCTTTACTTAGAATTATTTCGGTAAAGAAAATGTCAAAGAACTTTGTTTTTTACTTTAGTTTTATTTTTTTATTTTTATCTTCAATAATTTTATCTATCGTTTCAAATTAATTTTAAATTAAGTTATATACATCCATGTATGATATTTCCATACTCATTAAAATGTCAAAAAAAACGCAGGTTTTTGATAAAGAATAAAATGGCAGAGATTTTGAAAAATATTTAGTCTTTAAAAGTAAAACTTTTTAGAGTTAGTGATTATAATATAATAACTTATCTCTGATTATTTTCATAAATAAACTCATTTAATAACATGTATATTTCAAATTAATTGTCAGTTTTGCCCCAAAATAGTAATAATTGAATACATTTGTTCGATATATTTAATTACCTATACATATATTTATTTATATTAATTTCAACATATTCTTTGATGAATGTATTTTAAATGGAATTTTGGAAATTTCAAAAATTTATATTAAATTAAACATTTTAAAACTATTTTTTTATGTATGTCTGCATAATTAATATTGAAAAATAACATCCACAAGTTGTTTTAAAAGTTGTTTATTTCATTATTTTTATTTGTGAATAAATCAACTTTAAAACCCTTATTTTGTTAAAGAATGTGTTAAAATTATTTAGATTAGCCTATTATTTTTTTAACAAAATTTTTCTTAAGTAAAATGTTTCATGCGTTACTATAGTAGAGGCACATAAGTTTTTTTTAATCATATCATAATGTTTTTTAACCTGAAAACGTGGTTAAATCATACATTTTATATATTTAAAAAGTCATTTTTATACTAAAATAGCGGAGGAAATACTCAAATTTTTTGCATAAATATTTATAACAACAACTTGTTTCATAAATATATATAGGACAGTTGCACCATAAAATTTAACTAATAAAAACACATTGCTCAGTGGTGCACAAAACAGGAATTTTAATATATACTAGCGGCCTTCGCCCGCTACGCTGGTCGGTTTATCTAAAGAAATCTTGAAGAAGTAGTTAGATAAGGTTCAGACATACATTAAAAAAAAAAAAAAGCAAGTCGATCATTCAAAAAACGTTGGGAAATATCAAATATTTACTGTAATTTTTTAAGAAAAACAAAGTTTCGAAAAAAAAAATTAAATCGAAAAAAAAATTACACTGACATATTAATGCAAGGAAATTTTCCCAGAGAGAAAATTCGCCTTGAATACAATATTTCAAATTCTTTTAATTGCTTATAGGCGTTAATGCCAACATAGTGAAAAAAAATTCCATGCTGGGAGTCGAACCCGGGCCATCAGTATGGCGCACTGACGTTCTACCGACTAAACCACATGGAACGACAGCCAGCTTGAAACTTTCTCATACTTAAGTAGACTGGCGAAAACATAACGATAGCGCGTTTTAAAATCGCACAGTGACATCTATTGGATTTTATATGTACTAAAAAACGTTATGTACTAAAAAACGTGAGCAGCGCACCTAATAGTTTCTTTTGTTTCTTTTTGTTACTTTTTTGTCTGTTGTCCGATTTTGATGAAACAAAGCCTATACACTGCCCGGGAGTGTGCATTCTTCATTAGTGAAAACCGCATAAAAATCCATTCAGTAGTTACGAAGATAACCTCGAACAAACAGACAGACAGACAGACAAAAAATTCAAAATTTTTTTTGTGTTTCATTGGTTTTCTTTTATCGCCCTGACTCCATTTTTGTCAATTATCTTCAATGTACAGACACACCGGGTCCTACTGTTTTATTATATGTATAGATTTGTACATATTAAAATAAAATAAAACTTTCAACGTTTCGTGCCGTCTTCTGCGGGCGTCTTCAGGAAAATGATGATGATGGAAGGATTACGTTTGCATCTTGATCGAGAGATATTTCTACTAAATTAAAATCTAAATGAATTAAAATTTTAAAAATGTTGCCATTTACATGTCAGTAAAAATTAAAATATTGCAAAGAAATAAAAAATTTTAAGATTTTATGATGTGATGCCATATTTTTGGTATATTGTAGGATAAATCCTACAATATACCAAAAATATGGCATCACATCATAAAATCTTAAAATTTTTTTATTTCCTTGCAATATTTTAATTTTTACTGACGTGTAAATCCTACAATATACCAAAAATATGGCATCACATCATAAAATCTTAAAATTTTTTATTTCCTTGCAATATTTTAATTTTTACTGACGTGTAAATGGCAACATTTTTAAAATTTTAATTCATTTAGATTTTAATTTAGTAGAAATAATATCTCTCGATCAAGATGCAAACTTAATCCTTCCATCATATTTTCCTGAAGACGCCCGCAGAAGATGGCGCGAAACGTTGAAAGTTTTATTTTATTTTAATGTGTACAAATATATATTAAAGTTCCTGTTTTGTACACCACTGAGCAATGTGTTTTTATTAACAACTTGTTTCATTCATGTGTATTTCAAATGATTATAGGGTCATTCCACGTCAAATGAGCAAAAATGGAAAAAAAGCCGTGGCTGCATAGAATCAGATTTTAATAAAATTTGAGATACGTGTTCATTTCATATTCAAATGTATGTGTGCACAATATTTTCAGAAAAAATTAATTATTTTATCAATTTTGGACATTTAAAAAACTTGCGATATAGAATGGTTTGCGGATAATCGTCGAAAGTTGCAAGTTTCAAGTTCTATATTTTGAAAACTATTTAACAAAAATGAAGTTTTTTTTATGATATTGAAATCTCTGGATATCAATCTTTATCGAGTAACAATAATTTGGTAATATCATAATTAATCAAAAATTGGTTGTAAATATTGAAATTTTGTAATTTTTTAAAAATTTTGAAATGTTATAAAAATCAAAGGATTTAAAAAACATCTCTGAAATTGATGCAAGATGTAGTACTATGTATGAAGATCGAATTCTCAAAGTTTCAAAGTTGTTATTTATTTCCTTCATCTTCAAAAAAAAAACTTAGAAACTTTTAAAAAAAATGACAAAATCATAATTATTCCTCTTATGTTACCTCAAAAAACAATTAAAGGACAACTTCTACATCAACAATATTACACGTACATAAGAATTAATAAGTCCATGACACACTAAAAAAGTTTCAATACTGCCTTTTTAATTTCTAACATAACAAAAATGGGTTCAAAAAACTAATATTTGAGACATTCTAAAGACAATCTTTCTTTGAAAACACACGCTTTTTTGGAAATTTCTGGCTAAAAATAGACGTGTGCTGCCATCTGTTTGTTAATTGACTTTAAGATTAAAATACAGTTATTTTAAGAAAAAAATACTTTTTCTTCTACACAAATTAAAAATATTCTTGAGGCAAAAATAAACTGAAAGCAAGAATAAAACTATGTATACTTAAAATATACACTTTTATCTGTAATATCAAAGAGTTTAAAACTTTTAAAAGCTTTTATTCGTCTCCAAAAAAATGAAAAAAAATGTTGATTTTTTAATCAGCAGTTTTCACTATTTTTTTTCTCATAAAGGAATGAAAAAGGCATGAATTAAATTATAGATGTATTAAATATATTCAATTAGCTATAATGGCAAAAAAAAATGAATTTGGAATAAGTGTCCTTCATTTTAAAACATATAATTGAAATATTTAATTTTTTCCACGATTTTTTTTAATATTTATTTATTTTTAAATTATAAAATAAAAATACAATTACTAAATTATGCTAATCTGTTACTTATAGTTCATTCTTAAGTGTAAATAATTTTTATTACAATCTTTCCATTCCTACGGCAAATAATCAAACTTGAAATTTCAAACATGTACACAAGACCTCGATTTCGGCTCAACTTTAATGTAATTTTTTATACTGAAATAAACTAGTCTGAACTCTACTACTTTGCGTTTCCTCGTAAATGATTGTGATCTAATTATATGATGATTTTGAATAAAATCTGTGACATGTCAGCCACACCTGATTTGCTCATTTGGTGTGGAATGACCCTATAGGGAAAAACGATTTTTTTTATAATTTTTTAAAGAGCACTTTACAGGAGTTAAGCTTAGCTTCAAAATATCGTTTGACCCTGAACATGAAATCGTCCTGAGATGTGCACTTCCGAATGTGCGTGCCGTCGCGAACGGGTTAAGAATGAAAAAACCTTAAGATATGAAGTCTAAGGTATTGGAAAGCTGGCCATTCTTATTTTAATATTACCATACTATTTAGGTTTTTTATTAATCTAATGATAAACTTTGTATTGGACTTATCACACAAGAAACAAAAAGAAATATTTTAATTCTTTAATAATCTCAGATACTGATTTTAACAAAACGTTAATAAGATAATGTCTGGTAGATTATTTTATGTATTGTGAAATAATGATTAAGTCAAAAAAAAAAAAAAAGTGCAGCAAATTTGTTTTTTTCACTTAGAAGAGGGGGGGGGGGGATACTGTAGTCAAAGTAGAGAAAATCCCATATTGGTGCTGGCTTTTATAATCAAAATAATCATTTGAAAGTAATAAGGATGTTTGAATATTTTAATAGATGACAGTTGACAGCTTTTGTAAAACTTCTGTCCTTTTTTTAGATTAATATTTTCAGTAGTCTAAGAAAAGCTGGTAACATTTCTGCTTATTTTACAGCTGCATTCTTTTATAAATCCTGACAGTTTCAGAAGAGAAGGCCCAAGTAACAATACTGTTTCAAAAAGTGTACACTCAACAACTATATGCCAAATCATTGCAGCAATCCAATTTCATTTTTTATTGAAAATAAAGCTTTTAAAACTGATCATGTAATGTTCCAACAGAAAAATCTAACATTCCAAATAAGTGTTTCAATTTAATAACTATGGGAAAGCATACTGCACACATGAAATTACATCATTTATTAGTCATAGTAATCAAAGGATTGTTTATCAAGACTTCAAAGTATGTATGTAGATCCTTTTATTCTTTGAACATAAAGGCATAGCAGTTACTAATCATTTAAATTATTTAAATTTTCAGCATAACTAACGATAGTTAAAATTATTTTTAAATGAAGATATATATTCAACAACATTTATTTTTATCAATAAATATGCATGTATAGATAATGAAAAAAGTAAAAGCCTTGTTTAATAAAAAACTTAACTCTTTTTTCTAATCTTATTTCTAAGTGCTCCAAGACTTGTGGTTTAACAATCGTAGACTAGTGACTTCAAATACCCTCACAGAAAAAAATCCATTGATATGAGATCAAATGAGTGGGAGACAGTTCACAAGTCTGTTACATGAAATTACGCACTCACTGAATGTAACCCACAATAAGCAGATGGGATTTTGCACAATTTGCGAGCATTCTGGCATAAGCATTCATAGTTAAATGGCAAAACATAAGTGTTACATCTTAAAATTATAATGCAACATTTCTTTCCAAAATTTATAGATCATTTATTATCTTCAATTAACAGTTATTTAAATTTCATCTTCAAATCCTAAAAAAATTCTGAAATATTCAAGTATTATCTAAATAAAATCCATACTTTAGTAAGTCATCACATTTATCTTTTTATTAAAATCTGTTAAAATAAGAAACTATTTTCAGAACTAAGTTTTCAGATTTTATCTTCTGATAATATAACAGTCAAACATTTTTTTTTCCAAGATTTAAATAATGATTTTTTTTTTTTTTTTTTTTTTAAATATATATATATATTTTTCCATGTCCTATCTGTTGAGATGAATATTTTTCTCCCTTTCGCTAAATTTGCAAAAAAGTTGCTTAAAAGCTTACTTGTGCATTAGGGTGGAGTGAAATTTTTTAATCAAAAAGTGGCAGGTGCCAAAAGTTGCCTTTTTATCAATAAATCAACAGCGCAAAATTTTACTGCTGAAAAAAAAAAAAAAAAAAAAAAAATGACATGAGTCTGCACTTTTGATACAAAAGTCAAAATTTGATAAAATGACATTTTCCCAAGAAAATAAAATTCAATTTTAAACTATATTATTAATTGCACTAATTAGTATGCAATACACAAATATACACAGGGTTTAATATTCAATTAGAAGATTCATTTCTATAAAAGCAATGTGTAACCAGCCATTCAATGAGAACAATTCTTTAATAGCTTCAATATTTAAAAAAATATAAAGGCAGATTGGAAACAAAACTGTGTGCTAACAACAGTTATTTAGAAGAAACCTAAATTAAAAATAATATCAAATGGAATTGTATCAATGTAGCAGGTAAATTTTCAACAATACTTACTGTCATAACCATGCAGTGATTTTCCTTTACAGCACCACAGCAACCCAAGAATGCAAGGACGAAGATAATACATCCTATAGCTATTAAAATATTAGGTGCCGTTACAAATTTTGAGTTTAGGAAATATGTGTATTTCTCATTGTGAACAAGTGCACCAATGATGATTAGGGCAATACCACATATCTAAAAAATAAATAACAGTAAATAAGATATGAAACAGTTTAAATTATGCACAGAAATATTTAAAAATTAAGCAATCACTCTTTAAAGTAATTAAATTTAAAAAAAAATAAGTTTTTGAAAGATTTTCAGGTACAGTACAGAACCATTTATCCGGAATGGTTGGGGTCAGATGCATTCCGAATAACTGGTTTTTCCGGTTAACTGGTTGGGCATTAAAGCAGCATCCATTTGATAAGTTTTATGGAATATATGTGGTTGTGGTATTACTTCTAATCTTAAATTAATTATTAGATTACTTAAATTAAGAATAAGATTCAAGTAAGATTAAAAAATAAAATTTTATAGAATGTAATTTATGGGAATGCTTTAGAAACAAAAATTCTTGTTTCCTCTGCATGAAAATAGAAAACATCTAAAGTATAACTAAATACATTTCCATCTCAAATACTAGATGCAATCAAATTATACAATTGTTTCAAGAAATATTAATGTAAAATTAGATGTGTATGACACTTTTTTCTGCAAAGATTCCATCATCATAGATTAGAAATATCATTCCAGATAACTGGTTTTCCGGTTAACTGGTTTCCGGATAAATGGTTCCATACTGTATTTTTATCACATATTATATATTACTAATTTGGTGCTTTTATGTTAGCTAGGAGGGTACCAAGTGAAACAGCAAAATATAACTTTTGCAATTGCATTGAATTTATTTCAAACATACTATCTTTCAATCACTAAATATAATTTTCACTTATTTCATTAAAAAGATAATGCCATAAAACAAAGCTATTTCAACATCAAAGCATTCTGTTGCTTTCTGAAAATGTGAAATATGTTTTGCTTATCTGAAAAGTAATAGCTGCTATTATTGGTGAGGGGAGGAGAGATTTTATTGGTGAAATTTGCACCAAGCTACATAAAAGTATCAAAATTTTATGTAAAGTAGAATTTTTTTTTTTTTTTTTTAAGCGTTTAAATACAAAAAGCTATCAAGAGTTTTAGATTTTAAAACAAACCTCCAACTGCTAACATAATCTATGATTCTACACTTTGATAAAAATAGAATTATAATTAGTTAATAGTTATGCAACAAATATTTGGTTGATATTTGGTATTCAGCTGAATACTAAAACAATCCTTTATATTTTTAATAAACAACATTTATATATTTTTAATAATATACATATTAGGCTTATATTTATATGTTAAAGAAATGGTACTACTAGGTTATCCCATCAACCAAAAAATTATCGCCAAACTAAGATTAAATGCCAATAATAGATCGTGAATGTCACATTCAATGATATTAAATACGATTCATGTGTTTAAAATGTCATTAAATGATTTTTATTTAGACTTATTAATATTCTACTAATTGTTTTTTCGTTATTTAAAATAAAAATTATGTCAATATGTATAATTTGGCAAAATTGGTCGACAGGATAACAGTAGTACCAAATAAATTTATAATGCAATCTTATTTCAAATATTAAATATAAACTTATTATATCTTTAATTTTCTTAATGTGCAATACATAAATAATCTTATTTAAAAATTTCAAGTAAATTAATTTTAAGTTTGTTTTCTCACTGCTTATAGCAGAAAATTAGCACTCGCCAATCGTCGAGTAACTTTTAAAACATGGCGATTAACTTTATTATCGTCACTCGCCAAATGCGATGGTTGAACTATGTATCAATGCCAGTGAGACACTCAGGGGTTCCGCGGACGTGCTATAGCGCATAAAATATGCAAAAAATCGGCGATGGGACGGAAAAAAAAAAAAATGGAGCTTACGCGTCCGGCAGGACGCGCAATTTTCGTCAAAAATTGCAAAAAAGACAAATTTTATTAAAAAAATCTCAAAAATAACTAATAATTTTCGGCAAATTCCGTCAAGAAATTTGCGAAAAAAGGCTAAATTTGTTACAAAATCCCGAAAAAAAGCCAATTTTTCACCAAAAATCAGGGCTCGAAAATTCTAAAAATTTTAAGGTTCCCAGCTGGGAACCCATATGAAAAATATAGGTTCCCAGTTGAAAAGTGCAAGTTCCCAGAAAAATTTTATGTGCAAGTATTTTAACGAAATTTGCTATTTTTTCCTGATGTTTCAACAAAACCTGATAATTTATAGAAATATTTTTAAAAAACTTGTCATTTTACAAAAAAAAAAAAAGAAAAAAAAAAGAAAAAAAGAAATTTGCCGATTTTGCGATTTTTTAATTAAATTTGCGTTGTTTTGCGCAATTTTTTGAATTTTTTGCAATTGCTGAATTTGTTGCAATTTTGTGCAATTTTTTGTGCAGTCTGCTGTCTTTTAGGTATTTTTGGGAGAAATTTGCCGTTTTTTAAATATTTTTTGACGAAATTTGTTATTTTCCATAATTTTTTTAAACAAAATTTGCCGCCTTATTCGCGATTTCTTAACAAAATTTGCCGTTTTTTCGCGATTTCTTGACGAAATTTGCCGTTTTTTTAAGATTTATTGACGAAATATCTGCCGTTTTATCGCGATGTTTTAACAAAACCTGTCGTTTAAGAAAGAAGAAAAAACGAAATTTGCCCCTTTTTGTGATTTTTTAATGAAATTCGCGTTGTTTCGCGCAGTCTTGACGAAATTTGCTGACTTTTAGGTATTTTTGGACGAAATTTGTTAATTTCCATGATTTTTTTTTTAAACGAAATTTGCCTTTTTTTTCAGGATTTCTGAATGAAATTTTCCATTTTTTTTCGCGATTTTTTGTCAAAATCTGACGTTTTATCGCGATGTTTTAACGAAACCTGCCGTTTTATCGCGGTGTTTAAACAAAACTTGTTATTTTTCAACATTTTTTGTCAAAATTTGACGATCTTTTAATGAAATTTTCGTTTCTTCCAGCGATCCTTTGATGAAATTCAGGCTTTTCCCGTTATATTTTGACGAAATTACACATCCCACGACCCGTTTAAAAGCTTTCTTTTGCGTCCTGTCACCGATTTTTTGCTTAATTTATGCGTCATAATGCGTCCGCGGCATCGCGAGCAGACACGGCGAAAGGTTAGGTTCCCGGCCGGGAACCTGAGTGAAAAAATATACGTTCCCGGAAAGGATTTCTGGGTTCCCCGGGATCGCTATTTTTCGAGCCCTGCCAAAAATTGCAAAAAACGACAAATTTCGACCACAAATAGCGATAAAACAGCACATTTTGTCCAAATTATTCGCGAAAAACGGTAATTTTTATCAAAAACTTGTGACAAAACGTTTACTTTTGTCAAAAGATCGCAAAAAACTGGCACATTTTGTCAAAAAATCACAAAAACTGGCACATTTTGTCAAAAAATCGCAAAAAAGGCACATTTTGTTTAAAAAAAAAAAAATCTCAAAATGAATAATTTCCGTCAAATTTCGTCAAAAGATTCGCGAAAAAAATGGCTGATTTTGTTACAAAATCCCAATAAAAAGGCAATTTCTTCAAGATATCGCGAAAAAATGACAAATTTCGTCCAAAAATTGCGATAAAGCGGCAATTTTCATCAAAAAAATCGTGATAACGCAGTAACTTTTGTCAAAAGATCAAGAAATCTCGGCACATTTCGTCAAAAGATCGGGAAAAACTAGCATATTTCGTCAAAGAATCGCAAAAAAGGCAAATTTCGTTAAAAATCGCGAAATAACAAATAATTTCTGGCAAATTTTGTCAAAAGATTCGCGAAAATGGCTAATTTTGTTATAAAATCCCAGAAAAACAGCAGATTTCCTGAAAAAAAAAATCGCGAAAAAACTATAAACTTCGTCCAAAAATCGATAAAAAGGCAAATTTTGTCAAAAGATTCGCGAAAAAACGACAATTTTTATCAAAAAATCATGATGAAACAGTAATTTTCGTCAAAAGATCACGGAAAGAGACAAAATTTGCCAAAAAAAAATCTCAAAAAACAGCAAATTTCGTCAAATAAATCGCTTTAAAATGCAATTTTCAACAAAAGGACAAAAAAAAAAGTTAATGCCAGGATAGAATTTTTCTGTTCCGAAAGTTAAATTTTTAACTTCCAAATGTTTTTTTTTTTTTTTTTTTTTTTTTTGCTGCTCTAAAAACAGATTTTCCTGCTTCACAGTATGTTTTTGATAGTTCCAAATCTTTCTGAGTGAATGTAACTTCTGAAAACACCCCTTCATTAAACAAAAAGTACCCCTTTTAATGAACAAAAGTATTTTTTTTTTTCAGGAAAAATGTCTTTTTCAATAAATCAGTTTTGCTCCTTTTTAAAAGAAATGCGAACAATAGTGATACTTGTTATCTTCTACAATCAAATAAGCATTGGGTCATTCCATGTCAAATCAACCAATGGTCTGAACCTTGACATCTCAGAAATTTACAATTTTTGGTGCAGTGGTAGTATCAGTCAAGTGAATAAGAAAAATCAAAATTTCTGATTTTTTGGACTTTTATTTTTTGAGTTATTGACTTTCAAAAAATGAAAAATTGCTGAAAATTGACTCCACTTTGACACCTTTAAACGGCTGTAGACAAAAACCTATTTGACTTAGAAAGCTCTAATTGGTGTCATTCTCTTCTGCTTTTTATGATCTTTAAAATGATATATGACATGATTCATTTATTTAAAATTTTAATTTTTTATAAAAATTTTTAAAATTTAAATTTTAAAATTTTAAAAACACCCCTTTTAATTTTTTTGAAAAAAATATATGTTTTAAAGACATTAACTGACTACGTGTATGCCAACTTTCATAATGGGATGATCATGGGTTCCTATGCAAATTAATATTTTTGTATCATCATGTATGCTAAATTTGCTATACTTGTTTTCCCATGTTAAAAAAGTAACTGTAAATTCATTGATTAAGGTTTGAATATTACTATTAATCCATAAAGTAGTTTTTGTAATACAATAAACGTGAATATTAAATCTATTAATATTAAATATAATATCAGGTAATAATAGTTTGGGTTTTGTTAATGACGGCCATAGAGATGCGAAGAATTACGATTTATCTGTAATTATTATGGATACACAACAAAGGTTACGGCGTTATGGGCATCAAATAAAAATTACGGAGAAAAAAATTTGGAATTTCATCAAAGGATTGCTTGAAAAATATGAATTTCGACTTAGGATCACGAGAAAAACTTGAAATTTCGTTGAAATATCATGTAAAAAAATGCTAAATTCATCAGAGTCATGAAAAAAAGCACAAATTTAGTCTAAAAATTACGGAAAAGTGCGAAATTAGATCAAAGGATTGCGCAAAATATGCAAATTTCATCCAAGGTTTTAGTAAAAAATATGAATTTTGACAAAGGTTTTTCATAAAAGCGAGAATTTAGCCAAAAGATCACAAAAAGCATAAATTTAGTCAAATGATCACATAAAATGTTCCAATTTCGATAGAAAATCGCAAAAAGCAAGCAAATTTCATTAAAAAATCATGAAAAAAAACATACTTTTCGTCAAAAAATGGTGAAAAACGCACAGATTTCATCAAAAGGTCATTAAAAACATACAATTTTCGTCTAAAGATCATTAAAAAATGCATGGTTTTGATTAAAAAATCTCGTAAAATGTGCATTTTTCATCAAAAGATCGCTAAAAATATGCAAATTTCGTCAAAAGATTGAGAAAGACGTCCAAATTTCACTAAAAGATCACTGAAAAACGAGAATTTCATCAAAAAAGTAGCAGAATAAATGAATGAATTAACTTTTGAAAATTTGAGATTACGCCCTCCCCTTTCCCCACTTCATCCCAGAACTCTGATTACTAGTAACTTTTAAGGAAACTTGGCACCTCTATGACCAATTATCAGCATGTGGGATATAGGCCCCCCAAGGAATGAGGGTACCCTTCATGAGGGTCTTCTTTAGGGAATAATAATATGGTTCATAAGGTTATCCAAGGCTAAAAGAAAATCACGGAAAACTCTGAACGGTTAAACCGACGGCCGCGATTGGGTTCGAACCCAGCACCTGCCGTCTACCAGTTTTGAGGGCAGGACCCGCAGCCACAGATGGGGCAATAACAACTTGGGAAAAGCTTGTTTACTTAATGATAATAGAGTAGGATACCATTAAATGGTTTACTATAAAAATAAAGATATGCTAAAGAGAAAATATTTTACAGGTTCTCCATAAATCATTACATAAAATTATCTCTTCATAATGAATTTCAAGTTATTCTAAGTTAAAATCAGGTCTAGTTTCAGATCACTAAAATTGCATGAATATTGTACATATTATCAATCTTCCATGGAATTTAAAGTTTCAGGTGTAGTCATTGAAAGGGGGGAGGGAAATTAACACCTGGAATCCAGTTGAGTGTAATTCATGACTCTTCATTGCACATATGACTTCACTAACTTAAAATATTAGCTACACAATTAATATTTCATATTTTATGTTGTTAAAAATTAGAATTTGTTTATAATTAAAAATTAAATATATAAATATACAAAAAATATCAAGGACTTTTAAGATAGGTAATTTTCCAAATAAAGTGAAGACAATTCCATTTCTCCGTCACTTAGAGTATAAGCCCTCATACATCTTGTGTGTTATTAAAAATAACTTATTTAAAATAATTCACTTTGAGAGAACATTAATTAACTGAATGAAGACTGCAGCCAACAATCAAGTGATAG
This sequence comes from Maratus speculifer, assembly GCA_964019185.1. Taxonomy (NCBI): domain Eukaryota; kingdom Metazoa; phylum Arthropoda; class Arachnida; order Araneae; family Salticidae; genus Maratus; species Maratus speculifer. Next base: position 207,255,275 of record OZ025296.1, read on the forward strand.
CAAGTATAATTAGCTATTCATGTTGAGAGTATGTTCTTTTCATGTTAAAACTTGTTATTCTGTTGAGACTTGTTCTTAAGTATAGCAAATTTAGCATACATGATGATACAAAAATATTAATTTGCATAGGAACCCGTGGTCATCCCATTATGAAAGTTGGCATACACGTATTAAGTTAATGTCTTTAAAACATATATTTTTTTCCAAAAAAATTAAAAGGGGTGTTTTTAAAATTTTTAAATTTAAAATTTTAAATTTTTTTATAAAAAATTAAAATTTTAAATAAATTAATCATGTTATATATCATTTTAAAGATCATAAAAAGCAGAAGAGAATGACACCAATTTGAGCTTTCTAAGTCAAATAGATTTTTGTCTACAGCCGTTTAAAGGTGTCAAAGTGGAGTCAATTTTCAGCAATTTTTCATTTTTTGAAAGTCAATAACTCAAAAAATAAAAGTCCAAAAAATCAGAAATTTTGATTTTTCTTATTCACTTGACTGATACTACCACTGCACCAAAAATTGAAAATTTCTGAGATGTCAAGGTTCAAAAACATTTTTTTGGTTGATTTGATATGGAATGACCCATATTATTTTATAATTCAATTTGTATCTTGCACATTTATTTTTTTAAAAGTAAAGAAAATTTCTCTTGATAGTTTTTAAAAACAATTAATATTGGCTTTAATTATTTGTACATTATTATTAAAACAATTATTGCATTTAATTTTTCTTTTGAAAATGAACAAGTTCAATTTTTGCATCTAAAAATATTACTTATTATTATGGGGGACCTGCTTTTGTAAAACTTTGAATTTCATATGATAAGATTTTAGGAGGGGTGTCCGTTACTGGAACACTTAATTCAAGATTTTCCAGTAATGGACCACCCCAAGTGGTCCATAAACCCAAGTGACCAATATTAAAAATTTAATTTCAGAATGCATAAAATATTTTGATTTAACTGAAAAGCTAAATAATTAAATTTAATCATTATATTTTACTTATTAGAATTTAATAAAGACAATTTTTTTTATAAATAGTCATTTTTAAGAAGATATTCAAAATTGGTACAAAAAACAAGCAGAACATTTACAAAATCTAGATGTGCTGTTAGAAAAGAAGTTGTTTAAGTTAGTTCAGAGATGTAGAATCATATTTAGAAGAAATCTTTTTCCAAATTCTAAAGCATCCACAGAGAATTTTCAATGCAAATGAAATTGTTTTTTTTTTATTCTCTAAAAACAAGGAAAATTTTGGGATCAGAATCTGTTAAAGATGTGTATTATATAGTACCGAATAATGAAAAAGAATAAATCACTCATGGGATGTTTTTTAGCAAATAGTGAAATTGTTCCATTGATAATATATCCATTTACTATATAATATAAGCATATAACTCCCTAGTGAAGTTGTGGAATCTGTGCCAAATTGATGGGCTATAGGATTACCTGAAAATGGCTGGACAGTTGCAAGAACACTTATTTTAAATGCATTCTAAAATTCCGTATTGAATAGTTTGGACTACCAGAAAGTGAAGATAAAATTGCAGATTTGTTATTTATATTTCATATTTGCACAGCACATCATTTAGATAATGATATGAATGAAGACTGATGACTTTTTTATTGCCTATTTTATCTAAACTTGATTTCAGTAAAACATGTCTTTATTTTTCAAATTCTTTAAGTTTAAATATTTTGCTTTGTCTTTACATTATAAATCCGTTTATTTAATAAACTTCAAATGATATCAATATTTAGTTTTATATCAACATTATAAATCCTTGATTATAATAAATTCATAACTTAAGTTTAAATATTTTGTTTGATGTTTTTTTCATTATAAAACCTTTAATGAATTTTTAACTTAAGTTTTGTTTTATAAGTGTACTTCCATCAAGTTTTGGACCAAAATACATTTGAAAAAACAATTCTGTTATTTTTTGTAGGGTGGCCCATTACTGAAAGGTAGAGTGTCCATTACTGGAACATAGGTGGCCCATTACTGGGCTTTTGGGTGTTTTGATGTATTTCTATATAATATAAAATTAAATTTTTATTTCTATTGGGAAATGTAACTATGGGATTAGTTCAATAATGTTGAAAGATTAATATAATATGAAAAAAATGTAAATTAGTAATCATAACTATTAATAAAAAAATATTTTTTAAAGAAATTCCTTATGGAGGTCCATTATTGGCACATCTACCCTATATCTGATAATGGCTGATGGATGGATGAAATGCATGTTAATTACTTTATGTGCTTTTAAGTTCCACTAAATTTATGCATGTTATATGGTGTGTATAAATGCTATAGTTGATATACAGGGCTACACAAAAGAGCAAGCAAATGTTACTGAATATGAGTAGATTATTTAAAAAAGTTGTTTTTAAGTAAGTTATGCATTTTTACAATGAACTGTATTCAATTTAAGAAATTTTTGTAGAATATAGATAAAATGATATACAGGGCCACACAAAAAAATTACATGGACGACTATGATAATTTCTGAGAATGATTTCAGTACAGTAGACTCCCTCAAATCCACACACTTTGGGGCCAGAGGTTGTGTTCAATAGTATTAACAGAAAAAAAAAAAAACATTTGATTAAAAAGAATACCTATATACCATTTTTGCAAAAATAAAACCCATCTACTTAATACAAAAAACTAACTTTTACTTGTATTTCATACATTGTTTTAATGTTTACAAGCTTATTTCATTTTAATCATTATGTCTTGCATAAATGTGCACAGTTTCAAGTCTCTGAGAACAAACTGACAGACAGCAATATGAATCAGATTTCGTCAGATGAACAAAGCCCTAATTAAACAGCATACAAAAATTACAATATTGAATCCAATCCTAGTTAAAATTCATTATTTTTTATTTAATATTCATTTAAAGAGGCGCTTTTGGTTTATCTTTTGGTAACTTTCGGTTATCCCGTCGACCAAAAAGCCATCGCCAAACTATAAGATTAATGCCAATAATGGATGATCATGAATGTCACATTCAATGACATTAAAAACAATAAATGTGTTTAAAGCATTGTTAAGAGATTTTATTTTGACTTTTTATTAATAATCAACTACTTATTTGTCTTTTCATTATTTAAAATAAAAAATACGCCAATATGTATACTTTGGTTATTAGCAGGGTTCGTAAATATCATGATATTTTCGAAAATATCGAAAATATCCGATATTTTGATATATATCTGATATTTTCGATATATATCCGATATTTTCAAAATTTTCAGCTTATTGATTACAAATATTTTTTGATTTAATATAAATTAAAATTTTAATCATATTACAGTTAACATGAAAACATAAACCAATATTCTAAATCTTTTTTTTTTCCTTTGTAAATTTGATGATCAAATAAATGAAGACAAACAATTTTTTGTGATGTTCAACAAATTGCCTTTTCACTCATCAAAACACAAAATACAGAATTCAGTTTCAAGTTTTAAAAAAATTTATTTCTAAAGAACAAGTTTCAAGATACAAAATAATAATAATAATAATAAATAAAAAATAAATTATTTTTTTCTATTGAAGAATTTAAACATGAATGTAAGCTTGTCAGCTTTTTCATTCCCTAACCTATTCCGGAGTTTAGACTGAACTAAACCGAAACTGGAAAAGATTCTTTCTAATCCAGCTGTTGAAGGAGAAGCTGTAAACAACTGATTAGTTAAGTTGGACATTTTTTCTTTTATGGGCTGCTCCAATTTAATATTGTCCCACCAAATTATTGGTTCAACCTTTATATATTCAGTTTCAAACATAAAACTTGGAAAAGGAGATTTCTTTGCTAAAAATGTCATTGCCAGGGGCAAAAGTTCTTTGTCTACTGAACGCAAGAAATTAAAAGCACTATGCTTTTGATCTTCAGTTAATTTTTTCCCACAGTATCTGTGGTCCAACATATTAGCAGCTAAATGTGCTGGTGACAATGCCATTTCTCCTCTTGCTAATAATTTTTTCTTGATATCCTTTCCAGATGTTTCCAATTGTTCCTTTAATTTGCACCAAATTTCTACACATTGTGCAATCTTAGTGTCATCTTTTTGCATTTCATCTAATGCATCTGCAATAGGTGTTAAAATATTTATGTAATCTGTGCAATTAACCATTAAGTTGACATCATTCACTAAATTGAAAATTTCTTTATCAATTTCAAGTTTGTGATCCTGACAGACTTGCACCAGTTTTCCTCTGTTATCTAAAAAAGACTCCAGTGTATCGAACATTGTGTTCCACCTTACAGCTTGAGGTATTACTAGCAGTTTTCCACCATTTTTCTTATACCAAGCAGTTGGCAAATGAGTATATTTAAAATATTTAATTATCTTGATGACATTTTTACTTATATTTGGAAATTCTATGTCTTTGGCAAGAAGATTTAATATGTGAGCAGAACAACCATAGTAAATAATATCAAAATCTTCAGACTTAGCAAGCTCTTCTCTCATTTTTTTAACATTTCCAGTATTATCTGTAACAAAACTGCGGACATCTATCATAATGCTTCTCCATCCTTTTTGGAATTCCTTGCATTTCTTTATCACACATCTTACATATGGCCCATTTGCCACTATTTCCTTCTTTAATTTTACATGTGAAATGATTCCATATAGGATCTTTTATTCTTGGCATAGTGATTGCAATAAAAACTTTAATAAAATTTTTAAGCTTTATATCATTTAAATATAATATCAACAAGAACAAAATAATGACAGCACAGCAAAGACTTGCAACATATGTAAAATTTTGTTCTTAAAACATGTCTATTCTATGCCTACACATTACACTGCCTGATTGACTATTGAGCAATTCAGATTAGCCAATCATCACCCCTTTTTCCAATTCTAGCAGGTGCAATCTAAAAATAGTTTTTGGAGGTGGGGGATATTTTGTAAGCATGTTTTTAATATTTTAGTTATTTACAGATGGGTTAATTTTTAATAACAATTGAAGAGCTCATTTAGACTTTTGTTGACTAAAAATATTTTGAAAATAAAAATTAAATATATGAAAATATCAAGAATCATGATATTTTGAAAATAAATATCAAATATGAAAATATCGAAAATATCAAAAAGCTTGATATTTTGAAAATAAATATCGGATATATATCATGATATATATCATGATATATATCCATTGATATATATCACCGAACCCTGGTTATTAGTTTGGCGATTTGTATAATTTGGCGAAATTGGTCGACGGGATAACCAAGTAGTACCTTTTAGAATTTAGAGCTACGAATACCAATTCAAATTTTAATTTTCCATGGACCAACAGTAGGAAATGCTACAGAATTTACTCAACATATGCCAAGAAATTAGAATATTTTGGAGAGAATTTGCCAAAAAATTATATTTACAATTGTTTATTTCTATTTTTCTTTTAAATTAACAACTTTTATTATTATTTTGCCGAACTGAGATTAAAAATAATGACAGAAAATTTCAGGGCTTCCAGCAAAACATCTCTGGAAAAATCGCAATTTTCCAAGACCAAATTTCAAAATATTTCCTGACCAATCTCAAAATGTTCTCTGACTAAACGAGCATGCAGTGAAATTTTTTACTTATTTTTGCAATCTTTTGTCAAAATGAGCGATTTTTTCTGCGATCGTTCTTCAAAAGTTTTATTGTTTGATGAATTGTGTTTTTTCCCCCTTAAAAGTATTTGATGAAATTATGTGCCATTTTTAATTTTTTCAACCCAAGACTTTCCCTGACTACTTTGAATTTCCCTGATGCTGGAAACACTATAATTTACTGCCTCACTTTTTGATTTTTAGAAGCGTTTTTACATGTGGCTGGTTTTTAAGTAAATTATTTTTAGGAAAAAGTTTTTTTTTCCTTCAAAATCTTGTTTAATTGGCAGCCATTTTGTAATATTGATAGAATCAAAAATACTACATTAAAATCTTAGACTAAGAGTTAAAAATGTAGTTACTTCAAATTGTATATTTTATATAGTAATTTTTTCTTTTTTTTGTGAAGAGGACAGCAAAATAAATAACAAACAGTTGCTAGTAAAACTTTATGGGTACAATACACTGATATACCAATGTCAAATTTTGTTTTTTATTTTTCTTTTAATTATTATTATTGCAATTATCAATGATAAAAAATGTGAGGGGGGGAGCAAAGCCGTAGCTAAGGGGGCGCTACGGGCGGCTCACCCCCTTAAAATATTTTGAGCCCCCCCCCCCCCCCCTTTGGAAAAGATTTTAAGGTCTCTAAATTAATTTCTGTTCAAAAATCTAATTTAGTTTTGAGACCCTTTCACAATTTTGCAAAATTATTAAATTGTATCAAAAAAGTGTCATCACTCCCTCATCATAAAGCTAGCAGGATTTTAATTTTGTACCAGTTATACACTTAAAAATTTCCCATCATCATACTTTTTTTTAGAATAAAATGAAGTTATTACAACAATTTAATAAGAAACATAGTATCTACAGTATGAATATGCACTAATTTATCTTTCTGCGTCAGAGAGAGAAAAAAAAAAAAAGGTATGAACTTTTTAATCAATACCATTACTTAGATGTCTTGCGATATCTGTGTGTCAAAATCTTAATAAACCGATTCTCCTCATTAAAAGTAATGACCTACATTTTTGGCAAAAGCTACCACATCAGCTATTTGCGCTAGCTTTAGAGAATATAGCTCACAATTTCGATCGCTACTGAAAGGTAAGAATTTTTTGTCACCGAACATCACTCCCACATAACATTTACTCTAAGACTATATAAACTAAACATTGCGATAAAAACGCACAAAATCAACAATCCCACCCCCACTCCAAGGAAAGTTTGTAAACAATTCGGGAATTTTAGAGTCTGTAGCACTGGTGTATTTAAAATGGAGTTGAAATCTGGGTCTATCTACTGAAAACTTTGGCTTTATGAAAATTAAAATTTGTACAGATATCCTGCTGAGACAATAAGGTACAAGCCATTAATTTCAGCTTGAAACTATAGTCACAGATCTAGAACAAGTGAATCATTGGGTTGAATAATTAAATACCATCAAAATTCTAATTTAAATGCAAGCCGCAGTCATCCAGCAAAACAATTACTAACATATGTAAAGCATTATAAATAACAAGTTCCATTTTGAGATTTTGTAAAATCCAACGTTATTTTCTGCACATATGCAATAGAAGTTTTCATTCTGTAGGTGCATTTAGCATAATTTGGTTAAACTCCCCCATTTTATAACAGACCTCCAAAATTATTTTTTATATGAAAAAAAAGTGTTGGTAGATTATAGTCCGTATAAAAAGAGTAGATTAAAACAGTTTTGTTATGTACGGATCAATTTTAATAAACGCATGATAAATATTATAAACAAATACACGAAAGAGGTTCCATATTACTCATTAAAATGTTAAGTTAAATTGGAAACGTCGACCTAAAACTGGAAAAATGCACATCTACAAGATTCATGCTAAATGAAGAATTTGGCGTTTTTATTAAAATGTCGCTCCACAGTTAGCCTTGAGAAAAAGGGAGGCGCTGTCAGTTCCGCCATGTTGTTCAGCAAAAATGGAAACATCAACAAAAACTCCATTTTAAACTTATCGACGTAATAAGACATGGGTTGTGGTGACATTACTTTATTAATAATCAGATAACTTTGAAACCAGATAAAACAAGACACACGAAGTCACTAATAGCACTCTCATTAATTCATTGCAGTGCAATAATTTGTGTCAAGAGCAAGATATTTAATTAAAAATAGTCCAAATCAAAAAGAAAGTTCTGGCACAAAATAAAATAAAATGCTTTAACTCAAGAAATTAATCGCTCCAATAACTGCGAAAGAAATTCAGTGAAAAGCAACAACTTAAAAGTTTGTTTAAGTAGATTAATTTACTTACCACAAATACAAAATTGAAAACAAACATCAAATACTTGATGCAACTCATTCCACCCTGCACCATTTTGAATTATTTTCTAATTATCACAAACAAAATCAAATAATTATCCAACTGGCGAGATGCTGCGTCCACACTTCGCACAACAAAGTAAACCGAGGAAGGAGGTTTGAGAAAGCGCAGATGTCTATTAAGTTGCCGATCATGTGACAGAGTGACGTCACGAACCCGTGCTAAGGTATGACGTTGACACGTTGGCTAGATAAATACATAATTTAAAAATATTGCTAACGGAAGAAGCAAAATAGGGAATGATGATTAAAACAGCCTCTAATGCCTGAATCGCATTTTTTTTTTTTTTTTTTTTTTTTTTTTTTTTACGTTATATTTTATCAAAAGCTGCATGTAATTTAAAATTTCGTTTCAGTTTTAAAATATTGTGTTTCCATGAATACTACGAAAAATATAAGTTTTTTTGTGTGTGCATCGGTGTATATGATCTGTAGATTCACATGTACATTACATGGTATACTAAAAGTTAATTAAATGCACAGCACAGTTGAAATTTAACATTCAGCAATTTTCGTGAATAAACGAAAATGCATTTGAGATTTTTTGTGTAGCCCTGTATACAGCGTTAAATTCAATCCCTTTTCTCTAAGAGAGTTTTCTGTGGCTCCAGGGGGGGGGGGGGGGCGGATTATAGAATTCCGGAAGGAAATTGCACTTTTTGACCATTGAAAAAACAAAATCTCAAACCTTTCGTAGGGGAGATCTCATTTTCTATGGCTAATGTCCTCCACCCCCGGGTCGCGGACTCGCCCCACGGAATTCAATACTGCCTGCATAGGATCTATGGAATTTATATATCGAGTAATATGCAAAAATGTACTTTCTCTGTCCCAAATTAGTTACGACATTTGGATGTTTTTGTATTGATTATTGATATTTATGGCTTTATGACTTTGTTTGAATATTTTTCAGAGAGCTATACTATCAATCAACAACATTTACTTACCTAACATTCCCTTCGTCATTCCATAAATTAGTATTAAATTATTTTTAAAAATCCCGGTTCTCACGTTTTTAAACCACGCCCCATTTTGTAAAGATTTTTTTAACAGTAATCACATAAAATTACCTTCAAGCTAATTAATCGTAAATTCATTTCCGAGCATTTCATCCCAACATATCTGAAAAGTATCTTTTAGCTTGAACATACTGCAAACAAAATCGAATTCTGTCGAGTTTAATTTTTTCTGTTAGACTTGGTTTAATGGTGGATGAAATACGCTCCAACATTTTATCAGACTTGAGAATTCTGTCTAATAATGATTTACGAATTATAACACCATATGATAATCTTCGCAGTGATTGTCTTCATTTTTTGAGACATCTTTGATTTTGCTCAGTGGCTCAGAAAAAAAAAAAATTTCTCGTCCGCATTTACATTTTTTTTTTTTTTTTTTTTTTTTTTTGTAAACTTGCATTGTAAATTTCCTCATATTTTGTTTTTGATGTCTTTGCCTGCTTCTGCAAACGGGATATGACGATTAACATTAAATTTAATAGCTACAGCATTTATGGCATTATGGTTTAATATACCATTTTTGAAACATCGTTGTGAACATTCCAGTACAGCATTGCACTCTATATTACCCATTTCTTTCTTCAGGATATTTTCTAAACCATCATTATTACTTATTTCTATTACTTCACATTCGAGTTACTATTACTTTTGGCACCTAGTATTACACCATTATATTCATTCTAGTATAATTTTATTGGTGTCGATGTACTAAACTGCATCAGAAGTTATTTATGAATCCACTTACTTGAAATGTACCAACTAATTTGGGACAAAATTTTCAACTAAAATGTAGCAACTAATTTGGGACAGAAGGAATAGTTAAATTTTAAAACGTGTATTACAACTGAAAATGCATTTCGAGCAAGCATTCTTCATAGGCAGTATTGAAGCCAAATATTTTAGCGTGGCCCCAAGGTCTTATTACCGCATGGGCAAATCGAGACTTTGCCCATGGGCCCCGGACTTTAAGGGGCCCCAAAATCCATCCATTAAATTATAAAATATTTTATTTCTTTTTCCAATATCAACTCTTCTACATGTTGAAGTTATCAAATTCATCTCAAAATAATATAACAAATTACTAAAGAAATAGATAAATAGAAATTAGTAAAAGAGTTTTGTTCTGTACTAAAGAAAAAAAAAGGTGTAATTTTTTTAATTAAGGTACTTAATTTAGAGTAGACGGAATTAAAAATTTTCATCTATTTATATCCAAGGTGCGAAAATATATTTATGCATTACACATACACATATGTGTGATCATCAGTTCTATTTAAATAAGGTTGCATTGATTCGAAAGGGACCCCTTAATTTATCTTTGCCCTGGGCCCCAATTAGTCATAATCGGGGCCTGTGTGGCCCTGTAAATGAACGGTAAATTATAGGCGCACTAATTTCTACAGTAAGCGTTTTGTTGTACGCCTCAGTGATACATACAAATTTCAATGTGTTTAAAGAAATATGGTATCATTAAAATACATCGTAAACAATTTTTCATCTTAGATTACAATGTAATGAAATTCTTTTCAGTGTCCCTGTAAATGAACCGATAACGTTATACACTTCATTTTAAATATGGTACACGTCACCGTAAACACCAATAACATACATCAGTTTCATGGCAATTCGAATATATTTAGGCGAGTTAAAGCACGGATAGGCACACAGCAGACAGACAAATCGAATCGGTGTTGAATTCAGACAATTTTCTCCGGGAGGGATTTCTGTAGCTCCGGGGGGATGTTCCTTGTGCCCTTAAAACAAATCTAGAATTTTCTTAAAAATGCATTTTAGGCTATGTTTTCAGCATATTCATTTGTGTGTTTCAAAAGGTAACCGTAATCCTTGTGATAAAATCATTATCTTTACAATTTAATCTTCTTTTCTTTAACCACAAGAAAATAAGGTTTCCTTTTCCATTCCTTTAAGAGTACTTCCATTGGAGTCGATCGATTGCTGAAAGGAGGAAATGAAATAAGAAGCAAGAACATTATGAATTGATTGTTAAATTAGTTTTCATTGGGTTGGTTTTCGTTTCTTTTTTGTGACAATTTATTTTCGATTATTAAAAAAGAATAAAAAAAGCAGTCAGTTTGGTTCTTAATGTCTGGATAGTCTGCCCTTTTTTTTCTTTCGTTTTGGGGGTTAAGTTTAATTGTGTTATTGCAATTACTTTTTTTTCCGTCTGATAAAAATGGATTAGAATAATTTAAAAAAATCTTAAAGAACACATAAAAGTCTGAATTTTAATTAGTTAGTTATTGAAAATACATATACAGGGTTGTTGACTTTTTGTTTCTTTTAACACTTAAAAAGAACTGGCTTTTATTTTTTAAAAATTAGTTAGCAGTTAATTCATATTAAATTTGAATTAATTTATTTTTAATATATTTATGAATATTTTCTACTAAAAAATTTATAAATTTTTATTAAATTTGTCAGATAAATATTTTATAATCACTAGAAGACAACTGTAATAGCATTATGTCTGTATAAAAAAAAAGAAAAAAAAAGAAATGAAATGAATATCAATTATTCTCCAAAGTAATGTTTTGAAATTCACATAGCTCTGCGTATACTACACATTTTAAAGATTAAATAAATATTGATAAAATGTAATACATCAAAATGGAAACATTCCTACATGTCCATAAGGAAAAATTAAGGCTCCTGTCGGCACTCGCGAGCTAATGCTATTCCCAAGGGGAGGTTATTTTCTAATATCTCGTTTGCATTTCAAAATTTTAAAATATGTTTTTTTTTTTTTTTTTTTTTTTTTTTTTTCATTGGATATTTGAGGTCTTTCTCTAAACCGTTCCTTTTTTATTTTTTCGATTTTGGTTGCAGATATTTTTTGTAAAGTTACTTTCACTTTCAAAATCGGTTCCGAAATGGTTACTCTGAGGTTCCCATACGCGTTAAAAGTTCCTATATTTAGCATCCATAAAACCCACTCACCCCTGATATCTGACCTTGATTAGGGTATTAAGGATATCAGCCGCCTACAATTGTGGTTAAAAACATATGATAAACATTAAATTATTTTTTAACGAATAAAAAATAATCATTTTACAATTGTTAAAAGCTATTTCATTCTTCTGCCGTAATCAGTCTAGCATTTCTCCCCTTTATCATATCATAAAGATATTTTTTGATAAAATAAAAATGGATTCACGAGTTATCAAGGGATTATCAATGCAGTAGTTGCACAGATAGACTATTAATTCGTATGTGTTTATAAAATTACTTGTTGTTGTTGTATTGACCAAGATATTGGCCCGGTGAGCAGCTTTACATAAAATTACTTTGTCCTTAGCAACATTAGAGTTTTCTAGCAAATTTGTATCACATGTCTTTTGTGCGATATTAATAAATTGTTATTAAGCTTGAAAACAATCATACTTTCAAAAAATCCCTTCCGGTTCGGCCTACAGGCGCAGGTAGATTTCGAAGTTAATTATTAATTTCGCCAGCAAAAACTAATTCAAGAATAGATATAAATCCAGTTTAACATTTTTTTTTCTTTTCTGCTTTTGACGAGTTTTTTTATTTGTTTTTCCGTAAGAATTGGTTTTACCAGAGGCGAATTAACGGAGATGTGTTTTATTTTTATTTTTACGATCCTCACCCCTACCCCGTCCCGCTTAAAGATAATATATTAATTATAACATTGATAATATATTCATTTACTTCAAAATGTAAATAACTTGAATAGATGATTTTTTAATGTCATTTATGATTGACAATTCTGAGTTTTCTTTCCAGTCATGAAAACACTGGAATTTTATACACATTATGAACCTACAATCTTTATTTTTTGTATATATAATTGATACTAAACTATCTGTGCCTTATAGTTTTATTTTAAGGCTGTCCCATACCTCCCTGTTAGTGGGATGGTATGGGACAAATTTTGAAACTTTCAATTTCTTTAACTATAAAATAGGTTTTCCATGTTATGTTTCTATATTGTTCAGAGAGAATAAAAAGTGTTTCACCTTGCACTCTATAAATTAGAATTTTTGTTTTTGTGTCAAACAAAGTTGATTTTCTTACTTTTGTAAAAAGTGTTCCACATCACCCCACTCTCCCCTATATAAGTTAACGATGCCTTTGAGATTTTGATTTGAAAAAATATTTGTCAATTGATGTTTTCAGGATTGAAATTCTTTCAAGATTTATAAACAATAAACTGTTTATACTGTCCTCTTTTAAGTTATTTGGGATATAATTTTGATAGTTTTCTTTTTGCTGAAACTTTTTTCATAAGAAGCTGTTGACACGGGCATTTATTGTTTCCTGCTTGAAGAGTCGGTATGGTATATTTTCTTTCCATTGCAAAAATCGTGCTACTAAAACTAAATATTTTTGTAATGGATTTTTTTTCTCTAAATTAAAGAAAAAAAATTAATTAATAAGTAGGTAAAAAAGTTAGTCGCCAAGAGGAGTGTTTTAGTCGCCCGGGCGATCGGGCGACCGAGGTTTGTCGGATCCTGGTCATTATGGATAAACATTTCATAGCAATGCATTCATGAAAAATGAAGTTCATAGCAATAAATAGTTTTATTTCTGTATCGAAGAGTAATGTTGAAAATTTCCGATGAAGAAACGAGATTTTTGAAATACATATAGTTTTGGTCGAATTTCGGTCCGGCCGAAATTTTAACAGCATTTTCGCCGAAAACAAATTCGACGAGGTTTCTCGGACCCTGGTCATGATAAATATTTCATAGCAATGCATTCATGAAAAATGAAGTTCATAGCAATAAATAGTTTTATTTCTGTATCGAAGAGTAATGTTGAAAATTTCCGAATGAAGAAACGAGATTTTTGAAATGCATATAGTTTCGGTCGAATTTCGGTCCGGCCGAAATTTTAACAGCATTTTCGCCGAAAACAAATTCGACGAGGTTTCTCGGACCCTGGTCATGATAAATATTTCATAGCAATGCATTCATGAAAAATGAAGTTCATAGCAATAAATAGTTTTATTTCTGTATCGAAGAGTAATGTTGAAAATTTTCGAATGAAGAAACGAGATTTTTGAAATACATATAGTTTCGGTCGAATTTCAGTCCGGCCGAAATTTTAACAGCATTTTCGCCGAAAACAAATTCGACGAGGTTTCTCGGACCCTGGTCATGATAAATATTTCATAGCAATGCATTCATGAAAAATGAAGTTCATAGCAATAAATAGTTTTATTTCTGTATCGAAGAGTAATGTTGAAAATTTCCGAATGAAGAAACGAGATTTTTGAAATACATATAGTTTCGGTCGAATTTCGGTCCGGCCGAAATTTTAACAGCATTTTCGCCGAAAACAAATTCGACGAGGTTTCTCGGACCCTGGTCATGATAAATATTTCATAGCAATGCATTCATGAAAAATGAAGTTCATAGCAATAAATAGTTTTATTTCTGTATCGAAGAGTAATGTTGAAAATTTTCGAATGAAGAAACGAGATTTTTGAAATACATATAGTTTCGGTCGAATTTCGTTCCGGCCGAAATTTTAACAGCATTTTCGCCGAAAACAAATTCGCCGAGGTTTCTCGGACCCTGGTCATGATAAATATTTCATAGCAATGCATTCATGAAAAATGAAGTTCATAGCAATAAATAGTTTTATTTCTGTATCGAAGAGTAATGTTGAAAATTTCCGAATGAAGAAAGGAGATTTTTGATATACATATAGTTTCGGTAGAATTTCGGTCCGGCCGAAATTTTAACGCATTTTCGCCGAAAACAAATTCGACGAGGTTTCTCGGACCCTGGTCATGATAAATATTTCATAGCAATGCATTCATGAAAAATGAAGTTCATAGCAATAAATAGTTTTATTTCTGTATCGAAGAGTAATGTTGAAAATTTTCGAATGAAGAAACGAGATTTTTGAAATACATATAGTTTTGGTCGAATTTCGGTCCGGCCGAAATTTAGACAGCATTTTCGCCGAAAACAAATTCGACGAGGTTTCTCGGACCCTGGTCATGGTAAATATTTCATAGCAATGCATTCATGAAAAATGAAGTTCATAGCAATAAATAGTTTTATTTCTGTATCGAAGAGTAATGTTGAAAATTTTCGAATGAAGAAACGAGATTTTTGAAATACATATAGTTTCGGTCGAATTTCAGTCCGGCCGAAATTTTAACAGCATTTTCGCCGAAAACAAATTCGACGAGGTTTCTCGGACCCTGGTCATGATAAATATTTCATAGCAATGCATTCATGAAAAATGAAGTTCATAGCAATAAATAGTTTTATTTCTGTATCGAAGAGTAATGTTGAAAATTTCCGAATGAAGAAACGAGATTTTTGAAATACATATAGTTTCGGTCGAATTTCGGTCCGGCCGAAATTTTAACAGCATTTTCGCCGAAAACAAATTCGACGAGGTTTCTCGGACCCTGGTCATGATAAATATTTCATAGCAATGCATTCATGAAAAATGAAGTTCATAGCAATAAATAGTTTTATTTCTGTATCGAAGAGTAATGTTGAAAATTTTCGAATGAAGAAACGAGATTTTTGAAATACATATAGTTTCGGTCGAATTTCGTTCCGGCCGAAATTTTAACAGCATTTTCGCCGAAAACAAATTCGCCGAGGTTTCTCGGACCCTGGTCATGATAAATATTTCATAGCAATGCATTCATGAAAAATGAAGTTCATAGCAATAAATAGTTTTATTTCTGTATCGAAGAGTAATGTTGAAAATTTCCGAATGAAGAAAGGAGATTTTTGATATACATATAGTTTCGGTAGAATTTCGGTCCGGCCGAAATTTTAACGCATTTTCGCCGAAAACAAATTCGACGAGGTTTCTCGGACCCTGGTCATGATAAATATTTCATAGCAATGCATTCATGAAAAATGAAGTTCATAGCAATAAATAGTTTTATTTCTGTATCGAAGAGTAATGTTGAAAATTTTCGAATGAAGAAACGAGATTTTTGAAATACATATAGTTTTGGTCGAATTTCGGTCCGGCCGAAATTTAGACAGCATTTTCGCCGAAAACAAATTCGACGAGGTTTCTCGGACCCTGGTCATGGTAAATATTTCATAGCAATGCATTCATGAAAAATGAAGTTCATAGCAATAAATAGTTTTATTTCTGTATCGAAGAGTAATGTTGAAAATTTTCGAATGAAGAAACGAGATTTTTAAAATACATATAGTTTTGGTCGAATTTCGGTCCGGCCGAAATTTAGACAGCATTTTCGCCGAAAACAAATTCGACGAGGTTTCTCGGACCCTGGTCATGATAAATATTTCATAGCAATGCATTCATGAAAAATGAAGTTCATAGCAATAAATAGTTTTATTTCTGTATCGAAGAGTAATGTTGAAAATTTCCGAATGAAGAAACGAGATTTTTGAAATACATATAGTTTCGGTAGAATTTCGGTCCGGCCGAAATTTCAACAGCATTTTCGCCGAAAATAAATTCGACGAGGTTTCTCAGACCCTGGTCATGATAAATATTTCATAGCAATGCATTCATGATAAATGAAGTATAGCAATAAATAGTCTCATTTCCATATCGAATAGTAATGTTAAAATTTTTCGAAGGAAGAAACAAGATTTTTGAAATACATATAGTTTCGGTCCGGCCGAAATTTCAACGATATTTTCACCGAAAAAATATTTTCGGCTAAACTCAGATTTTTGTCCAAAAACGAAAACGAACCCGTATTTTCTGTCATTTTTATCCCTAAAGCCAGCGGCGCCAACTTTTGAAAAATATTGGGTTGGCTCAAAATATTTTTGCAAAATGGTGCGACCAGTTTCTTTTTCTTTCAAGGGCTGACAAATGGCGAAAGATGAGAATTTTAAGTCAAACTATCATGTTTTAATCAATTTGCAATTTTATTAAATTACATTCTCATGCGCTTTTTCTTATAAAGACATTGATATATATATTGTAATGCCATGATATCATGTACATAACTGCAAATTAAATTAGAAGAAAGTTAAATATCAGTCATTTGGGATTTATGGATGTCAGTCGGAGAATTAAAACACACGGGCATTGGCAAAATAAATTTTATTTTAAGGAAAAAAGATGAATTATAAAATAATAATGAAATAAATAACTAAAATGTTGAAAATTGGGTACGCTATGATTCAAAATTATTGGGTTGGGTGGGCTCGGGGCCCACGGACCCATACAAATAGGCGCCACTCCTATAGCTATATGAAATGCTTCGAAAGCGAATTGAGAGATTTCATGAATCTGGGAAATTAAACGGCCGTGATGACAAGTAAACATAACAATGTTGATACAGCATAGGTTTTTTCCTTTGATGATGACATCATCCGGATGGTGGAAAGCTCGCCTGCACACTTTGATGGATCTTTTCATACCCTGTAATGTCCTTGGGATACTGAAACAGTCTGACTCTCTGGCTTTGGCCGATTTTTTTTTTTCTTTTCTTTTTTTCCAAAAATATCAAAATAAAAAAGAAAGAAGCGGAACGGTGTCATGCGTAAAGGGTTGTTCTTTTTCTATGAATGAGCCGATACTATGTTGTATACGGGGTGTGTCGAATTCTCACGAAAATCGTGTATGAAGTCACGGTTTTTTTATAATCCATTGAACACGTCACTCCTACGGTATTTTTATTACAGCAATACTTTTAATGTTGCTATCCTGCGCCATCCTTACCTGAGGTCGAGGATTCTTTTCTAAATGCATCCAAATCTCTTAGAAGACCTACTTCTAACTCTACTAGTGATTGTTATCAGTGAAAGTAAGTAATAATTAGGGAAGAGTTGAAAAAAAAAGCATGAAGCAATTCGTGATAAAGCAATTGTAATTACAAACTGAATTTGAAAGTAATGATTCGGAAACTATTAACATGTAAGAGGTCATTGTCAGGAAATCTAGGTCTTTATCGGAGTAAATACAATTCATTTTTAATAGCATAAATGTATTTACTATGTACATCAGTGGCGTACCTAGGCATATCATTTTGGAGGGGGCTGAGATATAGTAAAAGTTTCTAAGAGGGAATCATAAGAAAGTTAATTTTTCCGCTTTAAACAGATTTTTATCATAGCAGATAATGCGGATATATTATACAGAACCTGCTAAGATTGAATCGTATAAGACAGTAAAATATTTCGTTTTAAGCAGGTTTTAATGGTAATTTGTAAAATTTTTATGGTATGTAAATAGATCCTGTGTATAACGGTAACTGGACTGAAATAGTTATATTGTGATGTGTGTGAAATAATACCTTTTTAATTAAAAACTTTCTAAAACAGAATGTTATTGTGCTCTTTATAAATTCTATCTTAGCAGATCCCTACATTTTGATAAACTATTGTAGTTACATTTTATGATTTTTTTACAAATTTTGGAGGGGGCTGCAGTCTTATCATTTCACCCCCTGAATACGCCATTGATAATCTTATTGATGATCTTTTTCTTTTTTAAATTGCAAATTTTAACTGTGCTTAAATTCAAATTAATTTCATTAATGTATCGTTTAAGCACCAAAATTTGGTTCAACCTATTTAAAAACTTTTAGCAATGTAGAGATGCTCAAGACATCGTCTCATACTATACTACAGTGCATCTTATAGACATAAGGCCTGTGTGGTCCAGGTGATCCATATAAAAAAAAAAATTCTGAAACACCAAAAATCGTATTAAATACCGAATTATAATTTTTTTCAAGGGAGGACTATCTCAAAAATGTTTGTAGAAGGCGCCAGAAATTCCAATGCATAAATTTAGCGTTATAAAACTTTCGAAAATAAAGACATGCATAATAGTGATCAATCCATGATTTATTCGAGAGAGATAGCTTACAGGAAAATTACCCTCTTTATAAGATAGGTGAATAATGGCAACAAACGTGTACTATTCTAAACTTTACTTCTTCACATATTAAAAAGTTATTGCCAATTATTATCAATTTAATTAAATCATCATAATTACACAGATAATGAGGACTCTAAGCCCAGGAAGCAGCACCCGACGGCCCTTTTTATTTCTTTTATGCGCCCGGCTGCTCTTTTAAACATTTCCTATGCGCATCATAGCAATTCAATTGATCTTGATAAAATATCACAAATTCTAGGGGACTCTAAACAAACCATTTCAAAATATTTTTGGTGAACAAAGTACAAGTGCGCCCTTTTTTTAAAATAGTGTCCCCTTTTTGAAAAAAAAAAATACACACATATTTATATACCCTTTTTTAAAACAGTGTTCCCTTTTTGAAAAAAAATGTACCTTTTTTAGAATAGTATTCCTTTTTTGAAATATTCTCGCCAGGCGGAGATTTTTTTCTAGCGTCAACACTAGCAAAATTTATAAAAGATAATTAAAAATGGTGAATATACGAATGATTTTAATTTTTAATCAATTTTTGTTGAGTTTGAGATGCATTATTTGTGCCGATATTGAAGGTTATTTTTACTAATATGAATCTGTTTGAATTCTATCTTTTCAATCAAATTTTGATGCAGTTTCGTTTGTAATGCTTGAAATAAACTTTAAGAAGTTTTAAAAATATCTCTAATGCAAATATTATTAATACTTTTTTTTAAAAGAAAGCATTATTGAAAACAAAATTTTATTTTTTAAAAGGCTAGTAACAGAAAATATTCATAAGGTCTCTAAAAATGCTTCAAAGGGCGACATTGTGCTCGCATGTGCGATGCATGACAACCCTGAGCTAAAAATTGTGTTCATCTGCTTTTGAATTTACTCAATAATGCCAAGTTTTATACTGGACAATAATATATAAACTTGTAATGAATATACGTGAAGAGTATTTCAGTATTTTTTTCACATAATTATAAAATAAAGAATAACAAACATGAATGTTTGATAAAAATAGTAACAATTTTCCGAAAAAAAAAAACTACATAAATAAATAAAAATATTAATATTAAAACAAAATGATTTTTAGTAACAATTATCAAACATAAAATATATTTTAGTAGTAAAACAGAAACACAAAATCCGATATTATTTGAACTGGTCTGTATAAGGACAAAAATTTGAGTCGAACAAAATGGTGCTTGTCAAATCATCGACTTCACAAGAATATCAAAAAATAAAATAAAAGTGTAATAAAAAAAATTAGTTAGAAATTAAAATTAAGAATTTTCCATGGTCCCCTCGTTGAACTGGTGAACAACGGACCGAGATAATAAAAATGGTTTAATGACAATACGGTACCTATGATCTTTTTTCGACAATTGCCATTACTAAGCGAAATGCATTTCTGTGTTTAAACACTTTTTTAAAAAAAAATAAACAATATTTTATTATAAATACAAAATCTCCAAAGTGCCTTCTCTTCATCCAGACTACCATCGCTGCGAAAGTAGTTTTACAGGGGTATGATTTAACGCATTCACCAGTATAGAAATCGATATTGGAAGGGATTTTACTATATACTTTTCTTGATATTGGGAAATGTTTCATAATATCAAAATAGGATTAAAACATGATTTTTCTTCCTTTCTTCCCACCACCCCCCACTCTAAGGTTGGAGTAAAGTGCTACTTTTACAGTTTTCAGTGACTGATTTAAAATTTTTATAATTATATATATATATATACACACAATAGCCTCCCTCAAGTCCGCAACCATAAATTCCGAAACTATCTAAAATCCGCGCATAATTTATGCATATAAACAATGAAACATTCAGTTCAGATATAGGGACAAAATTTGACTTTTTTAGTTTTATATCAATTCCATATATATTTTAATTTGCAATTTTTGTTAATATTACTGAATTCATTCTTTTTTATAAAGGAAGAATTATTTCTGAAAAAATCCAAAATATTACTGATATCATTGGTAATCACAATCTTCCTATCAAATATATTTATGCATTAATCAAGCTTTTTTGATTATTAAGTCTGGCGAAACCTGAACTAAAACTTCCTTATTTTATAATTTTGATGAGAATTAGTAATGTACCTTTATGAGGCAAGTTTTGTAGAATAATTTAGGAAAAATACATTTCATCTTTATAATGAATATATTTAATCATACATTATTGATTATTAATTTGACCTTTGCTTTTAATGTTTTAATCATTTTAGAAATTATCTAATTTATTATTATTTTTAGTTTATTACTTATTTTAATATTTTATCATATTGTAAGCATCCATTATAGTTTCGATTGCATTATTAATTACATCCAAATTGCTGTTTAAAAAATGCAAAAAAAAAACAATGACCAGAAATTCTTTAAATTCTAAAATCCGCACAACCTCTGGTCCCGGTCCCAAGCTATGTGGATTTGAGGGATTTTACTGTGTATATATGTATAAGATTGCTAAAACATTAACTATCTTTGTTATAGATTAAAAAATATATAAGATACTAATAACAAGAAATAAGTTCAAAATGAATTTTTCATTGAAAATGAAAAGCTACAAAAATATGAAATAGCAAAATTGATTTACATTCGTAATTTGTATTACTTTTAACGGTATTATATGCAGATGCACATATAAGAATTTTACATATATATATATAGATTGAAATATATATAGATTGAAATATATATAAGAATTTTGTTCCGCATATAAAAATTGAATCTGCGAAAACGAACACCTGCAATAACTCTTTCTAAAGCAGTTTGAAGAACGCTTACCATTTAAGTTGTTAATACCCAATTCATAGAGAATTTTACTTCAATAAAATTTTGCTTTCATAATGTACGTGACAAAAAGCATTTATTTACTTCCAGATAATAAGTTGAAACTGGTGTCATTCACTGAAGTAAAAAAAAACTTCTTTAAAACACCAGCAAATAAATTAAATTGCGCAAGGTCTTTCGAAAGAACTTAGTCTTTCTTCGTCAGGCACAAAAAGACATGAGTCTTTTTGCGCCTGATGAAGAAAGACTAAGCTCTTTCGAAAGGTCTTGCGCAATTTAATTTATTTTGAATGGTCCAAATGGGTGACCATACTATTGGTACGACTTGTATACAGAGTCTAAAACTTGCTTAATTAACAATAAGGAAGTAACTATTTAATGGTTTGATCCTCAATTTGCTTTAATGCTCGAATATCTCTAGAGTTATTCAATGGTTGCTAAGCGGCGCAAAACTACATACATTCGTTGGAGAACAATTTACAGTCATCTGTGGAGCTTTTAGCTGGCCCAAAGTATGTATTTTAGCAAGATAATGCGTCTATTCATGTTGCTTACAAAACAAAACTTTGTTTAACTCTCATAATACTACTGATCTCAACTGGCCGGCAAGTAACCCTGATCTGGACCCAATCGAAAACGTTTGTGACATCATATCTCGTAAGATTTATGCAAATTTTTGCTATATTTTTATGTTAATGAGCTTTGAGTTGCTGTTGAACGCGTTTGGTACAAAATAGATCCCTAAGTGACTCAGGATTTAATTTTTTCGATGGAAAATCATATTCTTGCATTAATTGCAGATAATGTGGGTGCGACTCGATTTTAATTTATGGTTATTTTTCTGTAAATATACATATTGTATATGATTTTGCGACAATGTTAATTTCGTTTTTTTTTTTTTTTTTTTTTTTTTTTTTTGTCATTATATATTATGTAAATGTATAATTTAAAATGCATTGTTCGTGTAAAAAGGATAAGTCACAAGTAATATATGGCAGATGAGTTACAAAAATTCTTTAAATACTTCAGAATATAGAAGCGTAAGTCATTGTCTAAACTTTTGCTGAGCACTGTATTGTGCATTTTCTGTCGTGTGAACACATATTAATCCAAAATGTACTTTAATATTTTCCTGTTAATATGCATGCAACATTCTTTAAAAAAATCTTAATTTGATATTAAAAAAATCTTTTTTCTTTTTTCTTTTTTGGGGTACAAATTTAGACTAACATGGCTGAGACAGATTTCACTGATTTTTGTACAGGCTGGGCCCGGTCCTGGTGGTTCTGGCTCACGCAGACCTCCAGGGTGAATGTCCCAATGAATAATTCGCACAACTACTTTTACCCGTCTCCATATAAGGGAAAAGGAGTGTTGAGTTCATTAACCATCAAATAATCGGTTAAAAAATTTCCCACAATTTGGAAATAGTTTGGACACAAGTTTTAAAATTGACCGCTGATCAAACATAAGGGGGGGGGGGGAAGAGACTATAGTTTCTGATCCAGAGACTGTTGTGATGCTCTTTCTGCCAGGAAATAAACATCTTAATTGGTTTAATAGTTTTTTTAATACTATTTAAATGATATTCAAAATTAACCCCCTCCCCGTACCTTTCAAAAAAAAAAAAAGTCGGAAGGGATGAATACATATTTATTTATTTATTATTTTTATTTATTTTGTAACAAGCAATCAAACGTCCAAATTGATTCAGCAGCTTTCTCTCAACTTTGAAACCTTTTTTAAAAATTACGGAATTAAATATAAAATCCGCAAAGCATGTTTTTATTTGTTTGTTACTCTTTCAATTCATACTTTATTTTACATTTCTGAAAAATCATACTCAATAAAATTCATTATAATAACAAAAACCTCTGCTTTATTTTACCTTTACTTGCCAGAATTACGTGTTTCCATATCCGGAAATTTTTAGTTGGTACTCGAACGTGACTATTGCATTATTACGCCATTTGTCTGATAAAACATTTGTGTCACGTCTCTTTTGACAAGAAATGTAGAAGCTGTCTTTGCTGAGACGTGATGATATCTGAAAAAAAGAAGAATGTCGTGGCAGGGAAATCAAACCCTTTTAGATTGGGAATAACTTGATTGAAATGTATCTTAAGCGAGAAATAAATGTTTGAGTACAGTGATATTGTATGACATCCTTTTTCTTTTGAAGATTGCGAAGTTTACTTATGATTTTGATATTTCCGGGGTTCTATCCAGATTTTTCTTACAGGGTCCTGTTTTTAGGAAATTAAAAAATATTTTTTATATTAAAAAAAAAAAAAAAAAAAAAAGAAAGAAAGAAAGAAAGAAAGAAAGAAAAAAAAACGTAAGCCATAATTTTGGGAATTTGAAATTAGCATTGAATGCAGGTTCCTGTTATTATATGTAGCTTTAATAAAATACTTTATGTGATAATAGGTTATTAGGCAACTTCAGCTGTTTTGTGAAGATCAATTTTAATTGAAAAAAAAAAAATCTTAATATGAGAAAAGTTCAATGTGAAGATTTAAGAATCAGTTATAATCCAAGATCAATCTATGTTTAAGACAAAAAAAGAATTGTAAAAAGTCCTGTTTTATGGCGAAAAGTTTTAAAAAAGAGTCCTGTTTTAAAATGAAAGAAAAAAAAAATGAGATTTTTCCAACAACAACAGTACAAAAAAAAAAAAAAAAAAAAAAAAAAAGAAAGAAAGAAAAAAAAAAAAGAAAACTATGCGTTCATTATAGATTACGAAAAACTTTCTACTATATTCAGACTATTGCAACAAAACTTCATAATTTACAATGGTGAAAGTTGGTGTTTTTATAAACAGTTCGGAAAAAGCATAACGCATTTCAAAGCACTTTTTCTGCTATTACCATCAAGAGTCGCAAAATATTCGAATATTTTTAACCTATAGTTTCCGATGTGTATCTATATACTATGTGTATCTATACCACATGTTAAGCTAAAAGTTAGTTCAGCTAAATTCATAGATTAGTTGAAATTTTCCATTCAGCAATTTCTGTCAGTAAACAAAAATGTACTTCAGAATTTTTGTATATCACTGTAGATAATCTACAAAATAGACACCAAATACTATTTAAAAATAATAGTGAAAGTTAAAACGCGTATACCATAACTGAAACCGCACTCTTAGGATTTATTTTTCACATTTTTTCAATATTTCAATTTTCGTTCATTTTCTTTTGTAGCGAAATATTTTTGTGTGGCCCTGTAAATGAACGATAAATTCTATGCACAATATATTTTGCATTAAGTTACCTTGAGTTACATTTCGTTATATTCAAATTGTTTAGAATAGTGCAATAGCAAAATATTAAGTTAAAACTGAAATTAAAATATAAAATATAACGTAAATTTAACAAACAAACATTAAACAAAATTAAAATATAAAGGAAATGATTTTTCCACTTATAACAACTATGCAACTGAATTCTTTTGAATGTCCCTGTAAACGAACCGTAAATGCTACAGATTTGATTTTCAATACTGGGTATGCCATAGTAAACGTTAATAACGTATAACTCACAGCAATCTGGCTATATTTAAACGAGTTAGAAGAGACGATAGACAGTCGGATAGACAAACCGAATTCATAAACATCTTTCAAGTTTGTTGCAAAATGCTTAAAAAAAAAAAAAAAAAAAAAAAAAAAAAATGAAATATTTATTTTATTTCTTTTTTTTTAAATTATAATATTATTTTTGAATATTATTATGATGAATATTATTATGATGAATGAATATTATTTTTGAAATATTTAATATGTTATGTGTATACAGTGGGTGGATAAATTATAAGTTAAACGCTTAAACTTTACATTGCGAAGAATATGAAGCTTTGTTTTGCTGTTGTTTGCTGGTGGATTGTTAAACTACTTTCGATTAGATGAATCGAATACTGATGGGTTTATAATTAAAAACAAAATTTCGCGCAAATTTTCTAACGGACCGGGTCGGCAAAAAAATTGATCAGGCCATACGGCCAGGCCTATAAAGAAAAAAAAAATTAGCGGACCTACTGGCCAGTTAAAAAGATTTCGTCGAAAGCGATAAAAGATGAGATATTTTCAATGAATATGGTTTTAACGAGAATAAGTGTAAATGTGCGTCACGAGCCGATACTAGTTTGATGACATCAAATACAGAAATGCAACTTGTACAGTGAAAAGATCGGCATCGGGCAGTTACTTTATGTGTAACCCGGGCTTGATATTTTTTTAGCAGACTCGTGCTAGGCAGAGATCAGGCTTGCATTGTTTTTCTCAGTGTTGAATTAAAGGGGTGGCTAGGGGGGGGGGACATTCCTCTCCGGAGCAATCAAATGTACTCCCGGAAATTTTGAGATTTTGTGTTATCAATGGTAAAAAAAAGTGTAATTTCTCCCCCCTCCCCCCCCCCCCCAGAACTCTACTTTATCCCCTCGGAGCCACAGAAATCCCTCCCGGAAAAAAACGTCTGAATTCAACACTGGTTTTTCTACATATAAACGAGCTGTGCCGGAAGTAGACTTAATTATTCTCAAGATGTGAAGGACAGACAATATGATTTGTAAAAGTATTAATAGCGATAAAAAAACTTATGTATACTTACGTTTGGAAATATACTTCTTGGGGGTTCTAAATTCACTTCTCGATAACGTGAAAATTTGTCACATTTTCTGACTAATTTCAAACTGTAATGGTATAAAATTGACATGCCTGACTATTGAAGGGATTTGGAATCGAATAGCGTTTTTCATTTTTGGTAAATAAGATACTTGTACATATTTGTTGAGGTATAAGAGATTCTTGTCATGTGGGTGCAGATTTTTCTCCCTTTTCATGCCGTTGCTTCGGGAATTTTGACTCAAAATGTTAACGTTGACAGTATTTTCTTAAATTGCTTGTATCAGAAAATGGATAACGCCATTCGATTACATAGTTTCTGAATAAAAACACCTGCTAATCTTATCCGTTTCCGAAAAGAAATGAATTCAGAAATGTACCAGAAAGAAGCTCTTTTGGATTTAAAAAAACCTTTGACAAAATGAAATAGAAATTTTTTATAAATCTACTTTTTATAATACGGCTTCAAAAGTTTTGATAATTTTAACTTTCTTTTATTCTGAACCACATTAATTTTTAATAAATCTTTATTTGAATGTTGAAAGTCTAAGAATCCATGTAATCATTAATTTTGCTATTGTGTATTTTCTGTAAAATATACTGTAAAATCACCCTATAAATATGTATGCAATATTCTTTAAAGAAATCTTAATTATATGATGAAAATCTGAATTTTTACAAAATCGTAGCAATTGTGTCGGGCTAGAATGGGCCGGACCTAGAAAAGTAAAAATATAAATGGGCCGGTCCAAAATTACTTTCTTTCGGGCCGAGCCGGGCCAGGGCACAGGCGTGAAAATTCTGACCCGTGCAGACCACTATCAGAGTTTATCAAATTTCTTTGATTTGTCACGTTTTCTTTTGATACATTTCGCAGGGAATATAATTCACAATAAACAATTGAAAAGATTTAAATCATCACGTTTTTTCATAACGTCCATGACGCACGTTACGCTGTTAAAAAAAATTCTGAAATCCACGAATATTTTTTTTCCTGAATTTCACAGAAAAAGTCCCTTTTCACAACAAAAGGGCATTTTCCGTTAAAAATCAGAAAAGTCCACCATATTTCCTGAAAATAACGAAACGGATGGAAATATAAACAAAAAACGGAGACACTCCATTACGTGGGGGGAGTGGGGGGAGCCGTAGCCGAGTAATCATGTTAAAAAAAAAAAAAAAAGTTTTTTATTTTTTATTCTTAAACTAGTTAAAAAATTAAAATTGATTTTTAAAGATAATAATTATTATGCATCAGTCTAAAACAAACTAAAATAAACCGTTTACAAATATTCTAACGAATATATTTGAAAGGAAATCTTTAAAAAGCACAACAGATTTTCCCACTAACTCATAAAAGACATACTTTTTGAAAGCCGCCATCAACAGCTTTGGCTCAGTCAGTAAGGATTTGTTCCGCTATCAAAAAGTCTCGAGTTCGATCCTCTTGGCCTCATCCTCGAACGGCTTGAAGTAAATTATACAAAAAATAAATTAATTAATTAAGTAAAATAATATAGCAGCTTAAAATCACTCGGAAATTTTGAACTCTCTGACGATTAATCGATTTATTAATTTTAAAAATTATATTAAATTATTATCATTAAAAATCAAACCTTGTAACAGAAAGTTACTGCTTCTTCAAACGGAGTTTTCCTTTCTTTTATTTCTCAAAACTGAAAATCTACATTGCTGCCAGTAGTTTCACCGTGAATTCTCAGATTTATTTTTAACAGTGTATGCACTAAGAGTCCCTTACCAGTTGACGATACCTATCAAATATAATCTGTCAGAAATATCAAATCAATATTGCCAATAAGACAAAATGTTGTGTAACTAATAATTTGGCCAGCCACTGTACATTACGTATAAATTGCGTTGATTGGTATTCCTTTTATTTTTCTGGTAACTTCTATTCACCGATTGTTTTAAGATAGATATGGTGATTTTACGAAGAAAAAAACATACAAAAAAGTATTACAATTTGAGGATTTCTTAAAAATAATTTTTTTAAACGGGATAAATATACTTTTTAAAAGTTGTTCATGACTATTCAAACATAATTAGTATGTCGAGAGACTACTTCAAGATTTTTAAAAATGTTTGAACACGAACATTAAGTGGAAAACTATTATTTTCCTTGAATAATAAGTATTAAACTTTGAAAAAAATTTCGAAGCTGTTCTTTTTTTTTCTTTCTATAAATGCATAGGGATAATTTTAGAATTATTTGAGAGTATTTTGAAAGAATTAATCTATCGAAATATTATTAGAAGAGTCATTTAATTTCTAGATACAATAATTGAGTAGAATTGAATTTCGCTCGAATAAAATTACTAGTTTAATTGTGTATGCCTACTCTTTTAACAGTGGATAAATAAATATCTTTAGATAAAGATGCTTAGTTTGAAAAATTCCTTGAAAACAAAAATCATTTCAAAGAAAATCATTTGAAAACAAGGCTTAATTAAAAAAAAAAAAATGTATTGAGCCCGATACAATTCCTAAAAAATTCAGATTTTTACCATATAATTAAGATTTTTTTAAAGAATACTGCATACATATCTAAGGAATGATTTTTCAGTATATTAAACAGGAAATGCACATTAGCAACATTAATGATTATTTAAATTCTTAGATTTTCAGCATTCAAATAAAGACTCATCAAAAAATTAACATGGTTTAGAATAAAAGAAAAAAAAAAGTTGAAAACATCAATACTTTTGAAGCTGCAAAAATAAAATAGATTTATGAAAAAGTTTTCTACATCATTTTATTAAAAAGATTTCAAATCCAAATTTATTCTAAATTTCAAAGGAGCTACTTTCTGATACATTTCTGATTTCATTTTTTTTTTTTTTTCGGAAACGCATAAGATTAGCAGGTGTTTTTATTCAGAAACTATGTAATCGAATGGCTTTATCCATTTTTTGATACAAGCAGTTTAAGAAAATACTGAAGTTAGTGTTTTAAATAAAATTTTCGGAAGCGACAGCATGGGAAGGAAGAAAAATCTGCAACCATTTAACAAGAATCTCTTATATCTCAGTAAGTTTATACAAGTACCTTATTTACCAAAAAATTAAAAACGCTATTCGATTTCAAATCCCTTCAATAGTCAGGCTTGTCAATTTTTTACTTTTACAAGTAAAAATTAGTTAGAAATTGTGTCAAACTTTCGCATTGTTGAGAACTGAATTTTAAAACCACCAAGAAGCATATTTCCAAAGATTACATTAACATAAGTTCTTTATCGCTATCAATAATTTTACAAATCATGTTGTCTGCCCCACACATCTTGAGAATAATTAAGTCTAGTTCCGGCCCGGCTCGTCTCTATGTGGAAAAACAATGCAAGCCAGATTTTGGTCCGGCACGAGTCTGAAAAGAATATATATATATGTTTTTCTATATCATTATAGATGTTAATTAGTAGTATTGCTTAATGGTCCCCCCTCTCTCTCTCTAATATATATGTAATAATAATTCGACGAAGGCTATGTTCCATAAACTCCTAAGAATGTTACTTCTAAGAATCAGCAGCAGCACGAGCAGAGTAGTCGCTCCGGCAGTTGGCAAACAGTGAAAGAGTTGCATTGAGGTATTTCCCCATTATAAAAACAAAATCCATGAGTCTTTCAATTCCTTTATTTATTAACTCATAAACTACGTAAGTTCTTCCCCACATTCACCTTGGCCTGGTCATCAAATATTCCAAAACTTCGTAATTAAGCTGCATTCCAAGATATTAGAATTTTTCGGGGAAAAAGAAACAGCATCCTAATATTTTAAAAGTCAATCGCATTCTGCGCTCTTAAAAACACAAATGAGAAATCCACTTTTGCACGACAAACTAGCCCCTCCTACTCCGCGTCAATCATTTTAAAAAACCAACCAGGATTAATCTGAATCTACGTAATAAAAATGATCACCTCTGATTGGCCTAGGAAGCGGGGCGTACGGGTAGGAATTACTTCACGTCTCGCAAATGGACAAGTCTTTTAACATCTTCGCGCATTAACACAGATCAGGTGATCAATAAAAATTAAAAATCTCGAGAATATTCTAAAAAGGAAAGATTACGGAATAATTTCCCGTTTTTTTTTTTTGAGAAACAAGCAATAGATTATTAATAAGTCAAATAAAAAAAGAAAAAGGACTTTAGCTGTTAAAAAATTAATATATTACGAAACTAAGATTAAAAATATGTTCCACAATTTTAGAATTTAAAACTCAGAGAGAGCAAAATGGCGCAAATTTTTCTTTATTTTATTACAAATCCCCCCTCCCAGAAAGACGGGTGAAAATGTAGGTCTGAGACTTGCAAGTTCACAGAAAGGGAGATGATGCAGACTTAGATCACGAAGTTTTTGATATAAGTTATAATAATTAGATACTAAATAAAAGAAAAATTAAATTAAAATAATTTTTTTTTTATAAATATAGAATTTAAATTTAGGAACACTAAGGTGATGCGTGGAATAACTTTAAATTTAAATACAATAAAATAGGCATCAATAAAAATACAAGATATGATCTTGTTTAAAGTACACATCATAAAGTAATTTGAAAACATAAGCAATTACTCATAGTATATTTTTAACATAAAAATGAAAAACAATAACGTCGAATCTTCCTTGACAATAATGGACCTAGATAGAATGGAGAAATTTAATAGAAATTCATGAAATCAAATTTAAAAGTTTGGTTCATAATGTACGTCAAAAAAGTCACATTTGGAATTGAATAGTTCACTACCTCCTTTCAAGGAGGTATAATTATATCATTATAGACCATCCAATCTTCATCATCTAACATCATGCTATTAGTTCAGTTTGTTTTTTGAGAATATCTGAAACAGGGTCGGACTGGGTCATTGTAAAGGGCGCAGACCTTGAATTTTTGGAGGGCGCAACTTTTTTAACGAAACTCATTATTTTATCATCTTATAGGAAGCCAATAGTATTCATTAATAACAAACATACTGTAAGAATATGCAATAGAGCTTCGCTAATCTGAATTGGGACCGGTGCCTATTTTGATTACAAAAAATTGGGAAAATCAAAATCCGAAACTTCGATTTAAAAAAATGTTAGTTATAAGTACTCAGTAGCACAGTAAAGATCTTTTAGTCTGCCATCCGATGGTTCGGCTTGCTGGATAAACCGGCACAACTCTCAGAAAACAAAATACAGTAAAACCCCGATAATTTGGATTAAATGGGACTGGACCCAATCCGGATTATCAAAAATCCGGATTATCCGGAGAATTAGGAAAAAAATGAAATAAAATATAACATACTAACAGAAAATCACCTTTATGTTAAACTTATTGAATATTTGCAGACAGTAATAATGTTTACTTTGCTTAATTATTCCGAAAACATGTCAGAAAAAGTTTTTTTATTTAGAATACGACGATGAAACAAGTTAAAGTTATGGAAAATAGCCAATCGCCTCTCAAAATTGAAAAAAAAAATGACCAAACCGATCCGGATTATCTGGGTCCGAATTAGCGGGGTTCTACTGTAGTATTCCTTCACTGAAAAAAAAAAGACCCAAACTGGGTTGTAAGATCTCTGCGTAGAATACTATTCCCAAAGCCAAAGTAGTCAAACAAAAATGGTTCAAAACAGTGCACATCCTTAATAACATTAAACAATCGTTTTGATATAATGTATACATTAGCTAAGATGTTTTAATTGTTAATGTTATTAAGGATTTGCCTTTTTTTTTTTAAAAAAATTTCAGGCTACAAAGTGAACTTTCCAATTTGGAACACTTTGCTGTACCAAATCTTGCAACCCAATTTCGGTTTTATCTTTTTTTCTATTTTTTTTACAGTTTTATTTAATTATTTGATGTTTATAATAATCTAATGGAATTGAGACCGAGAAATTATATAACAACCCATTACAAATTAAAAAATCGGGAATCTATAAATAGCTCATTCAGCGCGTCTACAAGGAGGGGAGGGGGGGGGGGACGAAAAACCATTTATAATTTCTGAAATCAAACTGCTGAAAGGAAAAATAAATTTTTATCATCTGAATTAAATATTTTTGCATTTGAGAAAAGAATTTTTTAGCGACTGACAAACAAAATAATATGAGATTTTTTTTTTTTTTTTTTTTTTTTTTTTTTTTTTTTTTTTTTAAGATGGTTTGTACGAGCAGGCCTACAGTGCATGTTTTTATTTTATATTCGTGTACATATGTTGTACTTCTCCATAATTCAGTATATTTTTACTCTTTTCAAGCTGTTTTTTAAAAAAAGTTGCTTTACTGCAATTTTTTTTGTTTAATTCTTACTTCTACAAGACTTTCTCGACATTCATCTTATAATCTGAAAATTTTCATAAGTTAATCTTATCAATTAATTTGTTCAAATATAATTTTCAAAAATAAAAATCTGTTCGGATTAACCAGAATTTCGGATTAGCGAGTTCTACTGTAATTCGAAATGTTTTCTATTGGTATGGTACGTTTATTTTCTTTATCTTATTTTTAATAGCTTAATCATTTAATAGCTTAATCAATTAAATAGCTTAATCATTTTATAAATTAGGATCGTTTCGAAAATGGGTCATTCCACGTGAAATCAACCAATTTAAGGAAAACTTGCTGCATCATAGTCACAGATTTTTTTTTTAATTTTTATCATAGACAGACATAGTACTGAAACCCTCAAATCTGAAATTTAAAAGTAATTTTCACAATATTGGCCGAGATATGGCCATTTGAAAACTGGCCATTTTTACAAAATGGCGGCCATCTTGGAATTGTATCACTGTCTAAATATGGCCATAACTTGACAACTAATGGCTCAAAGTTTATATATCTGGTACCAATTTGAAGCTATTTGTACAAAGAATGAATATTTCACATCAAAACATAATAAATTTTCATTTTTTTACTTTTTATTATGTGCAAAGTGAAAATTTCACCCCAAAAAAGGGCAGATTGTAATGGCTCATAAAAAAAATGAATCATCATGAATTTTTCTGAAACTTGGTAAAAACGTTGCTCCATCTGTGTGCTTTAAATAAAAAAAAAATTGGAAAGGTAAAATTTGTTGTTTTAAAATAAATGGTTTTTTACAGATAAGGTGTCATTAACCAAATAATGATATTTTTAGAATCTGTGAGCATTCCTGATTCAAAAAATAATGGTTAAAATAAAATTTTCTAACATCTAAATTAATGTAAAAGTATAATCAAAACCTCATTTGTACTAATTTTGTAGAAATCTGCCTCCAGCCCCCCTCCCCCCCACCCAAAAAAAACAAAAACAAAAAAAAAAACAAAAATTAGACAATTCAAAAAATTTTACACTGAAAAAGATAAGATAATAATTAAGGAATATAATGTATAATTATAAAATACCTATAAATGCAATGCATACATATGGTGATTTACTTCACATATAGGGGCAAGTGGGGTGGAATGGGACAGTAGGTTTTTCTCTTTAAGTATCATTCTAAATATTTCATCAATCACACATTAGGTGAAGTAATGGTACCCCAATCTTCAGTTGAAAAAAGTAGCTGATTTACATAAGCTTGCAATTATATAAAGAAAAAGATTATTTCAAAAATGAAAAGTAAATTTAGTTCATATACTTTTTACGCTTTCTGTATAATGATTTGATTATGCATAGATGTAACAGTTTCTCTATATATGGAACATTATACTGTAAAATTAGAGAGGTAAAATTTGTTGTTTTAAAAATGGTTTTCTACATATAAGATGTCATTGACCCAAATAATGATTATTTTAAAATCTGTAAGTATTCTTAATTTAAGAAATATTGGTTAAAATGAAATTTTCTAGCATCTAAATTAAAGTATTGTGTTTATATTATATAATTCAATAAAGAAATATCAATTTGCAGTTATTTACACTAAATATTTATTTTTACAGTACTTTTTATTTCATTTCATTCAAAATATGATAATATAATTCTCAAAACATATTTACATAAATATTTTAAATACCTTACTATGGAATGCATGAAAAAAAAAGGCACATAATATTTTCTCCAGAAATGTTGGAGAAATACTAGCTGTAAATTACAGAGTTAAATTATTCAATTGTGTAATTTAAATACAATAAATATATATAAATGAGTTAATTGAGTTGACATTTGTTATTTTTTGTTCACACTGAATTAAAATTTATATGAACAAAAATCTAGATGTGATGAGACAAAAAAATAAATAACAATAATATAATACAAATCCAGGGCAAAACATTGAATATGATGAGAAATAAGCCAAAGTTTAAAATTACACATGGAACAAATCTAGACAAAATAAGAAGAAAATATTTACTTACATGCATATAACTTTATAATATAGCAGTTTTTTCTTCAGATTTAAGCTAAAATGGATTTAATTAGTTTTAAAGTTTAAAAATAATGCTTGAATTGTTCGAGTTTCCTCTGAAATTTTGAAGTAAAGCAGCAATCTTTTCTTTAAATTGCATCAGCTCATATAGAACATGATGCAAGATAGCATCATACTTTGATTATAGCCAATTAAGAAGCAGATGAAGGTACAGTAGCAATCTTTTCTTTAAATTGCATCAGCTTATAT
This sequence comes from Maratus speculifer, assembly GCA_964019185.1. Lineage (NCBI taxonomy): Eukaryota > Metazoa > Arthropoda > Arachnida > Araneae > Salticidae > Maratus > Maratus speculifer. The sequence goes on from OZ025296.1 coordinate 207,290,152, forward strand.
AGAACATGATGCAATATTACCTCAGCTTATAGAAACATAATGAAATTTTTACATCATGTTTTGAATTCAAAATTTAAAATTTTGAATTCATGTTTTGATTCTTGAAATAATCTTTTTCTTTATATAATTGCAAGCTTGTGTAAATTAGCTACTTTTTTCAACTGAAGATTGGGGTACCATTACTTCATCTAATATGTGATTGATGAAATATTTAGAATGATACATAAAGAGAAAAACCTACTGTCCCATTCTACCCCACTTGCCCCTATATGTGAAGTAAATCACCATATGTATGCATTGCATTTATAGGTATTTTATAATAATACATTATATTCCTTAATTATTATCTTATCTTTTTCAGTGTAAAATTTTTTGAATTGTCTAATTTTTTTTTTTGGGGGGGGGGGGTGGGGGGGAGGGGGGCTGGAGGCAGATTTCTACAAAATTAGTACAAATGAGGTTTTGATTATACTTTTACATTAATTTAGATGTTAGAAAATTTTATTTTAACCATTATTTTTTGAATCAGGAATGCTCACAGATTCTAAAAATATCATTATTTGGTTAATGACACCTTATCTGTAAAAAACCATTTATTTTAAAACAACAAATTTTACCTTTCCAATTTTTTTTTTATTTAAAGCACACAGATGGAGCAACGTTTTTACCAAGTTTCAGAAAAATTCATGATGATTCATTTTTTTTATGAGCCATTACAATCTGCCCTTTTTTGGGGTGAAATTTTCACTTTGCACATAATAAAAAGTAAAAAAATGAAAATTTATTATTGTTTTGATGTGAAATATTCATTCTTTGTACAAATAGCTTCAAATTGGTACCAGATATATAAACTTTGAGCCATTAGTTGTCAAGTTATGGCCATATTTAGACAGTGATACAATTCCAAGATGGCCGCCATTTTGTAAAAATGGCCAGTTTTCAAATGGCCATATCTCGGCCAATATTGTGAAAATTACTTTTAAATTTCAGATTTGAGGGTTTCACTACTATGTCTATCTATGATAAAATTAAAAAAAAAATCTGTGACTATGATGCAACACCCATTGGTTGAATTCATGTGGAATGACCCAAATCTATTAATTTAGTTCGATCAAATGAAAGAATAAATTTCTGATTAGAAGGGGAAAGCATGTAAATTATATAAAAACAATCATCGGAATAGCAAAGTAAATTATACATCGAACTTCGATGTAACGAACAAAATAACTTTTAAAACCTTTGGAATAGATTTTTATAAATAAAAACTATTCGGACAGAATCAAATATTCCGCTGTAGACAGTATTACACCGTATACAGAGTTTATAGTATACAAAAAATCATAATGGGGAACTTGAAAATCATTTTTATGTTAGATTTATATCCATTTTATGCAAAGTAGAAAAAAACCCGATTAAAAAAAAAAAAAAAATTATAAACAGTATAGAATAGAACCAGGGCCGTAGCCAGAAGTGAATAATAGGGGGGGCTCAAGAAAATGTAGGGGGGGCTCATGTTTTTTTTTCTCTCACTCTGATGTAGAAAGATAAATTAGTGCATATTCATATTGTATGTACTATGTTTTTTATTAAACTGTTGTAATAACCTCATTTTAAGCTAAGAGAAGAATAAGCTGATGAAAAATTCGAGTGTATAACGAGTGCAAAATTAAACATCATCTTAGCTTCGTATGTGCAAATCGGAAGAGCGAGTGTTGAAACTTATTTTAGTTATAATTTAGTATTTCTACAAAACTTTGTAAAGGCCTCAAAACTAAATTAGATTTTTGAACAGAATTTCATTTGGATTTTCAAAAAAGAAATTCATTGAGTAATCATGAAATCTTTTCTAAGAGAGGCTCAAAATGCTTTAAGGGTTAGGGGAGGGGGAGGGGGCTGAGCCAGCACATCCTTAACTACGGCCCTATCTGTCATACTAGATTTTTCTGACAGAGTAACTGAAATGCCTCTGCATTTTCGAATTAAAATTTTCTAATAACATTAAATCTGCTTTTTTAAAAAAGCACATGAAAAAGTTAGTCATATATATGCATTGCTATCTTTATAGTTTGCGCTCGCGTCTTAAGTAATTCATGACAGATAATTATAAAAAAAGAAGTTCATAGGTTTAAATATATAGGTTATAGAATTTTCGTAAAACTCAGAATTTTGGTCGAAAACGCAAAAGAATTGGCGTTCGATCTCTAATACTTATACTGGTGAAATAAATGATGATGTCAACAAGTAAATAAAAGCTTACAGTTCACTTGTTTCGAAATAGTTGGAACCTTTAATCTTTTTTTTTAATCTGCCCTCAAGGAAGCTTAAGTTTCATTCTTTTACAATAAAAACATTAACAAAATCAAAGTTGTATTTTGCATTTAAAATTATTACTGTGTTCATTCAAAAATTAAAAGCATGTACATTTGAATTGGCTATTGGCATTTTTCTTTGATTACCATTCATAAATCAAGGACTATATACGTATATATTTTAAAATTTAAACTAGAAATATTCCAATATACAACAAAATGTTTATCATAAGATAATATTTATGATAAAATTAATTATAAGTTTGATCTATGCTAGTAATAGAAAACGCTACAGAATAAATATTTTCAGTATATAACTAATGCTGATACAATATAATATAAATAATATGTCAAAAGTAATTAAAATGCTCGCATTTCTCCTACTTAAAACGAGTTGTAATCTTCATTTCTAATCATTATCTTTTTTTAACAAAAAGAGAACTTCAATTATTGTTATATAATAAAAGCATAAACAAATTCACTCTTAGATAAAGAATTTTAAAATTATTTTTATGCACAGTCAAATGTTAAAAACATTTGCAATTGAATATACTATTAAAAAAATTCTTCAATTTGAAATACCATGACTCAAACTTCAAACACAAAGCAAAATATGAATACTTAAAACTTTATTTTATATTAGAAGCAAAACAGGATTAAAAAATTCTTCAGAAAAAACGCTTTATAGCAAAATGCTAAAATACCAAATTGCAACGAACTGCATTTTTCATGTAACACGAAAACAAAATAATAAAAACAAACAACAGTACATGTAACAAACACACTTTTGTAACAAATGGAATTTTTTTAAAACCAATTTGGAAAAATATAATGAAGTATGCTTTAATGGATACATGAAACAATATAAAATATTTAAGTTAAATGGATATATAAATACGAATGGTTATATAAGCATTATAAATGTGAAAAATAACCTTGTAGTGTATACTAAATACATAAACTGAAAAAAGTAGATTTAAAAGGAATAAAGTAGTGTCAACAAATTGAAGTTCACCTGCTTTAACCCATTTTCGGCCAAAGGTTCGTATACGAAACATTTCGATAAATATTTTTTTTTTAACACTCTGACACATTTTTTTCAAGAATTTTATTTTTCTTCTATTTTTTAAGGCTTTTGAAGACATCCATAAAATATTAGTAATTCAATTGGAGTAAACACTTTCTCTTAAAAAATTTTCAAAATACGCTAGAGTTTTAATTTGAAACGCCTTTGACAAATTCGACTTTTTAAAAATATATTATTATTCCAATTGAAATGAATTATATGTTTTTAAAATAGATTAAAGTTGTAAATTCTGTATATGAAATAAGAATAAAACAAAAGTCATAAAAATATTATTCATATTCATATTATTCATTATAAGAAATAATATTTTATATTATTATATAAAATATTATTTCTTATATAAAATATTATTTTTCATGCACGAATCTTTTTTTGTGTCTTAATGTATGTAATTTAAGCATATTTCAATAAAAATAATGCTACATTTTATAAAATTTCTGTGCTTGGCCTAAAATGGGTTAAAACAATTCAAGTCTTCTATTCTTTTTCTCATTAAATTTTTTAAGGAAAACTTCCATATTGATTGTTTCTGTTCTTTCTTTTTCAAACGCAAGAAAACTCAAATCGGCCATTCTTTGATGAGACATTGTTAGTCTTTGTGGACGATTTATTCTTGTAAGGACTGAAAATGTTGATTCACATATTGCAGTACTACATCCAAAAGTTTTAACAGTTGCTAATAGTTTATAAGTGTTTTCAAATGCAACCCTATATTTAAAAAGTTCATTAAATACAATGGTGTTTGGATTTTCTTCAATGATTCTTTTTATGAAATTCTTTACAACAATTATTTCATCTTTAGACGGAAGCTTAACATTATAATTTTCTAATATCTTCATTTTATTTAAATCCATATCAAGCTCTGCACTTGACAGCGCTAGAAGTAACTTATCGTTATTATTAAACCGCCTTTTCATTTCATTTAATACTATATCTAAAGTTTCAAAATAAATAGCTTTTAGATGTAATGTTTCATCAATATTCGAGCTAGCACCTGTAGTTTCTACAATTAAATAATCTCTGAGTTTTGTAGAAGTGGTTTTTCTTTGCTTTTTTGAACATATTTCTTCTTCCTCTTCCTCAACAACAAATTCAGTCTCAGTGGACATCAAATTTAAAATTTCTTCGTAAATTTCATCTGACCTTAAACAAGTAAGTGAATCTATTGTAGAATCTACAATTCTTAAAGAATCAGTTAAACTAGTTTCTAGCTTTTGCAATAATTGGTTTGCAGGATCTAGCGTTTCAAGAATTCTCTTCAAAAATATTAAGCAGAATTTGAAAGCTTTATTTTTCATTATCGTTAACAAAACAGTGCTTTCTGCAATGTTTACTCCATCTTGTTTTCTGTCCAGTTTTACTTCTTCTAGAGTATTCAGAATTTTTTTATAATTGTTATACACAATTTTTGTAACATGTAAATGTCCACTCCATCGCTGTTCTAATAAACGAACAAGGGATTGACCTTCATATTTCTTAGCTATGTTACCTTTTCTCAAAAAGTTGTAGCATGGAACACTGATCAAAAAACTGTTTGGTTTCACTTACATCATTTATTGCTTTTATAATTACTAAATGAAGTCTGTGGCTGCAGCAATGTACATATGGGATATTTCTATCAAGATGTTTCTGCAATATAGCTTGGACCCCTCCTTTTTCACCGCTCATGACCGAAGCACCATCAAAACATTGACTCAAAATTTTAGAATTATCTAAATTACAATCATGAAGGATCTTTAAAGTTAAATCAGCAAATGTTTTTGCATCCAAGTCAGAACATGTTTTTATTGCGATAATTGATTCTTTTATTTTCCCGTCCTTTACGTATCTTGCTCCTAATGCAACATTTTCTTTATTATTTCTATCACGCGTTCCGTCTTCCGAAATCGAAAACCAGGGAACATCAGCATTGTTAATGTCATTTGATATATCTTCTGACACTATTTCAGCAAGGATTTGTATTACATCATTTTGTATTTCAGGTGAAGTGTATTTTGCATTAATTGGCACTGATTTGACACATTCTGCAAGTTTATTGTCCTTTTTGATTGTGTATTTAAAAAGGTTTTGAAATAAACTACTTTTCTCGTGTTCATCTATATCATACGTCCCACGTAATGAAAGTTCATTTATAACTAAAAATTGTACGATTTCTGCAATAGATTGAACATAATATCGGTTTTTTTCTAGAACATCGTTACATACCAAAGATGACACACTCAAATTCATCTTTTCACGTTCTTCTCTTTCTGCCCACATGCTCATTGATATTATATGATTCTGTGACGAAGCATGCTTTTGAAACCCTCTGTCCTTGGACAATGCTTTTTTCCAATTCCGGAAACCGGCTGAGATAAATGGATTTTCTTTAGTCCCCGAATGAGGAAACTGTCGACAAGGATAACAAAATACACACTCTAAAAAAAAAATGTGTAAATTTACACACAAAAATGTGTAAATCGATGATACAAAAACGACATGTCTATATGTGTAAATTTGTGTGTAAATTGCGTCAAATGTGTAAATTTCAGAATACACATTTTAATGTGTAATTTGATGATAAGTCCAAATGTGTAAAAGTTATCTGATAACACTTAAAATACACACTTTAATGTGTGAATTGCACTAAAATACACATATTTCTGAGTACTATTTTTACACATATATCTGTGTAATATTCTGTTTTTACATATGTTTTTGCGTAATAAGAAAATACACATAATGCTGTGTAATATGCAAATTACACATATGTTTGTGTTATATACAGAATACACAGATTTGTATGTAATATTCTGTTTTTACACATATGTATGCGCAACATGCAAAACACGTATTTTTGTGTAATATTTAAAATGCACAGTGTTGTGTACATAGCTTTATGTTATGCGTTGATGTATAAATTGAAAAAAAAAATGCTTTCATGATCGCGAAATAAAATTGCATTAAGAACAAACTCATATGCTTGACATGTCTTTTCTTTCTACCAGATTTGTAGACTTAAAGCAAGATCACAAATCATTATACGCTTAATTTACAAGAAACAGGGTCGTCTCAAATTATAATCTATTTCCTTTATGTTAGAGATGTTTTGTAATCCGAATTGTAATTTATGAACAGGGATGTATAATTTGAATACAGACAGCGTGGAGACTGTCTTCTAAATTAAGTTAAAAATTAAACTTTTTTCACTCTATCTTACAATTGTAACAGCTTGTGTTGTTTTTAATAGATTCATAATATTCTCTTTTAGAAATACATGTACATTTTTTTCTCCATATTCCGAAAATGGTATAACTTTAATTGTATTTATTAGGGATGGGACGAATATTCGGCCACTATTCGGTATTCGGCCTATTCGGCCCTTTTGCCGAATATTCGGTTGGCCGAATATTGAAGGCTTGTTGACCGAATACTTCGGCCGAACACCTGTAGCCGAATATTTAGATATATCTTGCTGAATATTGCTAAAATCTCGCCGAATAGTGAAAGATATCTAGCCAAATAAATTTCAGATTTAAAGAATTTCATTCTTGTAATTTTTTTTTTCTCTAATCCAAATTGGCTACTTCATTTATGAAGTCATTCTCACTCTTACTTACAAAATATAGAGTTATTCAGATATTGAAAGATATACAGCCTTTCTGTATTTCCTATAAAAGTTAGTGATATTCTAGAAAATGTTGCCCAAGTTGGAGATTTAATTGTACGGGAAATGTCATCGTTTGAGAATGATATATTACAATTCAAGATATAAAAACACTGCCTTATTCTAAAACGCTCGAATATTTATTAATGTCTGCAAATTCCATGCACATATAAAAAAGGCTCTTCTATAAAATAAGAAATGAAAAAATTTATTCACTAGGTGTGTTAACGAAGATTCATTTTCAAAATTAAATATATATATCGCCATTCCAAATACAGCGGTACGTCTGAAAGCAGAACTGGTGTCAAACTCGATACACATTAGATGACACAACTTGCTTTATGAAGATGGTTTTATAAATATTTTAATATAAATTCTAAATACTCAACAAAATAATTTTTTCATTCTATAATTTTCACTTTTAAATAATTATTTGCATAATTACTGACTTAAATATACAACATTATTATATATATTTTTTTAATTTAATCTTCCTTCCTTCATGTTGTTATCAATTTCTGTTTATCCTTTTAATGCTTGTTGAATAAGTGGAATATTGAAGTTGAATATTGTATGTGCCGATTCAAATGTCAAAGATTTTGTTAACATATGCATTCTATTTTAAGCATAACCTTTTGCTTTAATGTAATTTCTAATTTAAAGCTTGGCAACTGATTTCAGAACAGTCTCATTCTTACAAATTTGCTTATCACTAGGGACACAAACTCTAAATGATCAAATTTACTTCATTAAAGGTTATTTCAGAAAATATGTCCTTATGAGTTCTGAGAGAGATTGTGGATGCAAGAAGTATCAATTGATAGTAAAAAGGAAGCACATTTTTCATAGTTTAATGGAAATATTTTCCCATCTTGACATACTGAAAATCAATTTGATGTACATTAGAATAAAGGATATAATGCAATTTCATAATTTTTTTTTGTTAAAATAAGTTTTTCAAATTTAAAAATACATTTAAAAGCACATTTAAGAGTAATAATTATTAATGAGCTCTTATTTTTTAAATTATATATAATCAAAATTTATTTTCTTTATTGGAAAAAAATTTTACTATTCGGCCGGCCGAATATTCGGTATTCGGCCTAAAATTTGGCCGAATATTCGGTATTCGGCTATTCGGCCAAATCACTATTCGTCCCATCCCTAGTATTTATAACGGACGGAATACTATTTTCTTCTTTTCACTTGTTGCCATGTAAAATAAAACTATACATTTTATTTCTTTTTTAATAAATTATTACAATTTTTTTGTATGTGTTAAATGTATTTTCGTACTCTCTTTAAAAACTTTTGCTCACTTTAACTTCCAAAGTTATCATCACACATGTAAAGTACTACAGATAGTTACTATTTCTAACCGATAACGTTCAAGAATTTTTTTTTTCTTTAATGCAATTTTACCAAATGAGTGAAAAAGCGTCCAGGACAGGATTCGAATCACGGATCTTTAATTTAAGTTGTCAGTCTGGCATTGGTTAACTATACTTAGTATGTAACTCTAGTTCTTTGGCTGATTTGTGTTTGCCAGATTTATCCAGGATAGTAGCTCATCTGGTAGAACATCGGCAACTCTCACAAAAGTACCCGGTTCAAACCCACACCTATACACTTTTTAATTCTGCTGGAAAAATTCACAAGGCATTTGATTTATTTACCAATTATAATAACTGTGTTAAAAGTAATAAATGTATAGATATATATATTTTTTAAATCAAACTACGTAAATTTTAAGAGCAATATTTGTAACAGTATTTTTTAAGAGTTAAAATTACTAAAGAAATATTTCTGCTTAAATGTGCAAAGTATTATCAGAGTAAAATTTATATAAAAATATAATCCACTGAATTATACATAATACTTTTTGTATTATTTAAATAATAAAGATTATTGATTGCCTGAATTTAAAGATTATTAATTTACTATTGACAAAAATGAAATTAATTTAGCAATTTAATGTGCATTTTGAACCTTAAGTCACTAGTTATCCTTTATTACACAACAGCTATAAAAAATATTAAAAGATAAAAAGTAAAACCGATATTAAGTAATTATATTTTATCTACATTAATTGTATGATACTAATTACTATGAATGAAATATACGATTATAATGCAATGTATCTAAAAAAATGCAAACTATTTCGATTCTAAAATGTACAATAATTTTTCATACTATTAAAATAAAAAATGGAAACTAGCAAATCTTTCTGTTTCTGTAATTTGATATTTTGAAACTTTTGACTTTTTCTGTCTACTCGTGTATTGTACTATTTCTACGGATATCAAATTACACATTTAAATTTTTTTGTTTTTTTGTTTTTTTTGTTTTTGCTGAATAAAAACTTTTAAAAGGTGTCATTTGGATTAATTCATTTTACGTCAGAATTTACAAGCAGTAAAATAATACTTAAAAACTTTTTATTATTATTAAAAAATAAGTTTAATAACAGGTTGCAAAAATTACATAAATATTTATGAAATTACACATTTAAAACAATAAATTTGAACATTATACATTTAAACTAATAATATATCTTAATATACAATTTAAAAGAAAAAAATTATCATTAATTGTATATATTACACAGCACCGCAACTACTCTAGTTTCCCTATAATGTGATATTTTTATGTTCTTTTTTAGCACTCTCCAAAAATGTTGAAAAGTGCTTCGGTTTGCCAGTCCGTCTGTCGATGCTCTAACTCCTATAATTTTCACGCAATTGATAAAGCTTATTTAAGGTCACCAAAGCATGTTTCGTATTGCATATTAAGTATGTATGATTAATATTTCATTTACAGGGACACTCAAAAGAATTCGATTACATTATAGTACATGTGGAAAATCGTTTTGAGAGTATTTTAATGACATTTTGCTATTTCAAATATATTGAAGCTGATATAACTCAGATCTCGTTAAAACAGAGTATTCATAGCATTTTTCACTAATTTACAGGGACAAACAAAAGGAATTGATTACAGTATTTTGCATTATTGTATAGATTACAGTTATCTTTGCTTAATAAATGCTAGAGAGTACGTTTTAAAATTCAGTATGCACTTTTAAATTTAATTGGTTTTTTGCATATTACTCTGTATATATATATATTATACTTCATAATTAGGGCTGCACAAAAAGTATTCGCCTGCCATTCTCCTTATTATTAAAAAATTGCTAAAGGAGAATTTTTCTGAAATGGGTGATTCTCAAAATAGGGGACAATTCTTTCGGCATACAAAAAAAATTGAGAGGTTTTCTGTCATGTTTTCATATTTAGATATGTTTGTCTTAATATTATTCATAATTTGCACTCAAGAATTACTCACTTTTTAGTTAAAAACACCTTAAAATAACAGAATAAATGTTCAAAATGTCATTAGCATGGATGTCCACAGCAGCTGTGCTTAGTGTATACTAGCATTTTTCAAGAGTTAATATCATGTTTATAAAATAAAACAAATGTTATTCTTTCTTTAAATTAATCAAGGAGAGGATTTATCCAATAAATTTATTTTTAAAAATAAAATTATAGTATATAAAAAAAGAATTAAAGTTTGTCCTCCATATTCTATTTTCAAAACAAGGTCAGACTATAACAGCTAGTTATTAATCAAAATTTCATTTTCACATATGACAATAGTTTGAAAATATAAAGTTTCCCCATGGCAACAAATATCCATTTTATCCCAGCCTGAAAATAGGAGCATGTATTGTATTTTAAGAATAGAAGTTGAATATTAGGGGCGTACATCAATTGCATGTCATTAGAATGGATAATAATTTTCATGTTTATTTTATAGTTAAAATTTTTATTTTACTTATTTGAATAGAACTTTTGTGTTTTAAAAAGCCCCAGAAAGGACTACTGCATTGTGATTATATTATGGCTCATAATCTTATTTAAATTAAAATTTGTCATTAGCATGGACAAATATCAGTGTCATTAGCATGGTTTTTCTGTCCATGCTAAAGACTTCTATGTGCATAAATGTAACCAGTGCTTATATTGTATCCTTTATAAAGTTTAATTTTACATATAAATTTACGTATTACATTTATTATCCCTAAAATATGCATTAAATTTGTCAGAAAATCAATAAGACAGCTTCTTACGTTGTTAGTGTCAGAATGTTGCTCATGTAAACAAAGTTTGCTCTTTGGTAATGTTTTTATTCTCCTTGTATGTATATATGTAAAAATGGAAACCATTTGCTGAAAAGGAAGGCTAATAAATATAGAAAAAAATATTTAAACAGGAAGAAAATAAATTTCTTAATATATTTATTCCATGCAATTTTTTTTGTCATTAGCATGGCTCAAAAAATACTAATTATTTTTTTAAAGTTAATTTTTAAATATTTAGCTCTGCTGACTACATGTAAAGTATACCTAATACTATATTAACAACACTTATTTTTTTCAGAAATTTTGCTAACAGTAATTTTTTAAAGATTTAAATTTTGAAAAAGTCTCTTATTTTGAGAATCACCCAAATATATGTATCTCTTTAATGAACTAAATTTTGAAATGCATGCTATTATTAGATATAAATCTCTATCATATAGAGGGCTGCTAAAAAATTCGGATAATTTTTCCATTGTGAATAGGAACAGCTGAAATTCTATTTTAAAATGCGTTATACATTTCTGGTGGACCTAGACATAATATTTTATTTATTTTTCTTAAGTGCAGTTTTGTTGCATTATTCTGAATGTATTGGAAAGTGCTTTATAATCTATGTTTGACGCATGATTTTTTGCTTTCTTGTATCAAGGATGTATGTGGCTGGTTAGATGTGTATTGCCAGGTCCATTATAACTCTGATAATATCATAAATATTAAAAGGGAGAAAGCTCCGATTAAGGCTTCAAGTGCTCTTGGAGCTGAGAGCACTTGGAGCGCTATTCCAGAGGTTAAGGTTTGATCCCAGGTTTGACATTTTTCATTATTTTGGTTCTACGCTTTGTTAGTAATGTGGAAATCACATATTAAATATTCAATTATTTCAAGCGTAATTTCACTGCTGATAAATAATTAAAAAATGATTATAATTAAATATGTATTCACTGATGCTGGACTTATCTATGTCTCATGTTATGCCACAAGTTTGTGTGCTCATGTAGACGTTATTATTTTGTGCTGCAGTTGCAGCTTTACCAACAAAATATGAGTGAGAATTGACAAGCTGGCCATCTTCCTCGTAGCTTAAATGGTAGAGCACTTGGAGAGCTATTTCAAGGATTACGTGTTCGATCCCCGACTTGGATAATTTTCACTATGTTGGTTCTACGCTTTGTTAGCAATGTTATAGTCACATATTACATACTTAAGCTTTTGTTCAATTTGGCATCCAAATTTATCACCAGGAGCTCTAAGAAGCTCTACAGATAACTACTAGTTCTAAATACAGTAAAACCCCGATAATTCGGATTAATTGGGACCAGACCCAATCCGGATTATCGAAAATCCGGAGACATAGAAAAAAATGAAATAAAATTAAGCATATTTACACAAAATCACTTTTATGTTAAACTTATTGAATATTTACAAACAGAAAAATGTTTACTTTGTAATAAAAAAGTCGAAAAAATTTCAGAAAAAGTTTTTTTTAATTCAAAATGTGACGATGAAATAATTTAGTGTTATAGAAATCAGCAAAAATGTTTCTCAAGCTTGGAAAAAAAATGACCAAATCGATCCGGATTATCGGGGTCCGGATTTGCGGGGTTCTACTGTAATAACGTTCAAAAAGAATTATAATGTAATTTTACCAAATAGGTGAAAAGGCATCTAGGGCAGGACAGGAACTAGGGACCTTTGGAGTAAGCTGCCAGTCTAGTATTATTTATTATATATCTGTAGTTCTTTGGCTGAATTGTGTCTTCCAGATTTATCCTGGATAGCTCAATTGGCAGAACATTGCAAGCTCTCACAAAGCTCTCCGATTCAAATTCAGGCCTATACGCTTTTGGACTATGTTGAAAAATGGCAATTTGTGTGATTTATTTACCAATTATAATAATTGTGTTAAATTTGATAAAGAATTATTTTTTATCAATCTACGTGAAAATTAAGTGCAATATTTGTAATATATTTTTTTAAGGTTTAAAATTATATAAGAAACATTGCTGCTTAAATTTCAAAGCATTATCAAAATAAATTTTACATAAAAATCTAATCTCTTGTATTATACAGTATTTTTTGTATTCTTTAAACTATAAACTTTAAACTATAAACTAATTTAATTAAAATTTTTATTTTTGTTTATTTTGTTTGTAGTTTATGAATGTTTTCAATGAATTAAAAACAATTTTTAATTGCTTCAATCTAAAAATCGTAAGTGAAAAACCATGAATCAAAATCCGTTAATTTTCATTTGACATCAGTAGAAATAGAATTGAGAAATCTATAGCATGTAAAACTATGAAAACTAGTTAACTTTATAGCAAACATTATGATAAGCATGCTGAAACAGACAATTTTTAAATCAAAGAATTATTTCAAATGCTATTAGATGTTTAAATTTCAAATATTTATTCGGATGCTAGAAAGGCATCATTTTAAGAATATATACAAAAATAAATAAATAAAAGAATAAATAGCAAATAGTAATAATTTTTCATATTTACAATAAGCAGAAAAGTATATGCTTCACATCAATATTATAAATTTACAAATTTAAAACTGGAAAGAATACCAACTTTCCCTTATAAAAGTATTTTCATGTCATTACTTAATGCAAAATTTAAAAATTAAATTTGAAAACAATTTTATTTTAAAAGAAAGTTTTTTATTCAGAAACTTAAATACCTTTAAATATTTGCTAATTATGATAAACTGTGGTTACAATATTTTTCCACATAATTTTAAAATTTCAGAAAATATGCGATTTTAACGATTGATATTCTACAGGTAAACAAATCTTATTTTTAAAAGAAGTAATTTAAATAATTGATTTTTATCATCTGATTTTAGTTGTCGAAAGACAGTTATTTATTTTAATAAAATAGTTATAATTCAAAGAAAAGAAACAGGGAAAATATTTCTTCATACCTATTTTTCAATGACTTCGTTTTTCCTTTTCTGATGTAATAATCCTTGATGTTTGTAGATCTAATAAATGTTCCGATAATAAGTACAATAACACTGACATAAATATTTTTAACCATGCCCAGAGCAATTGTACATTTCTCGGATACATATTTCATCAAAAGTACGCATGGAATGACTCCAACGAATTTTTTGGTAAGATTTTTAAATCCAGACTGAGGCTATACGCGCATAAAATGGCTATTTTTGTTCTCTGCAAATGTTCTCTGCGTATTCCAAAGACTAAATAAACAGTGTTTTTTTTTTATTCATTTATTTATATTTGATAATCGTCTGCAGTTTTCGAGTTCTTTATCTAGGCACATGGCAGATGTTTTCTTCCGTTCTTTATGTGGTGAATTATTTTTGTTTCTTTATGTGGTGAAGACTTTTTAATTTAAAATTTCTTGTATTAAGACATTTTTTATGCCTTTTTTCGATTTATTTCAAAAAAGTTTAAGCTTTTTGTCAATTGTAACGATAACTATACTGATATAGATCGCATACCAAATTAAACAATGTTTAAATTTTGAATAGTTAAAAATGATTTTAATTGACAATAATGCAAAATATTTCTAAATTAGAAAAGTACGCTTTGTATCTTCCATCGCAAATGCAAAATTTGTTCCTAAAAATAAGCTAGGAATCATACCAAGAGGCAATAGTTGAGAAATCATAGATTTTGCTGGCTGCAAATTTTTTTAATTCTAATATTTTAGTAATTTATGCGCTTAGTTCAATTACATGTCTATTAAATTTTTGTTTTATATAGGTACGTGTTTTTACTGAAGTTTTTTTTTTATTATTTCATTGTGGAATATTAGCTAACAAACACTAAATTATGTTTGTTGCTTGAAGTGAAAAAAAAATGTTTCGTTTCGTGTTCGGTTTATTTCGTTTCAGTTTTTTTTCAGATTTATATACTTATAAAAAGGATCGACCGAAACAGGTCTGTAAGACCGAAAATGAAACCGAAATCGAATTTCGGTAATCTTTCAATTTTCGGCCGAAAACGAAAATGTTCATTTTTTAAGTTATTAATACATACATAAATAGACATAATTATTAATTAATTATGTGTGTATTAGACGCACATTTTTAACAAACATACATAAACATGTATAAATGTGCACAAGTTCAAGCAAAAGCAAAATATAAATAATAATATAACTTTTATATTTGCTTTTGCTATTGACAATCAATACTCATATATATTTATTAATAATTAATTAATAATGCAATTAATAATCAAGAACAAATCAATAGTGAATATTTAATTTTTGAATATACACATTTTTCAGTTATTTAATATTTCTCATTAAAAGTAGTTAAAATAAATTGCTTAAAAGTTTTTTTAGAAAACTAACTATAAGTAAGTTGTTATTTAAAAAAAAATAACCATTTGATAATTTATAATTATTATTAGTTTAATGGAGATTTAAATATAGATAAGCCGTATGCTTAAATAAATAAGTGCGACTTCCTCCCGAAAAAACTTTGCCACTCCCTCGTCTCTTTACGAATGCTTTGAAATAGCGTCCTTGTTTGAAAAATCTATGTTTTGTGCCCAAGTTGGCGGAATCTCTGTGTCTTTAACCTAAAAGTCTGCAAGGGCCGGAATTTTCAGGCCCTGGATCCAGCTCAGTACGGTGTAAAAATTATATAAGTTCAACCCGGCCCGGCCCATTCAGATTTTCACAGTTAATGGCCCAACTCAATTTCTACAAAAAATTCAGATTTTTCTTAACATACAATTAAGATTCTTTTAAAGAATACTGCATACATATCTATGGGATAAATTTAACGTATATTTTAAAATTACGATGGAAAATACACAATACAACAGTAACGATTACTTAGATTTCTTGGACGTTTCAACATTCAAATAAAAATTCATAAAAAAATTAATATTGCTTTGAATAAAAGAAAAAAATGAATGCTAAAAACATAATTTTTAAAACTCTTTTATAAAAAGAAGATTTGTGAAAATATTTATCTTTCTTTTACTAAGGCTATTTTTAAACCCCAAAGAGCTACTTTCTGACACATTTATGAACTCATATTTTTTCTGGAACTCATAAGACAGGTGTTTTCATAAATAAATAATGTAATCGAATGGCGTTATCCATTTTTTGATAAAGGCAATGTAGCTTTGAAAAAATCGTGCAAAAGATAACGTTTGAATTGAATTTCCGAAAGCAACATCACGAAAAGGAGAAAAACCTGAAGCCACGATAAGAAACTCTTATTTGTCGAAAAATAATTTATCTATCAAAAATAGAAAACGCTATCGATTCCAAATTCCTTTAATAGTCAAGCTTGTCAATTTTAAGTCTTTACTGTTAAATAATATTCGTCAGAATATGTGTCAGAGTTTCACGTTGAGCAGGGAATTAATAAAGAATACTGCCCAGTTAAACTGATGGCATTGAGCTCACAGGCTACAAATACTAATTGTATATTAAAGCCTTATATTTTCAAGGATTAATTCCGTTCGAAAAAAAAATTAAGAAGGGGAAACAGCTCTCCCCTTTCCTCTTTTTTTATACTTAATCATTGAACCTCCTATACTATCAAAGACATGCTTTATCATATAAAAAATCTATATCCAACATTCAGAGCAAATTAGATAATTCTTAATAAAAACCCATTTAGCATTTAT
The DNA here is from genome assembly GCA_964019185.1 of Maratus speculifer. Classification (NCBI taxonomy): domain Eukaryota; kingdom Metazoa; phylum Arthropoda; class Arachnida; order Araneae; family Salticidae; genus Maratus; species Maratus speculifer. The sequence goes on from OZ025296.1 coordinate 207,306,964, forward strand.
ATAATTTAAAAGGAGTTATCCCCCTCTTTTATACTTAACCATTAAACTTCCAAAACTATTCAGAGATTTGAACGAAATCTGCTTGAAAAACCCATTTATATAAATTAAGGGGGGGGGGCATTAGAACCCCTGTTCCCCCTATTTATACTTATTCAATGAACACCTAATAACAGTCACGGAATCGCCTCATCAGAATGATCCTAATCTAAATTTTGAACGAAAACTTAATTCTGCATGAAAATCCCATTTATATCAACTAACGGGGGGGGGGGGCATTAGAGCCCCTGTTCCCCCTATTTATACTTATCCAATGAACACCTAATAACAGTCACGGAATCGCCTCATCAGAATGATCCTAATCTAAATTTTGAACGAAAACTTAATTCTGCATGAAAATCCCATTTATATCAACTAACGGGGAGGGGGCATTAGAACCCTTGTTCCCCCGATTTATACTTATTCAATGAACACCTAATAACAGTCACGGAATCGCCTCATCAGAATGATCCTAATCTAAATTTTGAACGAAAAATTAATTCTGCATGAAAATCCCATTTATATCAACTAACGGGGGGGGGGCATTAGAACCCCTGTTCCCCCTATTTATACTTATCAAATGAACACCTAATAACAGTCACGGAATCGCCTCATCAGAATGATCCTAATCTAAATTTTGAACGAAAACTTAATTCTGCATGAAAATCCCATTTATATCAACTAACGGGGGGGGGGAGGCATTAGAACCCCTGTTCCCCCTATTTATACTTATTCAATGAACACCTAATAACAGTCACGGAATCGCCTCATCAGAATGATCCTAATCTAAATTTTGAACGAAAACTTAATTCTGCATGAAAATCCCATTTATATCAACTAACGGGGGGGGGGCATTAGAACCCCTGTTCCCCCTATTTATACTTATTCAATGAACACCTAATAACAGTCACGGAATCGCCTCATCAGAATGATCCTAATCTAAATTTTGAACGAAAACTTAATTCTGCATGAAAATCCCATTTATATCAACTAACGGGGGGCATGAGCCCCCCGTTACCTCTCTTATACATATCGAATGAACTCCAAAAACTAATCAGGGAAGCGCCTTGTCAGGATATACCTACATACAAAATTTCAAGTGGATCGGATATTTTTATCATGAGTTATCGCGTTACGCACGAACGCACATACATACAGAACGGACGGGCACATAAGCTCTCAGGCTATGATAGCCTGTGAGCTAAAAAACATTTTAAGGTACATTTCCAAAGATTCCGTAAACAGAAGTTCATTATCACTACTAATATTTTTACAAAACATATTGCTTGCCCCACACATCCTGGAAACAGCTACGTTCAGTTCCGGCCCAGCTCCACTATGTAATAAAAAAATGCAAATCTGATCTTAATACCGCACAAGTGTGCTGAAAAAATCTAAACAGACACCATGTCCGATGCCAGTCTCTTCGGTGGACATGTTACATTTCTTCATTAATGTTATTTATCAAGCATCAGCTCGTGACGCAGGTTTATATTTATTCTGATGAAAAACAAATTCTTTGAAAGTAGCTAATATTTTATCGGCTTGGTTTAAATTTTTATATCGGCCGGTAGGACCGCTAAATATTTTATTTTATCGGCCCAAACCCGTTTATTTTGTTTACCGGCCCATTTGAAAATTCTGATTCATATCGTCAGCCAAGCCCGGATGCGTGCACATCTCTACTTTGAACAAAACTTTTTATTTGCATGTAAAATAAAATGTAATTAATTCATCAACAACATAGAATGTTAGAATTTTTAGAAATAGCAATCGAAACATCTGCGTTTTTAAACTAAAAATTTTCTATTACTATTAAGCGTGCAGCTTTTAAGGAGCAGGTGAAGAGCGCCGTATGTAGGAGGATGTTTAATTTGATTTCACGTCATGAATCAGCTGTGGTCGATAATTATAAACAATAAACTTTATTCATAACATTAAATAAAGAGTTTCTCATCTGAGCGGAAACAGCTCAATCAACAAGTCATGTCAAAAATTTTCAACGGAAGAAAGAAGATTTCTAGAATTCAGATAGTTTCGGCCGAGTTTCGGTCCAGCCGAATTTCTAACAGCATTTCCGCCGATAACGAGTTTTCGGAGAAACTCAAATTTTGGGCCAAAAACGAAACCGAAACCGAATTTTCGGTGAAATTCAGATTTTGGGCCGAAAACGAAATCGAATTTTCGGCAAAATACGAATATTGGACCGAAAACGAAAACGAAACCGAATTTTCGGCAGAACTCAGATTTTGGGCCGAAAACGAAAACAAAACGGATTTTTCGAATATTCTCTGCTTGTAATTATGTCTAACACACCATTTGTGTAATTTCAGGCATTTTTCAACATTTACACATTTGTTTGAGTTTATAAAGCGATAACATATTGCACATTTGATTTCTCAAGTTAGGTGCACATAAAAACAGGTAATTTTTTCTTCAAAATGTGTAAATTTTAAGTCAAGTATGCATTAAAAAAAATTACACACTTATCTGTGTACATATAATTATGTTTAAATTAGAATAAATCACAAATTCGTGTAAATAATGGCATTTTTCAACATTTACACACTTGTCTGAGTTTTTCAAGTGATAATAAATTACACACTTACTTTCATAAGATAAATACACATAAAAATAGGTAAATTTCCGAGAAAAAATGTGTAAATTTTACGACAGGTGTGTAAATTTACAAATTTACACATATCCATGGGTAAAATTGGCCAATTTACACATTTATTTTTTAGAGTGCAGCATCTCTGCTGTTGGAATATTCCAGCCACTTAAATTTTTTCATCCAATCTGGTTGAAAACTCCTGTTATCCGAATTTTTTGGGTACTCTGATAAATTTGTACTTTTTAAATTTCTATCGCCCACCTTCGATATGTCACTAGGTGCATCGGCATTCATCCTGCCTGATAAGTCACCGAAGACCGAAAGAATAACCCTCACGCCTGTTGAGTTTCTGATATCTGATTGCGTAATACGGACTAAAAATCATAAAATCACTTCCAACAACAGAGGGGGAGGGGGAGATACGACACCTCATTGACCGAATGAAAACTTTGCCTCCCCGACTAAGAGCAGATTTCTATAAAATAAATTGATAATTTAAAAATTCCTTTTTTTTAAATTAAACCACACACACAAGAAAAAGCAATTATTAACATAAATATAAAAAAATATGTAATAAAAAAAGAGTCATTTACACTTCCTGGATCCTAGCCAAGCTAAATTCTACATTTGCTTAAAAAATATATATATATATATAATGCGTTACCAGGTTTTTGGCGCCGGCTGATCATGGCCCCACACATACGTCACCCATGTATACTAGCAGTAGAAGACAATAATACCAATAATAATTAGATAGGATGCACATTACAAAATACCAACGATTTAAATTTACAAATCTATAAATAACTCATTCACCTCGCCGACAAATGGAGGGGGGGGGGGGGGTTTAAGATAATAAATATTTCTGTTGATAATTTGCCAAACCAAACTGCTGATTGTTAAAAGCAAAAATATTTTTTATGATCATAATTAAGTACTTTTTTTTCCATTTCAGAAAAGATTGCTCAACTTAAATGGAAATCGATAAATAATAAACGTTGATGATTAGATTCAAATGTTTGTTTTATTTCTGCTAAACATAAACCGAATAATCTAGATAAATTTTTGAAGTATATACAAATTTATATTGATTGCAAAACATCATAATGTACGATTATAGACATTCAAAAGATTTGCAAAGGCCGGGTTCGGGCCAATTTCTCATTTTGATTTTTTAAACAGTTTTATTTAGTGACCTTGGAATCTTTTTCAGGGGGGGCTCAAAAATTTTTAGGGGGGGGCTGAGCCGCCCCTGGCACCCCCCTAGCTACGGGCCTGAATAGAACATTGAAGGAATATAAAGAGAACATTCAAAGGTCGCCCTAGCACCCCATGGGTGCGGTGCGGTGTTGATCAGCCCTGAGCCCTACTTTACCATATACAGCACTGTGCGAAAGGGGCGATCGCCCAGGGCGCGGAATTTTAATAGGGCGCTAAATTTAAACTAACGACTTCATTTTTTGGCCTGCTAGAAGAAAAAGTTGGCAGAGGGGGGGGGGGCGCCAAATTGACTCTATCGTCAGCTTTCTCTTCGCAAGCCCATGACCATGAAAATCTGTGATAGACGCAACATTTTGATTGTTACATTTAATATACAATATTAAAACAGTTTTGTATTCATATTAAAATAAAATTTTTAACAAAAAAAAGGGTTTGAATTACCTTTTTTTTTTTTTTTTTTGAAGCGAATATTCTTTCTAAAACTGTTTAGATATATATTTAATAACAAAAATACTTTTAATAAGAACACTTATGTTTTATAAATTAAAATCAAAACATTAAACTTTACGGAAACACAAAGCTCCCGTTTTCGAAATGAATGATTTTGAATGATTTCCAAATGAATGCCTGCAAACTAAATAATAATAATAATAAATGAAATCGAAGCGAAAGTGATAATCTTTGGTGCCAGACAGTCTGCATTTTCGTTGCCGCTTTTGGTAACATATAAAATATACTTTTTAAAAGATTTTGATTGGATGTTGCCCTGAACAAACAAACTGTCAAGAATAAACAATACAGCTATTTTCCTTTGCAAAGGGAACAAATTCTTTTTATTGGTTTTTTAATGTTCAAAAAAATATTGTTTTTTAAAAAGATATATAAAGAATATTTTTAACCATGTTGTAGTTATTCTAGTATTTGTCATATTTTTATTTTTTTTTGTTTTATTTTATTTATTTATTTATTATTTTTTGTCTTTTTTAAACTATTAACTTCACGTAGATAAGGGCGCATAATTACTTGACCGAGGGCGCACCGGCCCACGGGCCGGTGGGCCGGCGGGCCAGTCCGAGCCTGATCTGAAATAATTGCTTTTTAAATAAAGTCCTTGAATAATCATGATAGTTCCATTTTTGAAACTTTTTGTGAAAATATTTCTTATAATCCTAGAATTCAGTAAAAAAAAATAGAATACTTAAAGGGATCTACAAATTTCGAAGCCGACATGTTGTCAAGAAACCCTATTTCTCATTTTTGTAAACCCCTTACTTTTCTTCTTGACGTTAAAGAGATTATTAAGATGCAAGAAAAAGAATATGCGTGTGGTTCAAATATTAATGACAATGGACTGATTATCGTTAAAAGAAAAGGTTTTCGTAAAGTAGTAGTTCCCATGTCCTTAAGAAAAAAAATTACTTAATGTTGCTCATGAACAGTTTGGTCACCCTGGTGTTCAAAAAATGCAAAATTTAATTTCTCCTAATTATTATTGGCCAGATATGACACAAGACATTACCAATTTTGTTAAATACTGTGATATTTGCCAGAAAAATAAAAAACTTAGACAGAAAAAATTTGGCTTATTACAAGCTATACCCAATACAGATCAACCTTTTGACTGTCTGTCTGTTGATACTGTAGGAGGGTTCAATTATTATAATTCTACAAAAAAATATCTTCATTTTATAACAGACCATGCAACAAGATATGTTTGGGCATTTCCTTTGGCTTTATATATATGCCGGTAGGCCCGTAAAATTCTTTTATGGCCCGTTCAACTTTTCGCCGGCCCGGCTCGGTCCGCAAGGCCCCTTCAATTTTTTACTCGTTCAATCTTTTTATTTGCAGAATTTTCGAGTTATGTTATTGAGATTTTCACAAAAATTGCTCTATATATTCAGCTAATACATTATGCAAATTATATTTCGATTACTTTGACGCATGCGCAGTGAAACATTATTTAGTAAATCTGCTCATTTTTCATACAATTCTTATTATTTTTAAATTCTGATTACAGAATATCATGTACAATGTTGTTTGTCGTATTTTCTGAAAAGAACACATCTTCATATTAAGAACCCCGCAAATTATAATAAAAAATTTTGGCAAAATTTAGGATTATTTTAACTTTTAAGGAAAACCTTAATTTCGCTTCGTGTGCACATGCTATTCTCATAAAAAATGAACACAATTTATAACAATAAGCCACTTAATCATAATCTGCAGTTTGAACGCTTTTGCGACGTTAGTTTTGATAGGGTTATCTAAAAGATATTCTTTATTTTTCAATTTCTGCAATTTTTTTTTTCAATTCCTCATATATTTGTCGATATATAGAAAAAATCTAAAATCGCAAGTAGCCATTCGGCCATATAGTGTTGTAACAACATTAAAAACCCTACTGATGACTGCTATATAATAGTTAAAAACATTTTATGTATGTAAGATATTTTAAAATATTTTAAATAAATTTATAAATTTGCACGCGAAAGTAATTTTAGTACATTTATTTGTGCGGTTTATATAAATTTAAAAAAAAGCTACCTCCCGAATTAATACATATTTTACCAATACTTCCATTTTATGTGTATTTTCCCTTTATGCATGTGCATTCTATTAAACAAATTTCATGAAATTGAGTTGTTTTGTATTTAACGAATTTTCTTTATAACGAAGTGTTTAAGCGTATCGATGAGGTTTCGTTAAATGGAAGTTAAACGATATACTTAGTTTTGATCCCATTTCACTTATTAAATGCACTGTATTTCTTGCTTTACTCGTACATTGGCGGTATCGCATACTTAATAAGATAAAACAGCTGGCGAAGTTAAACCAACAGCTGTTATTAAGCTAGAGGTCTGCACGGGCCGGATTTTCCAGGCCCGGCCCGGCCCGGCCCGTAGGAAAGTTATTTCGGCCCGGCCCGGCCCGTTTAAATTTTTATATTTTAGGCCCGGCCCGTACAAAAATCAGCGAAAACAGGCCCGGCCCGGCCCGGCCCGTTTTGGCCCGTTATAATTTCTACGATTTCTAAAAAATTCAGATTTTTATAATATAACTAAGATTCCTTTAAAGAATACTGCATACATATCTATGGAATGATTTTACAGTATATTTTACAGCAAATACACATTAACAACATTAATGATTACTTAGATTCTTAGGCTTTCAACATTCGAATAAAGATTCATTAAAAAATTAATATGGCTTAGAATAAAAAAAAAAGAAAGAAAGCTAAAAACATGGTTAATTTTGAAGCTGTTTAATAAAGGAAGATTTATAAATATATTTCTATATCATTTTATTATAGATTTCAAATCTAAATTCATTCTTAAATTCAAAGAAGCTCCTTTCTGATACATTTCTAAATTCATTTTTTTTTTCTCAGAAACGCATAAGATTAGCAGATATCTTTATTCAGAAACATAATCGAATGGCGTTATCCATTTTTTGATACAAGCAATTTAAGAATACTGCAAACAAATAAAATACTGTCATAATTAGCGTTTTGAATAGAATTTCCGGAAGCAATAGCAAGGGAAGGGAGAAAAACCTGCAATCATTTGAGAAACTATTATAACTCAACAAGGTTATACAAGTATTATATTTACCAAAAATGAAAAACGCTATTCGATTCCAAATCCCTTCAATAGTTAGGCTTATCCACTTTTATACTTTTACAATTTAAAATTAATCAGAAAATGTGTCAAACTTTCGCATTATTGAGAAATTAATTTAAAAATCATCAAGAAGTATATATCCGAAGACTAAGCTAACATAAGTTCTTTATCGCTGTTAATAATTATACAAATAATGTTTTCTGCCAATAATTAAGTCTAGTACCTGTCCGGCCAGTCTATATGTAGAAAAATAGTGCAAGCGTGATCTCGGATCGGCATGAGTCAGCTAAAAAAATATTAAAACGGGTTACACATAATGTAATTCTCCGATGCCGATACACTGTGCATTTTTATATTAATGCTGTCAAACTAGTGGCTGGCCACTTTATACTTATTCTCGTTAAAACCATTTTCGTTGAAAATAGCTCATATTTTATCGTTTCTGCTCAAATCTTCAGAACGGGCCGGCAGGCCCGAAAATTTTTTTTATCAGCCCGGCCCGGCCCATCTGGCCCGTTCAATTTTTTTGCCGGCCCGGCCCGTTTATGTTGTTTGTCGGCCCGGCCCGGCCCGTTGAAAAAACTATTCTAAATCTGCCGGCCCGGCCCGGCCCGTAAGACAATTCGAAACGATTCCGCCGGCCCGGCCCGGCCCGCGGGCCGGGCCGGGTACGGGCCACGGGCCAAGCCCGGGCCCGTGCAGACCTCTATATTAAGCCTTTGTATCTATGAATAAATCAATTTCAAAACTGATAAATTGTTTTTCAGTTTTTCATTATCGATTTTTAACCTTCACGTTTGTCATCTGTCAAAATAAAAAGTCTCAAATAATATATTGTTTTCGAAATCAATGAAAAATTCTTGTTTATTTATTACTTTGAAAAGTTACATGAAGGATAAGTTATTTTTGCAAAAGAATTAGAGAAATAACATTATATGGAATACTAAAATATTAGAGAAAAAGACCAACTAATAAATCTACTATATTTTATTTCGACTCTATCAGCTTTTACTAAATTTTCATCCCCCATAAAAATAAATAATATAGAAAAAGACTGATACTGTAAGAAAGAAAGTCAGCTTTTATTGCTGCTCTCTGAGAAATCAATAATAGTATATATAATAATGTATACATATTATGTTTTCTCCCTACTTACACAGGTTCTATGAGGACTAATTTTAATTCGAGCCAGTAGATTATTTAAATTATACATAATCTGTTAATAAAAATAATACCTACAAAAAAAACAAAAAAAAAAATACTTTTTAAACGTAAACTAGTTAAAAAAAAAAAAGAAAAAGAAAGAAAGAAAGATGAGAATTGTGGTTAAAAAATAGTGCGGTATCAAATCTCCAGCATTATGGTACTTATTTAACAGTTTCCATTAAAATAAATTTGCATTGACGCATAATATGAGTCAATGGGAATTTTGTTTAAATAAACAAAAAAATATTTCATAAATATATACTGGACAATTGCACCATAAAATTTAACTACAAAGAATGCATTTATTAAAAATACAACACATTGCTCAATGGTGCACAAAAAAAGAATTTTAAAAATGAATTTTAAAAAGAAATTTAAAAATTAATTTTAAAAAGAATTTTAAATATGGCATCTATACTAATAAAATCTGTGCGCCTCTGTCTGTCTGTCTGCTTGAAGCCGATTACAGTTCGCAACGCGGGCGAGTTGGAAGTCGCGAGAGGTGTCTTTCGATTGGAAAAATTCCGGGGAAGTCATTTCGGGCATTTTCGAGACCGTGGGACCAAAATTAAAAAAGTTATGAATTAAAAACCCCTTGGGAATCGGAACGAAAAATATCTCAATTCCCAAACGGAGCTCCGAAGCAGAACACTGCGCCACCTTGCGGTGAAGGACCTGAACTTTTCCCCTTTGGCTAAAAGAAGAAACAGCCGAAAACCGCTTTTTCTACCGGCACTAATTGCGTTTTTTTCCGCATCAATTTTTTTGACTTGCCGTAGAATATTTACCGTAGTTTTCGCTAAAATATTGAACTTAGAAATAAAACAGGACTATCGAAACTTTTTTTTTTTTTTGCGCGTTTTTTCTTAAATCATCATGCAGACAGTTTTTAAAGTAGAAAAAACTGATTACATATTCAGAATCTGCGTAAAAATCTGCTTCTGATGAACTAAAAAATACGAAAAAATGTCTTATGGGCGCGTAGTGTCCACCGTGCAAAACCAAATATTTTTAACGGGACTACGGGCGCGAAGCGACCATAGCTCCGATCCACAATCTTTTTTTTTTCAAGTGCACGTGGCCCACAGTGAGAAATCACATATTTTTAAAGGGACCATGGCTCTTTAATTTACTTTTTTTGTGCTTGAGGATTCGAACACCAAGACTTGCTTATTAAATGAATTTTTTTGCTTATTATATACTGCTTAATACCAAGGTTCGTTTGGAAAAAGTGGCCCAGCTAGCGGGCGTAGCTTGCTAGTAATATCATAAAATCCTAAAATTTTTATCTCGTTGCAATATTTTAATTTTTACTCACGTGTAAGTGGCAACATTTTTAAACTTTTAATTCATTTCGATTTTAATTGATTAGAAATATTATCTCTTGATCAAGAAGCAAACTTAATCCTTTCATTATCATATTTTCCTGAAGACGGCGCGAAACTTTGATATTTTTATTTTATTTTAATTGTACAAGTTGATATTAAAATTCTTGTTTTGTGCACCATTGAGCAATGTGTTGTATTTTTAATAAACACATTCTTTGTAGCAAAAAAATATTGTTGATTTTTTTTTTCTTTTTGCAATTTTTCGTCCACAATTTTCATCCGAAATGCATAATAACGTAATTATAACGTCATTAGTCCGTCTCAATTTGAAAAGTTTTTATTATCCAAAAATTATGTTAATCCTTTATAGCTATATAAGTCAATTAAACAAAATTACGTGAGAGAGTTATGACTACTGAACACCAATTTAAATTTTGAAAAAACAACACTATTTTGTTGGAATTACAAATTGAAAATACAAGACTTTAATAAGACTCAAATAAAATTGATGAAATTTTGTTAAAATTTTATAAGAGTGTTAACAATATTTATTTTTTGTCTGAGCATCAAAACCGATATTTTACTTTAACTAAAAAATTCGCTCAAAGCAACCAAAATGTAGTCAATAAAACATGTTTCGTAGTTTTAATCAATTCCTTTTTCTGGGTGTAAAACGAGTGCCTAACATGTATTTCGTTAGAAAGCCTTTTCTCCTCCATTAAATACATCAAAATGTGTTTTTGAATTTTTTTTTTTTTTTTTTTTTTTTTTTTTTTTTTAACTATGCACGATGGACTTGGTGACCAGCAGGGAGATATATAAGCACGTTTAAAAATATATACCTGAGCCATGGTCAGAAACGAGCATAGAAGGAAACTTTTATTAGTTTCATTCGTTAAATTTGGACTCTGGTTCGTGTTAGACTGAATTTAATGTCTTATTGCATTCTTAAAATGAAAATATATATGACGACCTCAGAAGCCAAGGGGTACAAGTGACAAAATGCCGATTTGGAGTAAATTGAGTTTAAAGATAATTTATGTTAAATTGGAATATCAATAACAATTGACTAAATTGAAATAGGAAACATCTGCTTGTTGCATTCTAATCTTTGAACTCTCATTTCAATAACTGTTAAAAAAATAGAGTACAATTTTCTTTAAATGTATAATTAATCAACATTGATTATTATTCGAAAAAAGTGGTTTATCTCTATAACTCAGCAAATAATAAGAAAATGACCTATATTTCTTTACCTGAAATGAAAAAAGCATATTTCCAGATACTCTGTGCACTTAACTCAATTTTTTCAATTTTGTCACTTATACCCCTTGGCTTCTGGGGTCCTCATATGAAATCAATAGCTCGAAAATTAGAATGACTATTGCAATGTTATAAGAATTTTTCCAGGAAAAAGGGAAGTGATACAGTTTCATTATTGTGCGAATCTGTGTCCTTTGGAATTATTAGTTCCTTATAGACTTAGAATTCAGTATTGTGACTTAGCATAAACAAACTTACCTTAAATGTAAACTGGAATTTATTTTTCGTGTACCTCACTTAAAACGAAAGAATGTATTTGGACTCTCAGGAAAAACTGTCACTTATTGGATCGTGCGTCCAGAAAAAGGAATTGATTAAAACTACAAAATGTGTTTTGTTGAGTACATTTTGGTTGCTTTAAGCGATTTTTTAGTTAAAGTAAAAAGTCGGTTTTGTTGCTTAGACATAAAAAATATTGTTAACACTCTTATAAAATTTTAACAAAATTTCATCAATTTTATTTAAGTCTTACTAAAGTCTTGTATTTTCAATTTCTAATTTCAACTAATTTTTTTTTTTTTGTAAAATTTAAATTGGTGTGCAGTAGCCAACACTCTCTCGCGTAATTTTGTTTAATTGACTTGTATAGTTGTAAAGGATTGACATAATTTTATAAGATAATAATAAACACTTTTCAAATTGAGACGGATTAATGACGTTATTATACATTTCGGATGAAAATTGTAAACGGAAAATTGAAAAAAAAAAACAATATATATATATATATATATATATATTTTGTTTATTCAAACAAAATTTCCATTGACCCATATTTAAATGAAAAGATTTGTTGGACCAAACAAATTTTTGTTGATTCAACAAAACTCTTCTCTGGATGTGAATGAGTTGTTTTTGAAACGTTATTACTCTTCTTGATTTAAATGACTCAACTTGATTTAAATTATTTAAAAGCAACTCGTTCACTCGAGTTTTTTTTAACTCTTTACGAGAAGCTGACATTCAAATCGTGAGATGAGTGGATTTGGACTCAACTTGAGTTACTTTTTGGCTGAGGTTTTAAGAGAGTACATTCGCCATTTCTTTTGCTTCCATTTTCCTATAAGGATGTATTCGAAAAAATACTTTTCCATCTTCAACAGCTCGAAATTTTCCGATACAATTTCAGAAGCATTTTTAAAAGTAGAATCATGAAACTTGCTAAGGGGATTTTTGAAGAGAGGTACAATCTGCCGTGCGATATCTTTTTTCGCTCAATTCATTAGAATTTGAATTATGGACAATTAACTTCGCAATATAACCTTTTGTTCGTTCCCAAGTCTCTCGCTTCAAAAAATTCGGTTCAAAATGCCGTTTCTGTTTGCCTTTTTCGCAATTTTTCTGCATTTATCAAGGAATCGACAATCACGGCACCTTGTGTATTTTCTAAATAAGGCAATTGGTCAGTTGGATGCATTTGAGAGCAAAAATGAATTTAGAAATAAATCTGAAAATAAGCAGTTTGAATCGAAATACACCCTTAAAGTCGCCAAAATTAATAAATAAATAGAGCAGGGGAAAATGTCACCAGGAACACATTATTCTTCAAGGGGTACGCGAGGTACAAAAGTTTATGAGAACCACTGTATTTGGGTATTTAATCAAGTCGCTTTCAATCGATATATTCGATATATTTAAATGAAAAAACTAGCGATTCACAATTTCATTGAAGAGGTCATTTCTCTTTCTATTATTTGTATACTATAGCTGATTTAACAAAATTTTAAACTGCTTTTTACCCACTTATAATTTTCCATTCTTAGCCCATTTACTTGTAGTATAAGATATCGTTCTTTGATATAATCAATAATCTTAAATTTTGGTGAATCCGGTTTAAGAACTCTTTAAGTATTTTATGAAGTGTACTTGAGATAAAATCCGATAAAAAAAAGGTGAAGCCAGATTAAAAGATCTTTTCCATTAAAATAAAGTATAAGCTTATTCACACATTACAATAAAAACTTCTTTTTGAATTATTTCCTTTGAAAATGATGTACATGGAATGTCGTTGACCTGTGTGATATTATAAATGATGTAGCGTTCTTATGTAAAATCGTAATTTCAATAATAAAAAGAAATGTGCAAACAACCTTACATATTTACGTTTGTTGCTCGTGGTGTTGCAAATTTTAAATTTGAAGGATAGCACATAAATTACTGGGTTTTAAATTTTAATAACTTTTGACTTAGAGGCTATATATGTAAATTGATATCAATATTTTGTTAATTTTGGACATTTCTCCACTCTTAAGGATGTATTCCAACCCAAACTGTTTATTTTCTGATTTATTTTTAAATTCAGTTTTGCTTTCAAAAGCATGAAACTGGAAAATTCTCTTTTTCGAAACTACATAATGTGCCGTGCTTGTAAATTTTTTGATAAATGTAGAAAATATTGCAAAAAATGCTGTCAAAGTGGGCGTTTTGAACTGAATTCTCAGAAGCGGGAAATCTGAAAACGAAAAAAATGGTCATACCAAGAAAATAACTGTTTATAAATCAAATTCTAATTAACTGAGCTAAAATGAAATCACACGGCCTGTTATACATCTCTTCAAAAATCACCACAGCAAGTTTCATATTTTTACTTTTAAAAATAAGGCTGAAAATGTCTCATAAAAAAGCATGAGAAAGATTTTTTTTTTTTTTTGGACATTTTCTTCATTTGCTACAAATAACTTAAAATTTTACTCAAATGCTTATTGCTGAACTTTTTTAGCAAAGATTTTTTTTAATTTTTTTAAAATTAAATTAATTTTGGGTGAATTCTCTTGAAATGTCATGTTTAGTGTACGAAATGTTTAAATAAGCTGTGATTATGTATTACTTATTATGAATATTTGAATTAGGCGATTTTTATTGCCTTTTCGCGTATAAATGAACAAAAATTGTAAGTATTCTTTGGTATGTTCATCGGATAAGTAAAAAGGAAGAATAAAGAACTAAGGAAGAAAAGAGAACGATAACAAAAAATCAATATTTGTTGTGTTAAAATTCATTGATCTTAAACAAAACCGTCAGTGAGATAAAAACTATTTATCCATGAAAAATTATTAATAAAAGTTTTTTAAATTATGATTATTTTTGAAATATAAATATAAGAAAAAATATATGAAAACAAAGAATAAAACAAATTTTCTGATTAACATAATTGATTATTAACCCCTTCGTGACGGGGACTTTTTACGAAATTTTTAATGTTTTGTCATTGGTTTTTAAAAACAGAAATTTGTGCCTTATTAAATCAAGAAAATACTATGATAAAATAAGGCAAAATTTACAGTGAAATTTTACTGATAGGGATAAACAAGGATTCTTAAGCCTTTTTAGGGCACTTATTCGTGTCGCTCGTCTCCAAGGGGTTAACTGAAATGAAGCTTTACAATTTTCTATAAACAAAATTACAAAATAATACTATCATTATCCAAAATGTTCGCTTTAATCCAGGTGTGTGTATTCACTCAAAAACATGCTTTATCTTCAAGGCCGCAATATCTGCACTATATTATCTAATTTCTAGAAGGAAAATTTGACAGCAGAATAGAATTCACTTTTTCTCTTAAAATGTTTATGCTTGACTAAATTTAAAAGAGAATCATTTCTTGGGGCTAAGGATTATAAGTTTACTAATAAGAGAATGGCAACAGTGCTTCTTGCTCTGTAATCAGGTCTTTGCGAAGAATACCTTATCGCTTCAAATAGTTTTGAGGTTATCGGACTCCTCACACTTTATTGGAGCTTCAATGTCTCCCAATTTCTGTTAATCTTGGAAATATTTTTATCATGTTTTAAAACAATTTCAGTTTATTCTTACAATTTTAAACGAATCATTTAAAAAATAAGGAAGCTTTTAATTTACTAAAAGTATTAATGGATTAATGTTTTGAGTATAGCAATTGATTTATACAAGATGATTCTAAATTTATGGGAGAAATATTTTAACCCCTTGAGGGGCAAGCAATAATGTCTCTGTAATATTGAAATCTCACTGGCAAAATCGAAAAATTTTATTTTAGAATGAACAAGTTGGAAATTGCACGTGAAGCGTAGCAAATGAGGTGCGTTTGTACGATAACGAAGTTTTAAAAATATTACTCTTATATATCAATCTCATAAAATTGTAAATAATGAATTACAATTGAAACGCTCATCAAACAATGTTCTCCCTATACCATTATGTAATAGAATATTTTTATGTGGCCTTGTAAATCAATAACAAATGTTCTTTGCACCACAAATTATGTAAAATGTATATTATAATATGTATTTTATAGATGCACATAAATTTTATTAAGTTCGAATGAATGTAACACCATTAAAATGCTTTTGAAACATTTTTCCCCATTGACCGTAATGTAACGGAATACTTTTGATTGTCCCTGTAATTGATCTATGCATCCGATTTTCATAAAATTTGAAATAACTCGACAAAATTATGTAATATTTATGTATTTTAAATTTCAAACGTATAAAATATATTTCAAAAATTTTCCCCATTGACCATAATGTAATTGAATACTTTTGATTGCCCCTGTAATTGATCTATGCACCCGATTATCAAAAAAATTTGAAATAACTCGGCAAAATTATGTCACAATTATGTATTTTAAATTTCAAACGATTAAAATGAATTTGAAACTTTTTTTTCCATTGACCTTAATATAACGGAATCCTTTTGATTGTCCCTGTAATTGATCTATGCATTCGATTTTCATAAAATTTGAAATGACTCGACAAAATTATTTAATAATTATATATTTTAAATTTCAAACGATTCGGCTGGGTAATTTTTGCTCTGTTATATGCAGACAGACGGACGGACAGACTGAACGACAACTTTAGGTGCTACTTATTTACATAATTACGAACGCACCTAAAAAGGCAATTTTTCAACATTTGTCCGCCAAATTTAAAAATATGAAATTTCGTTAAAAGTTTCTGGTGAGAATATCGTTTAAATTAAATGGGATAAAATATATCCCACCATCCCTCAAGGGGTTTAAAAGATTCGGTACTCTTTTGAACTTTTTTTTAATTTAAGAACTTTAAACATTTTTGGCATAATAATAAAGGACTCAATGAAGAAAAATGATTCTATTAAGAAATTGCTCGATTTCCCTGGCAAGATTCGAAAAATTTTATTTGCTTTTTTAATTTAATTAAATTTTAAAATGTATCTTCCCATACAATTTTGAACATTTTGAGCTAATTTTTTTTTAAGCTATTTGTAAAAGTGTGCTGCATATTTTTAACCTCTTCAGACCTGAGCATAAAATAACTCTACAAATATTGATTTATTGCTTTTGCATAGCCGAAATGACACCATAGATGACAGAAAGAGTCATTTTTATGAAATCAGTACTTTAGGGGGCTGGTAATTTAGGTTTACAATAATGAATATAAAAGTACTAATCCCCTTAAGACAACAAGTATCAATAATATAAATTTACGCAATAACAAAATGAAGGTCTTTAAACAAGTAAATAATCAGCAAAAACTCTTTTTTTGTGTGTGTGTGTGTGTAAAGCATTTAAGTTTAATCATGAGCATAAAAATTAAGCAAGCATTAAACATTTAATCATGAATATTTCTTACTTTTTTGGCCACAATGTCTTGAAGGTATTTTCGAAACAACTCGGAAAAAAATAATATTTATTTTATGAGTTAATATTCATCAGTGCTGACATTTATTGGGTTTGTTTTAAAGCGAAAAACATTCAGCTGCATAGAAGTAAAGAAAAAAGGTAAAAAAAAATCGAAAAATTTAGTTTTTAAGAGGGAAACAATGGAGGTACACATTTGCGTACCTCAGGTCTGAAGAGGTTAAGTATCGGATTTATCACAAGTTAAAAGTTTAGGAGAAAATAAATAAAATGTGCAAATATGTGCAAGATGAATTTTTTTTTTTTTCAAATTTATGTTTATATCTAAAAAAAAGCTTTTTTTTTATTATTGTAAATTTGTTATGTCCAAATGTATATTCATCCGAAATTGACGCTCATTAATAATTCATTGAATGTAGAGCTATCTACACGGTCCACTTATTAGATAAGTTCGTTCCACACTATATGCACTAATAGTTCCATGCTGTCTTAAGGCTGCCAAACACTCAGATTCCGAATTCCCCTCACTAATGTTAAGTCATGCAAAATCAATTTTTTTTTTTTTTTTTTTTTTTTTGAAAAAATAGGGAAATTTTTGTACTATTTTAGATTTAACGGGAATTTTTCAAAATGTCCCATGCGCATTCCATATCAATAAAAATCTCTAATAATATTTATACAAGTTTGATTATAAATAAAACTGTGCATTGAATTTTATATATCTGAATATAAAAATTTAAAAAAAAAAAGTTCTCAATTTTTCTGAAATTTTGAGCATTTTTGAACCTATTTTTACAATTAACTACTTATAACTTTTACAATTATTTTTATTTTCAAAAAACCATGCACAGTTTTGTGAATTATATTGCGATAAATAACCATAAAAAATTTCAAAGCATTCAGAGAAAAAATAATGCGAATGGAGCATTTTGAAATTTTTTCGTTAAATCTAAAATATTACAAAAACTTTCCTATTAAAAAAAAAAAAAAAAAAAAAAAAAAAAAAAAAAAAATCAGTTTTTATGATAAATATATGTTATAATGCATATAATGTACCCTTAAATAATATTTAAAGTGCAATTTAAAAAATATAAGAAAAAATGATTTCAAAGGTCCCTTATCCCCTTAAATACTGGAGAAAATATGACCTATTTAATATTAATAATAATTATTATTATAAAATATTTAGGGTATTCGTCCCTATTAGGTACCAGAGAATTTTGCAACCTCTGGGGAAAATATGAACAGCATCGACTTCCCAAATATCTGGAGGATATTTATTAAATAAACCTTATGATTATAATAAGTCATACGAAACATATATTAATAGAAATTCATTTTATAGTTACTTTATTTTATTAAATTACTGCACATATGTCTGTTAACAATTAGCGGTGAGATGAACAACATTTACATAGGGAAAAGAGTTCAGCAAGCTTTAAATAAGTATAATTGAAATTCAGTAGCACTGAAGAAGAATTTTGCAATAAAATCATTATAAGGCGAAAAAAAAAAAAAAAAAAAAAAAAAAAAAAAGTACTCAAAAAGCTATGGAACTCTTTTTTTTTTTTTTTTTCAGATCCTTCTTTTACGAAATAGTACTTCCTAATCGATTTTAAACTGAATAAAAGCGTTTTTTATATCATATACAATTAAACACAAGGCCAAGTCTAATTGGCACTTGGAAGACTTTGACATTGTTAGTGGTTTATGATGCAATTTACAGGAATAGTGTTCAAAGACTTTTTATTCTGCCATGCTTATTTTTGCGTTCAAATAGAGTGTTTGCACGGGCTGGATACAATCCGAACTTAAGTCGAAATTTTATAATTAAAATGAACCCGACCGGAACCCGATTGACATCAATAAAAACTTGAACGTGACTCCAACCGAAAGTGAAAGAAAAATTAATGTATCTTTTAATACTATTATGGATCATATCTCTTGCAATTATATCTCTAATAACAATTCCACCTTTTTTGTATAGAAATGAACGTATACACAGTGGCGTAGCTAAGGGGGACAAGGAAAGCGCTTGCCCCGGGCGCCGAGGCCAAGGGGCGCCAAATTGGGAGAGGTTTTAATTGAAACTATCTCACATACTTTGACCATAAATAAAAATTTTTGATTTTTTTTCTTTTTTGTATGTGTGTCTATGAATGTTTTCTTGAATAAGATACTTTGTTATATCCAAATAATGAAGAAAGAAATGTTTCTATAGGGATGATTCAACGCACTTTGTATTTAAGATATGTACTTGAATAAAAGGCGCAAAGTGATTAAGGGGGAGCCAAATTGAGAGGAGCTTTAAACCAAAATTATTTCACATATTTTGACAATAAATAAGAATTGTTGACTTTTTTGTGAGTGTGCATGTGTGTATGAATGTTTTAAAGGAATTTGGTGAAGAGGGAAGAAATGGAGAGATCCATAATTGTCAATCACTGATGGTGATTTAATTGTTTAACCTCCAGTTATAAATCAAAAGGCCTGTTGGTGACTCGTAATCATATTTTTGGCATGAAAAGAACATTTTTCCTTTGCTTACTGATCACCCACGCGATGATTTTTCCAAACGAACTGCGAATTTTTGAAACCTCTGATCATATTAAAATTTAAAAAACATACAAAAAACCCCTCTCAGAAACGAATCTTTGGTATGTATCTCCGTTGTCTTCGGCGGCGTATATTGTAAAAGGGGAAAAAAACGGACGATTTTACAGAAATTGTATTGGTAATCTGGACGCCAGTACAATTTACTGCTTTTTAATGGAATTTTTGAGAAAATTTTCCAGAAATTTCTTCTTTTTTTGGGGGGGGGGGGAGGAGGGAGATTTGAAATTTACGGAAATGCTTCAGTTAAAACACAGTAAATTGAACTGGCATCCAGATTACGAATACAATTTCCATAAAATTGTCTGTTTTTCCTGGCGTGCTATGCACGCATTTGTAACCACTACTAACCTCCACTGATATATATCTCTCTCAAAATAAATCTCTTGCACGGGCCCTGGTTTCCTACGTTAGAGGTCTGCACAGGATGGAATTTCCATTCTCGGGCCCAGCCCGGTTTGAAAGAAAGTTATTTTGCCCCGGCCCGATTTGGCCCGACGCAATTTCTGCAATTTAAAAGAAAAAATCAGATTTTTATCATATAATTAAGATTTAAAAAATACTGCATGCATATTTATAGGATGATTTCACAGTATTTTCAGGAAATACACTATAGCAATATTAATGATTACTTACTTAGATTCTTAGATTTCCAACATTCAAATAAAGATTCGTTAAAAATTTACTGTGTTTAATAAAAAAATAATAATAATAATAAAGAAAGTTAAAAACATCATAACTCTTGAAGCTGTATAATAAAAAGTAGATTGATGAATATATTTCTATAGCATTTTATTAAAGATTTTCTCAAAAACCAAACGATCTACTTTCTGATACATATTTGAATTCATTTCTTTTCAGAAACACATAAGATTAGCAAGAGTTTTTATTCAGAAACTATGTAATCGAATGACGTTATCCACTTTTTTTTATACAAGAAATTTAAGAAAGTTAGCGTTTTGAATTAAATTTCTGGAAGCGACAGCATGGGAAAGAAGAAAAATCTGCAACCGCGTTACAAGAGTATCTTATACCTCTACAAGTGCATACAGGTATCTTATTTAACAAAAAAGGAAAACGCTACATGATTCCAAATCCTTTCAATAGTCAGGCTTGTCAATTTTATTATACCTTTACAGTTAAGAATTAGTCAGAAAATGTGTCAAACTTTCACGTTGTTGAGCAGCGAATTTAAGAACCATTTATATTTCCAAAGATTACGGTAACATAAGTTCTTTATCGCTATTAGTACTTTTACAAATCATGTTGTCTGCCAACACATTTTGTGAACAATTAAGTCTAATTCCAGCCTGCCTCGACTATATGAAGAAAAACAAAGTAAGCCTGATCTCGGCCCGTCAAGAGTCTGCTAAAAAAACATTAAGTCTGGGTTAGACACAAAGTAACAGTCCAATGCCGATCTCTACACTGTGCAAGTTTCATTTGTTTTGATGTTGTCAAACTAGGATCGGCTCGTGAAGCACACTTATACTTATTCTCGTTAAAGCCATATTCGTTGAAAATAGCTCATATTTTATCGTCTTTTCAGAAATTTTTATAACGGGTCGGTAGCCCTGCTAAATTTTTTTACCGGGCCATTTATTTTGTTTGTCGGTCCGCCATGTTAGAAAATTCGGAACCATCTATCCGGGATGGGTACAGGCCTCGGTCCAGTGTAGGGCCCGTGCTGACTCTAGCCTACCCCATAGACCTATAGCGTAGGCGTGCTGCACATGCTCCGAAAAATCTGCAAGGAATAATTGACAGGTAAAAATTCTACAGAAAGTGTTGCAAGCGGGCTACATTTTGAAATTCAGATTTTTTTATTGCCACCATGTTTTTGAAATTGTAAAATTCGTTTTACTTAATGACATATTTATTAAGGCAAAAAAAGGAAAATTTTGCCATTTGAAAAAACTGTTGCCAATCAAGAAATCTGAATTTTGAAAAAGTAGCCCATTGGCAATTCTGCCCAGAAATTCGGCCCATGAAACTTCAGATAAAAATAGTTCCTTTCGGTGAAGGTAAAACTAAAAATTGTAAAACAATTGAAAAACAAATTGGATGAACAAAACCCATTTGAAATTGAGTCTGAGAATGTGCCCATTGCATTGGAATGTGGAGCTAAAACTGTATGAAAATCATAAGCTTGTTTGAATTAATCAATCCCGGTTGAAATCTAGCCCACAAAATCTGAGAAAAGAGTTTGACGGTAATTTTGTTTAACATAAATAAAATTCGTCGTTAACAGAATACACTAATAATCTTCGATTAAGTTGATAAAATGTTTTTAAATTATGTTTATAGACTTCAGTTTATAAATCAAAAGGCCTGTTTGGTAACTTGGAGTCACATTTCTGGTATCAAACGCAATCTTTTATTTGTATACTAGCTGACCCATCCGTCGATTTTTCCAAACGAAATGATTAAATAGGGGTGCCAAATTGATAGGAGCTTTAAACTAAAGTTATTTCATATATTTTGACATAAATAAGAATTGTTGAACTTTTCTTTTGCATATGTGCAACGTTTAATATTTAAGTCATTGCCTATATGTCATATAGTCTCTGATCTACCGATTTTTGGAAATTAGACGGAAATGACGGCAAGGAAAATGATCTCTTTTTAGTTTAGTCATAAATGAATGTTCATCCTATCTCCGAACTTCTGCACTGTAACCATTCGGTTCTGGAAAATCTTTTTGAAAAAATTACCGATCGACTTTCAGAAAATTTATACACAGGTTTAAAATATTTTTCTACGTGTGCTCTAAAATTTTCAAATCGATATCTTAATTATTTTCTTAATTTTAGCTGATTAGTGAAAATAGTTAATTTATTCCATTTCAGCTATGGAATCAAGTTCAGATGTGGGCTCGGTTTTTGTGAAAAGAAATCGCATTTTTGATTTTAATTAATATTCTCTATTAATTACCAAAAAATGAAAAAATCTGAGCCTCATGAGAATCAGGATCTGTTTTTGACTATCCTCACTCAAATTTCACACTTACATGTACGGTAAATATTTCAAGCCATTTCTGTCACATTTTTTTATCGGTGACTTTGACTAGTTTGTTGTTTATTGAATCTATCAGATCATACAAAGTACTCAATGAATCAAAGATCAAAACAGTCCCAGCAGTTTTTAATAGCATCCATGAAATCTAACTCAGAATTAAATTGTCGTCCATTTTTGTAAATATTTCAGACTAAAATTCCCTAAAGCTTTTCTGTTACATTTAGATCGGGGCTACGAGCTGATCATTAATTCATTTCACCTGATTAGCTTCCAGTCAAAGATTTAGTTAACTTTGAAACATGAAAGGAAGCGTTGTCCTGATGAAATGTCCAGTCTCCTAAAGTTGTAAGAGGGGCAATGGGTAATAAATTATCTTCTAACTTACCTTGATACATAACTGAATTCATTTCGTTATGCATGAAAACAATTGGGATGGAAAAGAAAGAGCCTCTTGTTGTAAGTCATGCTAAAAATATTTATAGCCATCGAGTCCATCGAAATTAAATTTCTTTTCATCAGAAAAGACATCTCAACAGTTTGTGCCTTCGGTGAAATGTTTTCGTGCAGTCTAAATGAGCATATTTGTGGTGCTTAGAGAGAGAGGGCTTTCCTTTATTTTATTTTTTTTTAATTTGAACAATAGAATTGTTACTTAAAACATTTCTGACCGTTCGACTTGTACATGGTAATTGTAATTGTTCTTAAATTTAAGCAGACGATATATTTTTTTTCTTTTAACCACAAGTTTCACACATTTCTTCCGGATTTGCCTTAATTGCTTTACAGTTAAGGATTTTGGTCTTGCTGTACGCTTCTTACTGCCGTAATCTTCGACATTTGTGAGAAAATATGTAGCATCTACATTTTAAAATGTACAAGCAATTAAATCTTAAAAAAAAAACAATTATATAAAATTTAAAGTTTCTATCCCTAACAATTCTTAATAAATCATAATTTACATTGTTTTTTGGGCATTTCACACATTTAAATTTTGAAATTTCGTAATAAACTCTTTATAAGAAATATCTGCATCCTAAAAGTAACCACTTAATATTAAATTTTAGGTTTTTATTCCTAGCAATTCCAACAAAAGGCTGTTCTTAAATACAAAAAGGCGACTTTATGACACAAGTTTTAATTTCTTTAAGTTTGGAATAAGTTTTATTTTCGTTCCTGAAACTAGTATTGTGTTGTTGTTCAGAAAGTATCTAATAGCACCTCATTTTCCCGTTTTTTGCAAACACAATAGATCTTTCAGAAAATAGTGTCAAAGTGCGCGTTTTGAACTGAATTTCTATGCGAAAGAAGAATAACCACTCAAACGGGGTTTAAAAAGTATTTGTCACATGATCAAAATCGCTTATAACTCAATAGATAATTTACTGATCAAAAATGAAAAACTCATTTTGATTCATAATCACTTCCATAGATATTCCAATTTGATATTTTTCCATTAAAAAATGAATTTGTAAATGTGTCAAAACGTTCTGCGCTTACTGATCAGAGCAGTTGAGAATAGCTTTATACTTAAAAAGAACGTTTTTCCCTCATTTCACCCTTTTAATTTTTTTTTTTTTTTTTTTTTTTTTTTTTTTAGCGTGCTTTTACATCTCAAAAGAAATCATCAAGCCAAATTTCAAGCTTCTATAACTACTGTATCACGTAATTGCATTTTTAAAGCCCTTTTTGCTTCTAATTCCTTTTAAATTTCGATTTTTTTTTTTTTTTTTTTTTTTTTTTTTTTTTTTTTTTTTTTTTAATGTTCTGGGTGAAATTTTACGCATTTAAAGAAACAATCATGCCAAATTTTAAGTTTCTAGCGCTAACAGTTTCAAGCAGATTGTAATTTGAAACGCTTTTACTGACTTACATCAGTTACAAAATTTTGAAATTCATTTTTTTTTTTTATTACAATGGGCATTGAGATAATCTGCAGTTATTTTAGTATTAAACTTTTAACCACTCAACTGATTAATTCTTTTCCGTTCAATAAATTGAAAATTGCGGATTCACACCACTATTATTTACATAAAATATTCGTAAAATTTAGTCTAAACATTTCCGCCTTTCAATAGTATGAAAATTTTCTTAAAAATAATAGTGGTGTCAAAAAGCTTTAAATGATGAAATATTTTAAATTGCGCAAAGTTTTGATTGCTTTAATATCAAAATTTCTACAAAGTTTAAAAAACAAAAATCGATCATCAAATACAACGTCAGTTACGATGAAATTGACCAATATTAGCATAGATTGCGCATACGCCTCTTAACAGTTAGCGGCGAAATAATTGAACAACATTTATATGCTGAACAGAACTTAAAAAGATTTCATTAAGCAGAAATAAATTTCAGTAGCACTGAAGTCGAATTTTGTAATAAAATCATTAGAAGAAGCGAAGAATGCAAAAGGAGTCGTGGAACTCATTTGTTCGGAGGCTTTCTTACGAAACTACACTTCCTAATCGATGCCAAACAGAATAAAAATGCCTTTCTTATTACATACAATTAGACGCAAGACCAAGGTTAATTGGCACTTAGAAGAATTTGAAATTGCAAGTGGTTTATGATGCAATTTGTAGGAATAGCATTCAAAATCGTTCTTTTATTTATTTTTTCTTCTTTATTATTCTGATTCTACTAATTTATAATACTAATTTAATTATAATATTATGTATATGGATAAAGTTTAATTTTTTGATAATTTGAAAACTTCAAATTAAAGTTTTGTTAAATTTGTTTTAAGAGAACTAATGATTTAATTTTTTTCAAGTGATGCATTTATTTCACTTGTGCTGATGAAACTTACTCTTGGTGCTCAAAAATTTGCTCTGTCCAAACCAAAATTTTTACGAATGTACGTGTTAAACTTATCTCATTCATTTAGAGTTTATGAACTCGGTTTGTCTATCTGTCCGTCCGTTCATGTAAATTTACTCAGATTTCCATGCGGTAGAAATATGTTAATGAAGCTTACCTTGTCATATTCGGAATTATACTTGGAATGAATAATTCATCAATAATTCATTTGCAGGGGTTATTCAAAAGAATTACGTTACATTCTTGTATACAAAGGAAAATCATCTGCACAGTATTTTAATAACATAAAGTTATTTCAAATGTATTGAAACTCATATAAATCACTGTATTTCATTACCAGATGATTGCTATACAGGGCATTTACAGCATTTGTCGTTCATTTACAGGGACACACAAAATAAATCGGTTACAGTACTGTCTTTGAACAATAATTGCTGTAAGTGAGTTTTCAATTTCGTTATGCGCTTTTAAATTGAACTAATTTTTGCATGTCACTCGTTGTATATAAATTTTATACTTCGTATGCAGGGTTGCACGAAAAAAAAAAAAAAAAAAAAAATCACGTACCATTCTCCTTATGAACGGGAACTGCTGAAGGGGAATTTTCAACTGAATTTGATTTTCCTTAACTGAACTAAATTTTTGCATGAATGTAGTTAATAGATAGAAATCTGGATATTGTGTACAGAGCTCCTCAAAGAATTCGGATAATGTTCCGATTGTTTAAGGGAACAGCTGAAATTCAGTTTTCTAATGTGCTATGCACTTCCATATGGTTGAATTAAATATATTGTTTAAACTTATTAAACGGCGCAGTTTTGTTACAATATTCTGAATGGGTTGGAAAGTGTTTCATAATCTATGATTGAGACATGATTTTTTCTTCTTTCTTGTTAATAATCAAGCAGTATCTATAAATTCTAAATGCCCAGTTCTGCACGAAAATCCTTTTATATATATTATCGGACATAAACAATTTTATTTCAAAACATGTTTTTAAATAAAATTAACTATTAACATCTATATTTGATTATTTTAATCGTCTTTTAAGTAAACCTGAACATTTTAAAGTTCATATTTCGTGTTAAAAGCAAGGCGAAAATTTCATTCCGTCATAATATTTTTATATTTTTACCTTATTATTAATATACTTTTTTGAAAATAATAATAAGCATTTAATTAAAACAAGTTGAAACACGCTATCTCAAAACTTAGAATATAAAATTACGGACGTTTTCATTAATAATTTTATGATAAAAAATAAATTGTATTCAATTCATCACATATTTTTATGGCGAAAATTGCATGAAAATGTAATAAATGAGTAATATTTTTTTTAAACGTTTCAGGAGTTCGATAAGATTTTTCGGAGGGGAAAGAACGAAGAAGAAATTTGATACCTTTGAATATTAACACGAGCTATTTCACTTTATGGGAAGAATTTCATTTTCACAGAAGAGAAAATTGAATTTTAGCTTCTGAAGTTTTTTTTATTCTTTTCTTTTTTTCGAAGGAAAAATGGAAAAGAGAAAGTAATAACTTCGGCCGATATTAAAAGGTCTGTGCTATTGGCTGAAAATAGGAAGCGGTACGTAAAAATGTGCGTAAAAGGAAATAAGTGGACAAAAAAGTGAAACAGTTCGATAGTGAAAGTCGTACAGTTCTTAAACTCTCATATTTGCGGAATTTAGAAATATTCCTCTAATGAAGCATAAAAAGAGAAAAAATAAAATAAAATAAAATAAAATAATAATGATAATGATAATAATAATTCCATGATTATGGAAGTCAAGGAATCCTAATTTTCTCACTTTTGTCTATTTTTATATTAATTAATTCATTCTTTTTTAAAATTCTTTATACTTTTTTATATTTAAAAAAATCATCTTACTTTAGTAACAATTTAAGTTTCTAGCATTACTTTGTAAAATAAATAAATAAATAAATAAATAATAAAATAAATAAAAAATGAAATAAAATAAACAAAAAATAAAATTAATAAATAATAAAATAAATAAATAAAAGAGTCTGAAAAGAACCTTTTTTTTAAACATATGACATAACATCTGTCACTCTTTGACCGATCTGCCCTTACCAGCTATGTCCGAACTGTTTCTTTCTTTCTTTTTTTTTTTTTTTTTTACGATGCCTATTTATTTTTGAACTTTTAAATTTTAAACGTTAATTTTTTTATTTCTTTTCATATATTTCATTTATTTACACTCCATAATTCCATAAATACATTTCAATTATGTTATTAATCCATTACTATTATAAAGACTTTAGATATTCGATTTCTCATCATTAATATATTTTTTAGAACATACTTTTAAAGAAGCATTTAATTAAAGTAAGTTTAAACATGCTACCTCAAAGCTAGAATATAAAATTATTGACATTTTCGTTGATAATTTTATGATAAAAATAAATTGTATTCAATTCAACCCGTATTTTTATGGCCTAAAATTTCATGAAAATGTAATAAATGAGTTATATTTTTGAAAGCATTTTATTAGTTGATAAGATTTTTCGGAGAGGGGAAAAAATGAAGAAGAAATTTCATACCTTTGAATATTAACACGAGCTATTTCACTTTATAGGAAGAATTTCATTTTCACAGAGGAGGAAATTGAATTTTAGCTCCCGAAGTTTTTTTTTTTTTTTTTTTTTTTTTTTTCTTTCACGGAGCAAAAATGGAATAAGAGAAAGTAATAACTTCAGACGATAGTAAAAGGTCTGTACTGTTAGCTGAAAATAGCAAAAGATAAGTAAAAATGTGCATAAAGAGAAATGAGTGGACAAAAAAGTGAAACAGTACGATAGTGAAAATCATACAGTTCTTAAACTCTTATCTTTGATGAACTAAGAAATATTCCTTTAATAAAGCATAAAAAGATAAAAAAGAAAGTAAATTAAATTGATAATAATAATAATAATTCCATGATTATGGAAGTCAAGGGATACTAAATTTCTCACTTTTGTCTATTTTTATATTGCTTCATTCATTTTTTTTTTAATTCTTTGTCCCTTTTTATATTTAAAAAAATTATGTTATTTGGTAATAATTTAAGTTTTTACCATCACTTTGTAAAAAATAAATAAAAGACTCTGAAGAGTGCCTTTTTTTAGAAATATGACATAACATCTCTCACTTCAACAAGAATGCCCTTACCAGCTTTGTTCAAACTGTTTATTATTATTATTATTATTATTTTAACGATGCTTATATATTTCTTAACTTTTAAATTGAAATTTAAAACCCTATTTGTTTTGTTTCTTTTCATATATTTCATTCAATTACACTCCTGTTTTCTCAAATATCGCACATACTTTTAAATACATACAGTGGTGAACAAAAAAATTGCATCACCTGTGAAAAAACGGAAAAAATGTGCAAATATCATGTTTTATGATTGTATTTTTTATAAAGATGATGCTATTACATTAAAATACAGTTGTAGTATTAATTTACTAGAAAAATTAGGTTTTTGAAATGCATAATAATGCTAAATAATTTTTAAAAAGGAAAAAAAAGCATTTTTTTTTAAATTAAAACATGGAATAAAGTATTTAATCACAAATTCAGTAGATAATAATAAATTTCACAAAACTGAGTCATATTACATGAATGTTGATGCGGTCAGTCATTCAAAGATCACTTTAAGGGGGTCCGGGATGCATTTTAAAATAATTTATATTTTTTGAGTTAAAATTTTGAATTTTTTGTATATATTAACCTTATTATTTGAAAGCAAAATCACATGATAAATCTTTTCATTTTTTTTTTTTTTAATTAAAAAAATGTGGAGTAATTTAAAATCGTTATAACTTAAAATATTATTTTTATAATTTCATTTTATTTTACATTTAAATAAACATAAATAAACAGAGATATCTAAATTTTAATTTTGATTCAGCATTTTTAAAAGTATTACTTTAAAAAAAAATACTTAAAGTAAAAATTTCAAAAAAATTATGTAACTTTTATTAAAACAATCATATTTTCAAAAGTTAATTTTTTTTTTCAAATTTGCTGTATAAAAATTAAAGTAAAATAATCAAAAAAGACATGTTTGAAGTTTGAAGCATTTATCTTTAACACTTTTTGAGTTATAGTAATTTAAATTCGAGAAATTGTGAAAAAACACATCATGAAGAAAAACGCATTTTCTCAAGAAGTCATTTCCATGACAATCATTGCTTGAAAGCTAGATTTTGAAAAAGAAAAAAACCAAAACGAAAAAAAAATTATCTTCCAATTAAAATAGAAACATGATTAAAACACTATTTTAAGCATAAAAAACAGAAATTTTTAATGGAATCGATTTTTTTTTAGAAAACTCCAAGATTTTTGTGTCTCGGACCCCCTTAATACTTTTTAGAATTCCCGCAAGTGGCGCTGACAGCCTTCCAGGGGCCCGGTATAAATAAAAATCAACTTCTGATGTAATGAGGTCCGATGTCAAGGTACAAACTCCTAATAACATTTTCCTTTAGTATAATATATTGGTAGTTTGTTTCTTTTTTAAAATTTGGCAGTCATTACAAGACAAAATTTTTGAATTTGATTAAGATCAGGATTATTCTTAGGTCGGTCTATAGCTTTAATACCATATTTTTTTCAGATAATTTTGCACCTAAAGTGGCAAAATATGTGGAAAATTAATTTATTAATTTATTTTATGTTGTGAATATCCAAGCTTATAAATTATTGAAGAAAATTATTTATCTATAAATTATATTGGACTTACCCGTTTAGCTATATGATAAATATATGATAAATATATGATAGCTATATGATAAATATATGATGATATATATATATTAACATATACACAATAGGTGAAATTTCTAGTGTTTTAGATTTTTATTTCTCATTGAAGTGTTGTCTTCTCATTATTTATTTATTTACTTTTAATAACTTATATGTAATTTGTGGTTTATTTTGATATGTTATAAAAAGCTAATTTTTTTCATTTTAGGCCTAATGCTGACAAAATTGAATGAAATAGCATATTTTCACTATGAATTAAGCTGCAAACACCTTTGACGATTCTGAAAGTTATTCACAGTTTTTTATTATACATTTCTGTTGACCACTGTTCATATTTTATCCAGCTTTAGATTTTTACTATCTTTTTCATACATTTGGGATTTCATTTCTGTTATCTATTTTTATGAAAATGCAAAGTTATTATTTAAATCATTAAATGAGTATAAAATTACTTCCAAAAAAATGAAATACCCCAACGTTGGCATCCCTATTCTTCTTTAGATATGTATACGCATATATAATCCGCTGTTCGAGAAATTGGGAAATATGTTTGAAATGATACATTTTTTTAGTAGCAAATAAAAGAAAAAGAATGCTTATCCACTTATTTTTTTTTCTCATAAGAAATACTTTCTGCCCCCCGCTCTTGTGGGGCAAATTCACGAAGACATTATTACTGTTGAATGCATTACGTAACAAATAACATTATGAAAAACATTTAAATGTTATTCGATAATTATTAAATTCATCTTAAAATAATATAACAAGTTGCTAGTGTTACAGAAAAAAGTTTAGCTCTTCTTAATAAAAACAATTTAGAGCTAAGAATTTTCTTTTATTTAAATCCAAAGTGCGGAAATATTATTTATGCATTAAACATACACATGTGACTGACCATCTGTTCTGATTTAATAATGTTCCAACGATTTGAACAAACATCTCTAATTTATCTTTGCCCAGGAGCCAAATTAATCATGATAGGAGCCTTGCTAGAGCCCTGAACCGGGTCGAGTTGGCGCTTTATTCTTTCGTTGCGGATCAGTTCGGATCAGGTTGACTTCTACCTTTTTCCTTGCGGGTCGGGATCGGTTTGATTTTTTTACTCTTGCGGGCCGGGTTAAGGTTGACCCGATTTTTCGTAAGAATGTTTAAAGTATTTTTCAGGTTAAAAATCTATGTACAATAAGACTTCCATAATGTCTTTTCCCCGAAAAGCGAATACCTGTATTTAGCGAGCACTTTTTCACTTCCTTAAATTTATATATATGTAAACGCTTACATCTCTGAATAGCGGGCATCTCCCAATCTACAAGCAGGTAGTATATGTATGTGTACATAAAATATGAAAAAGGTGATGCATGTATTTTTGTGTACATCAAAAACCAAATTTTGGTACTATTTTTCATACGCAGAAAGAAGAAGAAATGGTTCTTAAAGAAAGAATAATCTATGATCGCATTTCTTTTAGACATTTTATTTCTCATTCATTAAACTGAATACATACTCACGCATTTTCAAATCACTGTAAAAAAAACGGACGATTTTACGGAAATATTATCGGAAATACTGGTAATCTGGACGCCAAGTATACTTTACTGTTTTTTTAACGGAAAAATTCTTGTAAATTCCAGGAAAATACGCAAAAATTTCTGGAATTTACGGAAAAAAAAACAGTAAATCACACTGGCGTTCAGATTACCAGTAGTACATCCGTAAAACCATTCGGTTTTTTTTTTTTTTTTTTTTTTTTTTTTTTTTTTCCAGTATACGTATTTATTTTCATTTGAAACATATTTGAACTTAAACTTTTATGTGAAAATCCCAAATAACCTTAATAGTAAAAAACCTTACATGACCCGCAAGAATTTTTCTTGTGTAAACCCGACTTGCAGAAAGAAAATTAGATTCATTCCGAGTCGGAAAAACATATCTAGGGATAACCCGACTCGATGTTTGACTCTATTTAACGTTTTTGAAGTGTCCGCTATTCCGAAGATTTACTATATTTAAATATTAAAAGGTATAGATATGTTCTTTTCTATGTAAAACATTCAATGATATTAGAGATACAATTGTATATTATTTTTCACAATAGCATTCAAACATGATTTACTTTCATTTCATTGCGGATTGGAGTCGGGTTGTGGGTTGAAATATTGCGGGTTCAGGTCGGATGCGGGTTGAAATAGCTCAGGTTTGGTTCGAGTTGCGGGTTGCAGAAAATTATTTTTGCGGACTCGGATAGAGGAAGTTTTTTGTCGGGTTCGGGTCGGGTTGCTGGTTGATAAGAAACTGAATTTGTGGTTCGGGTCGAGTACAGCCTGTTATTTGAATACCTCAGTGCAGTACTCCGGGCTTGGCTAAATAGAAGGGGGAGAGGTTACATAATGTTACTTAGAAACAAAAAAATTAATTAAAAAAATTATTATCACGGAAGAATTTTTTCATCTATCTCTTTAACTTGCTTTCTACTGATGAAAACAAACTGAATAATTCGCAGTTTCTAAATTACATCATTTCAAAGCACTGGCAAATGATACAACACAAACCATTCAAATCAAGGTTATTGAATTCGAAATTCATAATACTCTGTCAAAAGGCTTCACGTGTAGCGTTAAAAAGTTAACCTTTACGTCTACCTCAGTATCACCTGGTGTTATCAGAATACAGTTATCTCAAGTTCAAATATTGATACACTACTTGACTTTTGTACTTTGAAGAACACATATCTAACAGGAAGAATTTTAAGAAGGCATATTATATCGCAACAGGAAAATTCGATTAATAAGGCAAAGCAGTTTTATAAAATGTATTGCCATGCCACGATTTGTTGTTTGCACTTAAAATATTATGCTTTGTTTAAATAGACGAATAAATTAACAAGATGAAAAAAATCATTCGTCAAGCATAGATTATGAAGCACTTCCCAACACATTCAGAATAATGTAACAAAGCTGCACCGTTTAAAAAATTAAAATATTACGTCTCATTTCACCATATGGAAATATATAATGCATATCAAAACCGAATTTCAGTTATTCTCATCTACAATCGAAAAATTATCTGAATTTTCTAGCATCCCAGTATATGATATAGATCTATTAACACCATGCATTCCAAAATTCAATTCATTTAAGAAATACATATATTTCAGTTGAAAATTCCCCTTCAACAATTTCCTCTAATAAGGAGAATGATATGCGAATATTTTTGTGCAGCCCTGTATATGAGGTACAGAATTTATACATAAAGAGTAACATGCAAAAAAACTGATTAAATTTAAAAGTGCATACCGAATTTTAAAATATACTCTCCAGCAATTATTACACAAAAATAATTTCTTTTGCGTCTCCCTGTAAATTATTATTTTTTAAATGCTATGAATGCTTTGTTTTAAAGTGATCGTAGTAAAATTCAGTGATTCATATCAGTTTCGATACATTTGAAATAGAATATTGTCATTAAAATACTCTACAAACGATTTTTCTCAATATACCATAATGTAATCGAATTCTTTTGAGTGTCCCTGCAAATGAACCATCAATCATACATACTTTATATTCAATATCAAACAAATTTTGATGACCCTAAATAAGCTGTATCAATTATACGAAAATCCGAGTATATTTACGGAAGTTGAAGCGTGGACAGACAGCCAGTCGGACAGATGGACAGACAAACCGAATGCATAAGCACTTTTCAACTTTGTTGGAAAGTGCTAAAAAAACACAACTGCAATAATGAAATTTGCCCAAACAAAATGTTTAAAATAAATTGATAAAGATTTATGTGAAACTAATCGATAATCAACATGCGGATGTATCTTTTTTTTTTCTTCGGAGGTGGAGGGGGGGGGGGGGGAGGGAGGGAAGAAATATATCTTGTTTATGTTCTCAATACATTTTATGTTAATTTTATCAACTACGTGGCGATCCGATGCGTTGAATTTACATTACATGAGATTTTCCGATATCTTGAAGGAAAAAGAAAAAGACCATGGCATCAATGTTATTCAATACAAAATTCGACTAAGAAATCATATCTACAATGTAGGTTAAACAGAAAGTGTAAAAACAACATTTTACAGTTTACGTGATTTTTGAATTTTGATGCAACACGTTATCGGTCAAAAGCATATTTTTAAATCACAAGATTTTAAGAAATTCATCTTTTACTTCTAAACATTTGAATAAACAATTTTATTTTACTTGAGAGAGGTATAACGAAAATTAAAAACAAATATTATTGACATGTTTCGATTCCAATCTAATAAGAACCATAATCATAATTAAAAAATCACACACACATCAATTATACCTCTCTCAAGTAAATTAAAATTGTTTATTCAAAAACATATAATTTTTTTAAGATATTGTTCCCAATTTCGGTTGGTTGGTCCGTTGAATTTGTGACGGCCAATTATTTGCACGAGGGATATATGTCCGAAGGGGTGGGAAACCCGTATTTACGCAAGGAAATCCAAGATTCGAAGAAAACCACAGATAACTCCGACGGACACGATTGGGTTTGAGCCCAGCACCTGCTGTCTACCAGCAGAACCTGTCAGCCACTGGTGGGGCTTTTGATTTCGAAGCTGGTCAAATAAAAATGGCATCAGTTTGACAAACTTATAACTTTTTTTTAAAAAGTATTTTACAGTTAAATAAGTGCATACAGGGTTCGTGCGTTTTAAGAACTTTAAAGGACGTTATATCAAAATTTTCGTAAAGTGATATTTGACATTTAATAAATAAAAATCTGTCTTCAAGTATAGAGAGCAGTACTTAATGAAATATTTGGTACTTAAAGCCTAAAACCCCCTGAATCCTGTGATGAGTACGAACCTTGTTATAGTGATTGCCGATTTTATTTCAAACGTTTAGATGTACTAAACTTTCAATTCTGATCAAAAGTACTCTTATACTATTATTTTAACACAATCAAACTGATTGGTAAATTTATCACACGAATTGTCCAGGCGGGGAATCGAACCCAGATATTTAGCTTACAAGGCCAATGTTTTATCTGTTAAGTTAACTGGGCGGTAGCCGGCTGGGATTTTTCGCTCAGATAACCTTATTGGTCATAACATGTCTTAATGACAGACCAGATGTTATGACCAATAAGGTTATCTGAGCGAAAAATTCACGCTGGCTATCATCCCGTTAGATTAAACGGAAAAGCATTGGCCTTGTAAGCCAAGTATATGGGTTCGATTCCCCGCCTGGCTAACTTTTCTCTTACAAGGGCACCACCAAACATGGTGCTCACAGATTTTAATGATTTCTAAGTATGTTGTAGGGGTTATACCACTAATTATTCAGCTGAAAGGATTCTTTCAAATGGGCCTTGGTTTTTGAAAAATTGGGGGGGGTCAAAGTTTAGCGTTTATTTCAAATACCTGTTAGTATTGCCTTTGGTCAGCAGCTCCGTGGCTCCGAGGTAGAGTGCTGGACTCCAG
This sequence comes from Maratus speculifer, assembly GCA_964019185.1. NCBI lineage: Eukaryota > Metazoa > Arthropoda > Arachnida > Araneae > Salticidae > Maratus > Maratus speculifer. The sequence continues at coordinate 207,342,598 of OZ025296.1, forward strand.
ACTCGGAGGTGGCGGGTTCAACTCCAAGTTGAACCGCCTTTTTTTTTTTTATCTTTACATACTTTTTACATGTTACATATTTTAAGCTGGATTTGGAATTCTACAGCTTTGAACTTATTAACATTTTCTTATGTGGATTGTTTATTTTTTTTACTTTTATTTTTCTTACTTAAAAAAATATGGTTCAAATGATAAATTAATTGCACTTCAAAATTTATTAAATAAATAAAAAATGCTTATATAATTAGAATTTTCAAAAAGCATAAAAATTTTTGAATATTTTAAAATCCCTTTTACTTTAAATATTAATAATTTTGCTCAATTACTTTTTTCAGATTTTCAAATGAATATTACACAATTACATATTATTTTTATCTTTACATACTTTTTACACGTTACATATTTTAAGCAGTATTGGAAATTCTACTATAGCTTTGAACTTTTTGATATTTTTTTAATAAAGTAAATATATATTTCCGAATTTATTTCATGGAAATTTATTTTTATCTGCAATTTTTAAACTAATATTTTTATTGACAAAACGGCATAACTAATTTATGCCTTGAATCTTTTTTTTTTTTTTTTTTTTTTTTTTTTTTGGTTAATTATTATGTAATTTCTTTTTTTATTAAGCACAGTTCTGAAATAATAATTTTTCTCTTTCCTATCGCCTTTTTTGTGGAATTTTTTAAATGAAAATTTATCATTTTTTTGTATAAATTATACAAAATAATTTTCAGGTGCAATTTCTCAGACATTTATATGATTAGTTAATTCAAATAATGCATACCTTCGAAAGTCTAATAAAATATTATTGCAGTAGTGTTAAATTATTTTCCAAATTTTTACTGATCTTTAAATACATTTATTTCTAAAGTTCATCCTCAATATCATTTATCGTTTGCACAAATAAGAAATGACGGATTATATTTAAAATAATACATATATTTTTTATTTTAACAAATTAAAGCACTATTCATAAAAAATCAACTAAATTGGGAAAATCGTTTGCTAATGAAATAATATTTACGATAGATAAAAAAAATATATGTATTTATTTTATTCGTCTGCTTTTATTTTCTCGGTAAAATCACGCAAAAATAGAAATTCTTTTTGTTGTTGTCATTTAGTTTCTTTTGCAGAACTAGTTAAGGAATATAGGTTATGTAAATTTATACGAGTTTTAAAAAGATGAGATTTCAGTCACGAATTAGTTCAAATTTGCGTTTAGATTAATAAGTTTTGAAAAAACTATTAATTAAAAAAAATCATAAACGTTAAGTTTTTAAGGAAAAGGTTTATATAAAAGTTGATCAAAAAATAAATATTTGCTCTTAAATATCAAGTAAGATTCTGTTAAATTGTGAATAACTTAATTACTTATTTTTATTCACACGACAAATATATCACGCGATACTGTAAATTTTGTTAATACATTCAGCGCAATTCCCTACGCAAATGATGATTCTAAACGGTTTTTTTCTGTGTGCATAATTTCTTCACTTTCATGTTTTAAAAGTGCTAAGGCCTTTTTTTGTATTTGATATGGTGATTTATTTTTTTTTATATTGGTTCTGTATTATACATGCGATAAATATGCTCATGTAATCAGTTTTCAGGTTATAATTATAATTTTTTCCAAATAAAAGTGTGTATAAAGATGCGTTATGTGTTAAATTTAATCTTTTTATACTGCATATATCAGTAACACAAATATATATACAGTGGCTCACAAAAGTGTTCGTACACTTAGGAATTTCAATGAAATAGGGCTCTATCTATTAATTAAAATTGATATTTTAGAATGGGTATTTAAGAGTAAGATCTATGACTCATTATTAACAAAACTACATAAAATATTTTAAAAACATAGCAAAACTTTATTTTGAAAAAATCAGTAATCAAAAAATAACAAAAAATTTACCTCACAAAAGTCTTCGTACACTTTAAAAAAATCGCTATATATTTGTAAATATTGTAATACTTCGCTAAAGTTGTACTTAATAGGATATTATTTAGCACCCACAAAAGTTTTTCAAACACCTGGGAATAGATTTAATTAGTGTTTTTGTAATTTCTGCATGAAAGTTGATGCCTTCATCGAACATCGCTGTTTTTACTTCGCTTTTTGTTTCAATGCTGTGTTTTCGTGTTCTAACTTCCAGTTACCTCCAAATATGTTTTACTGGGAAAATTCAGCAATTGAGGTGATGTTTTCAGAACTTGTGAACAATTATAAAGACGCTAGAGGCGAACGTTGAGAGCCATGTGCCTTGTATCATTATCCTGATAAAAAACAAAGTTATATCTGTTACCCATATATTGGCCTGATAATTTTAAATTGCCTTTTAAAATATTGGAACAAAGATCGTGATTTATTATGCTATCAATAAATACCAAATTACCAAATCCTGATGCTGATATGCACCCTCACACAAGGACAACTCCACTGCCATGCTTAACTGTTCCAGCTAAGTTCTTTGAATTAAATTCTTAATTTTTTTTTCTCCATACTATTATGCACTCATTGGACAAAGAATGGCATACTAGATTTAATCTGTAAATAAAACATTAATTTAATACGATTCGGGTTTATTTATCATTGATTTTGCTAAAGAAAGCCTAAGCTTTCTGTTTTTCGCATTAACAAAAAATTTTCTATGGGCAGAATACCCATATAATGCAGCTTTGCTTACCATTCGTCGATCAGTTTCAGGTAAAAATGAAGTAGAAACTGTTTCATTAAATTCTATAGTAACTTTTATAGCACTTAAACATGGATTTTTTAAGACTTTTCTAATTGTAACTATTTGATTTCATTGCGTTCACTTAGATTGACGACCTTTTCATACCTAGTTTTCAATCCATTTTTTTTCTACAAAGCCTTTTATCGCATACTTCACCGTAGAATGGAATAAATTAATTAATTTTTACAATATTTCGAATTGATTTACTACTATTATGAAGAAAAATAACTAATTTCAAACGCTATTAGTCGTGACATTACGATTACAAACCATTTTTAATTAATAAATAGAATATTACGGACCAATTCTGCAAAATATAAAGCCAAGAGATTTTTTAAATGTCAATATAATGCAAAAATCAAAATAAAGCGATAAATAATATTTTTAATAATGAAATTATCCGAAAATGTTTCTGTGTACGAAGACTTTTGTGGCGTCTTCTTTCTGTGGCATCTCCTGTTTTCATTTTTAGATTTTAAAAAAATCCCTTAATGTTAAACAAAAAGGTTGTGTGTTATTTAGAATAACTTGAAGATAATATAAAAAATTTCTCTACTTCATATACGAATTTAATTTCAGGGAAATTTCTTTTTAGTAGAAATTTTTAAAGTGTACGAACACTTTTGTGAGCCACTGTATATATATGTAAGTATATTAAATGTAATAATAGATTGTCTAAAAATCCATGCACAGTATTGTGTAATATTCATTTGAAAATCTGAAAAAGTAATTGAGTAAAATTATTAATATTTAAAGTAAAAGGGATTTTAAAATATTCAAAATTTTTTATGCTTTTTGAAAATTCTAATTATATAAGCATTTTTTATTTATTTTATAAATTTTGAACTGCAATTAGTTTATCATTTGAACCATATTTTTTTAAGTAAGAAAAATAAAAGTAAAAAAAAATAAACAATCCACATAAGAAAATGTTAATAAGTTCAAAGCTGTAGAATTCCAAATTCAGCTTAAAATATGTGACATTTAAAAAGTATGTAAAGATAAAAAAAAAAAAAAAGGCGGTTCAACTTGGAGTTGAACCCGCCACCTCCGAGTCTGGAGTCCAGCACTCTACCTCGGAACCACGGAGCTGCTGACCAATGGCAATACTAACAGGTATTTGAAATAAACGCTAAACTTTGACCCCCCCCCCCCAATTTCTCAAAAACCAAGGCCCATTTGAAAGAATCCTTTCAGCTGAATAATTAGTGGTATAACCCCTACAACATACTTAGAAATCATTAAAATCTGTGAGCACCATGTTTGGTGGTGCCCTTGTTAGTTGAAATATTCAATTCGTATGGCAAAAGTACTAGGGAAAACGTAATGGGGCATGATAATTCAAACTAAAATATTTATTAGTACACACGTTTTTCAGTGACAGTGTCTTCCGTATTTCACGAATCGACCAAAGTTAGGCTATTATTTTATATTAGGCGAAAAATATGGTTTCCAGCTTAATTTTATGATTTTTATCCAGTTAATGACATTTAGATACATTAAATTTTCGATATTTTACTAAGTTCATCAGGAAATCTAATGAGGCACCTTAAATCTATTAAAAATCAACCTAAAATATTTTGCATGCACAAACATTGTGACATTGCATTTTGTATTCCATTAATCGACGAAACTTTTCTATTCTATAGGCTAATAGAGTGATTTCCAATTAAATTTCTGACATTTAGATACAATGGGTGGCCAAATTATTATACATTTGACAGGTGTTTGAGGCCTATTACGGCTGTAGCTTTCGCCTCAAATGATCTATAATAATACACAGAAACAACCACAAATCAGTACATTTTTTGCATTTCTTGTATACATTACATATATATATAACACTATAAAGGGACAGCACAACATCCATGTCTTACTCGGATTCGAACCAAGACCCCTCGGCGTTGGGGCGATGCCGAGTTACAATTTTTCTTATTGCAATCTTGTTTTATGTTTTTGTGGTGATAACGCTGACAGATGACATTTGACAGGTGCCATCAAAAAATAACAGGCTCTTAGTGCATAAAGTGCGTCGGGGATGTTATGGCAATACTTCGAATTTAAATGTTTTCAATTGTTTATGATGAATCTCTAGGGTTCTATTCTCTGCGAAATGCGTCAAAAGAAAGCATGAAAAAGCAAAGAAATTAGATATAAACCCTGATATGGTTTGGCATCATAATGAATAATTAAAAGGAAAACGTAAAATAATGTATATATACAGTGGCGCCAACTTATAAGGGCCCATGAGGCCCGAGCCCACCCTATAATTTTGAATCATAGCGTGCCCGATTTTCATTGAGTTATTTATTTCATTATTATTTTATTATTCATTTCTCTCCTTAGAATAAAATTTATTTTGCCAATGACCATGTGTTTTAATTCTTCGATTGAAACCCATAAATCCCAAATAGCAAAATTTTTTGCTTCGTGTTTAACTTTCTGCTATTTCATTGTGTAGTCATGTTCATGATATCATGGCATTACAATAAATATAAGTGTCTTGATAAGAAAAAACGAATGACAATATAATTTAATAAAATTGCAACTTTATTAAAACATGATAACTTGACTTAAAATTCTCATCTCTCACCATCTGTCAACCCTTCAAAGAAAAATAAACTGGTCACACTGTTTTACAAGAATATTTTTGAGCTCACCCAATATTTTTGAGCCAACCTAATATTTTTCAAAAGTTGGCGACTCTGTGTATATAACAAGACAAGAGGAGTACAATCCGTTAAAGGAGGTTCCACGAAATATTAAGGAATTTGTCATTTAGGTTTTTTAAAGTTTCTACTTTGTGAACGAAAATTTAGTTTTAAATATCAACTCATAAGTATTCGATCCATGTATACTAAAAGTAGTTTAACAATCCAACCGTAAACAACAACAAACCAAAGCTTCATGTTCTTCGAAATGTAAAGTTTTGACGTGTAATTAATAATTTGGTCACCCACTGTATATTAAGCTTTCGATTCTGGTCAAAAAATTCCTGGTAAAACGTAACGGGGCATTCTAAATTCTATGAAAATTCAACATAAAATATTTCGTACACATATCCTTGAGTGACAGTGTGTTCTGTATCCCGTTAATCGGCGAAGGTTTTTCTATTCTATGGTCGAACACAGAGTGAATGAGCTATTTTCTCAATGACCACGCAAGAAAATGGGGTCATTAACGGATAAAACAAAAGAAAAGTCATGGAAGCCCATCGAGTGCTAGACGAGCGTATTGCTAGGTGCACTTTCGGAAAACTACACCTCCGGAAAACAGTCTTTAGTTGTTGCTCACGGTAAGATGAAAGTGAATTCACGTCCTTGACTAGTAATTATTTCCTACAGTACGGTGATGGAGGTGTAATATTTGTTTCTCCTTTCTTATCAAAGGTTATTTTCGTATAAGAATTGCGTAATTGAGCTTTTATTTTTAGCTCTGAATATCATTATCACTCTTATTTAGTTGTTAGTGCTTTTTTTCTTTAGCAACCTAAATTCTGAACCCTTTACTGCATGATTATTTCTACCATTATGGGAGAAAAAAACATTTTGACACTATTCGAATAATGTCAAGAAGTGAAAAATATTTATAGATGTAAAAATTTCTATCAAACTTTAGATTTTTTTATCACTCCAAAATTTCCAGCAAGCTTTTATTTTTATTTATTTATTTATTTAATTTTTGCCCTTGAAAATACAGAGGGTTTCGTAAAGGATTCCCTGGCGTTAAAATGTAATAATGCATAACTATAATAAATATAAAGATGAAATAAGTGACTTATTTATCAGGTAGTTCATCTATTTTGTATACAGTAACTAAAAAACTCTCTTAAATATTCGTTAATAGGTGGCGCCGTGCTGCCTCCGTTTATCAAAATACTAAAAGCAGTGTCGCAGACTATTTGGTGTTTTGGTGAAAAATAAATTAAAAGCACAAAGAATTATTATTTGGCGTCGTTTACCTCTTTATCATTATTATTACTGTAATTATTTCATAACTTACAAAAGTAACTGCGGTCGATTTTTTAAAATTAAATCTCTACTTTTCTGTCATAATTTAAATGAAAGAATAAAAAATGAAAAGAAAAATAAACCTGTTTCAATAATGTTTTAATTAAACATACGTACTTATAAATGAAGAAAAATACATCATTACACTTTATTAAATAGCATTTCACAAGTTATAGATTTAATATTGTACTAACAAACTGACTGGTCGAGAATGAAAATATCAAGCCGAAAATCGAGCCAAGACAGACCAGTGGGCTGCTCATAATTTGGACCCCTAAACCAGAAAAAATAAAATAAAAATAATCTAACGTGAAAATTCCGATTATGTCCTTCATTAAAACAATAATTATTATAACGAGTATCTATCAATAATTCTCAATAATGTACAAATAACTTATTTCGTTAAAAAGCGCAATCGTAAAATAACTTTAAAAAATACACTTGATAATGTTTTTGCGAAAATAAAAGAAAAAGAAAAAAGAAATAAGCTGAAACTTTCGATTGAGTTAAATTAAATTATTTTGTTAAAACGTTAAGAAGTTAAAATCATGAAACGAAATATAATCAAAACGAGTACATTTAAAAAATTCTCCGTAATAAGAATTTTAAAAAAAATCATATTTTTTTTTTTTTTTTTTTCAAAACTGCGTGTTTCTACCTTTATAAACCACTTTTTTTTTCCCCTGTGATGCAAAATTGTGGGAATGTTTCTTTCTTCATATACCAAAAAAAGAAACAAATTGTAAACTGGCTTCTATTGATTTTTATTTAAGAAAATCGTGAGTTTCAATATTTCAAAGAAAAATTTTACATCCTCATAAATACGCATACTATTCTTTCGCAAGTGCATAGCACTTGTTGCATAATGCCTGAATTAAATAATTTTTTAGTGTTATAGATCATTTGAAGCTTTTTGTAATACGGGATAAGGTAATCGCAAATAATATTAATTATTAAGTTTGTTATTGGTATTCTAAGTGCCCTCTGACTAAACATTCACTGAAAAAAGAAAAAAAAAAAAAAAAAAAAAAAAAAAAAAAAAAAAACGTGAGGAAAACATGTTTTAAATTCCCTAATGTGCAGGTAGATTATTTTTCAGTACTTCCTACAAAAGTTTGGAATCGAATGTGCCCCGATTCTTTTGACCAGTTAGTTTATCAACACTTTCGAGTCTGGTCTGGTGTACTATTTAATAGTAGATGTATTTTAATTAAGTATTACTTTGTTTTAAGAAATACTTTTGTTACTGTTTACATGTAGTAATGTTAGTATATGTCTATGCATTTACTATATGATTTCATTTATATTTAGTCATTTAGAAATAATAATTTATATAATATATTATTATAATATAATATTAGTATTAATAATAATAAATGTTTGCTTACTAATTCTTTTTGCACAGTTGACAATTTTTTTAATCTTAAATACGTATTTCACTTTTTAAATTTAAAATAAAGGTTATTTTTCCAAAACAGTAGTGCGTAATAAAGCGCAAAATGTATTAGAAAGTTGTAATATCGGTTAAATTTTTGTCTTAATACAATATTGTCTAAACATCCCCAAAAACTCTTTCTTAGCCTATTGTCACAACAACATTCGTTATGTTTCAGACAATGAAATATTCATTAAACTCTAATTCAGGGCGCGAAATTTCCACTCGCCAGCTCGCCATTGTCGAGTAAATATTTAAGGTTGGCAAGTAAGTTTCGTCTTTTAGAGTGTTGTGCTTCAAATCAAACTATGCACAGCGATACACGGAAGTATTTCAAAATGAAGCGTTGATATTTATTTTCCAAAAGAAGTAAAAATACTCCGTCGCCTATTTTTTCGTCCTTCCAAGGTAGGAATGAAATTCCCCTGTCTGCATTCATCCCCCACCCCACTTTCGTACCGAGCACGCATCAATACCGAATCAGAACGCTCTTCACTCCTGCGTGAAGAAATTCAGGTTTCGTCACCTAAGCGCAGATGCTTGAAATACGGTAAAAAATATACCACCCCTCTGACATTTTTTGTTTCTTTCGGTTTATCATTTTTCATGTTCTTTGGCGGTAATTAAAGTGGTTGTTTTAGTCATTTTTTTTAATATATATATAAATGTCATGAAGAAAAGACAAAGGAATAATATATCGTTCTTTTTCACTAAAAGTAATACATCAAAAGAAAAATGTTATAAAGATGCGATCACGAATGTTGAAAGTGAACACATGCAAACTCAAGTTAAGCAAAGCGAGAATGAATCAGATAACAGCAATATTCCGCTTTTCTCGTTTTCTAGTTCTGCAAAAAGGAAATGTGGCAGTGATTTTGAGTCACCACTTCCAGTTAAAAGAAAATCCAACAAAGAGTGGCTAAGTCATTTTGAATGACTTTTATATGATGATAAAACTAGCCTTGCAAAATGCGAAATTTGCCAGCAGGCGCCTTCCAGTAATATTGATAAAAAGTGGATAAATGGCTTTTCTGCCGTTAAAACAAAAGTATTATTTGTTTTTCACAACCAAACAATCGTTCCAATCGTCAATTTAAATTAAATTTGTCATAAATAATTCATTTTCTGCCAGGTGTTAGGGCTGACGTTGTTTTCTGAATGAATGTAAAATAGTGGCGAGTAAAATTTTTAGTCTGGCGAGTACCTTTTAAGTTGAAATTTCATGCCCTGTTCTAATTAATCTATATGGATAGCTAGCGTTATTTATATTAACACGCTAAGTGCTCACGTGGATAGACATTGAAGCTGAAAAAATTACACTGTTTTAAGTAGTATTTTAGAAAACACAATTCTGTTATAAATGAAAGTTAAGTAAATTTTAAATAAATTTTCAGCAATTATTTAAAACAATACTTTTAGTTTCATATCATACTTCAGATCATCAATCATCGGTAAATGACGCGTTCTAAACGGAAAAATCAGTGTCAGTCACCGGTGACTGACGTGGCGCTTAACGCCTTAAGGGTATTCTTAAATCAAAAACGGCAACTTCGAGACATAATTCTCTAATTTATATTTATTCGGAAATACATGAAAATAGCAGGTGTTGTTATTCAAAAACTGTCTAATGGGACTCAGTTTTCTGTTTTTTAAAAAACACAATAGATCTTTCATAACAAACCTTCAAAGTTAACGTTTTTGAGAAGATTTTCCGAGAAAGCAGAAAAGCCGGTCGTAAAACAAGGGAAAAACACATGATCAAGTGATCGAAATCGTTGATAACTCGATAGGTAATTTAATTATTATAAAATGGAAAAACTAAGTTCGATTCGAAATCGCTTGCATAGTCAGGTATTCCAATTCTATATCTTCCTGTTGAAAAATGAATTTGTAAATGTGTCAAAACGTTTTGCACTTGTTGAGCGGAGTTTCCTCTTAAAGTAAAAGTATTTTTTTTTTTTTTTTTCTGAAAAATGAAAAAGAACGAACCCAAAAGGGTCAAAATAATAATTTCTATTTCAAAATTAATTTCCATTCTTGGAAGACTGTCGTTTCAATTTCGTTTTCCGAAATCGAGTAGCATATTTTAGGGAATGTCTTTGTAAATTCTTACACGGAAATTTCACATCAAGTTTCACATAAAGAATATAGCATGCAACCGGATTTGAAATAAAGATTGCATGATGAATGCATATCATGCACAAAATAATGTTCTTTATCGTGATTCATTCGTAAACCGAAAATCCCTTTAAAATTAATGAAATGGACATTTCGTTTATTTTTATACTTGGATAGTCGCCAACAAGAACGAAAAATCATGCGTCGCGGCATAGATTATGAAACACTTTCCAACTCATTCAGAACACTTATAACTAAACTTCACAGTTTATTAGAGTGATCTCAAATCGAAAAGGGGCCGTCCATTAATCATGCGAGGCTCCAGAGGGGGGGGAGGGGTCCATAAAAATCACGAAATATCACAAGGGGGGAGGGGGGTGTAGTAATATATCACGAGTATTTATTTTTTCGGCAAACGCGCGATACTGAACCGAAAAGCGGCGTTTCGTGTATTTATTTTTTCGTCAAACGCGTACAAAGTCGAAAGCGGCTTGTGGTGTGACCTTGATTCACCGTTGCCAGGCAACGAACGAAGTGAAGTTCCCGCAAGCCGTGACAAGCGCCTGCCGGACTCAGCTTGTCAGTGTCAGTTATTCTGTTGTTTTGGCACTGAATACATGCGTAAATTGTTTGACCTTGTACGTTTTGCATTAAAACAATGTTTAAAATAGGTCATCTGTATAAAGACCTATTTGCAGAGTATAAGAAGGGAAAAAAACCTAGTGTAGCTCAAAAAGAATTCAATGAATTGAGAGCTAACGCGAAACAAAAATATACTATCAAAGAAGAATTTATGAAGTGGGCGAATGATCTTTTACTAGATTACCGCCGAAAGCACCAAGCAAAGAAATCATCTAATATCCTCTTTTATTGTTCTAATACTAAAAAGATAAGTTAAAATTTGTATATAACTACATCTTTTATGGTCATTGTTCTAATAATAATACTTGAACCTGTATTTTATAGTAAATATTCTAAAAAATTAAGATTTTTTGTAGGTACTAAAAAATACACGTAATATATGGTAGGGAGGGGGGGGGGGTAGTCTTAAACCTCACCATGTATCACCAAGGGGGGGGGGTTAAAAATGCCAAGAAAAAACATCACACGATTAATGAACGGCCCCAAAGGGCAACTTTATGACATGAGTTTTAATTTATTTTTATTCGAAAATGCATGAAACTAGCAGGTGCTGTTGTATAGAAAGTATGCATTCGAACTGTTTTTTTTTTTTTTTTTTTTTTTTTTTTTTTTTTTTTTTTTTTACCCAATCGCGGCCGTCGGCCTAACCGTTCGGAGTTTTCGAGGTTTTCTTCGAACCTTGCGTAAATACGGGTTAGGTTCCCTTAGAAAGACCCCCACGAAGGGCACTCCATCCCAGGTCCTATATCCCTAGTGTAGATAATCGGACGACAAAAATACAACAACAACAACATCGAACTGTTTTTTTCCGTTTCTTTGCAAGTGCAGTAGATCTTTCAGAAAATAATATCAGTGGGCGTTTTGAACCGAATTTCCGCGCCAAGAAGAGTAACCATTCAAGTAAGGATGAAAAACTTATTTGTCACGTGATTAAAATCGTTTATAACTCAATAGCTAATTTATTGATCACAAAATGGAAAAAAGTTCGATTCCAAATCGCTTCCGTAGTCAGGCCTTCCAATTTTATATCATTCCGTTAATAAATGAATTCGTGATGCGCCAAAGAAAGTTTAGAACAGCCATAAGAACTCCGGCATTTTTTAAAAATTAGAAATAAAGCTCTAATCGAAGAAAAAAAAAAATTATAACGTTGACTGAAACCGAATTAAGTAAGGACAACGTGGATATGATATTTTGAAAATCTATAATTATCTCATACAATTTTTTCCCATTGTATATTTTTTTCATATCCTACATTCAAAAGTGAGTTCGAGCGAAAATATATAATGAAGCATGAAATCTCCACTTAAAGAAAACATACAAATTCTTCCCTTCTATTATTATCGTTTCACTTCGCATTTTTTCTCGCGTGGTCTCCCAAAGAAGCCCTTGAAAGAAAACTTTTATAAAAGCTGACATTTCAAAATTTAGGTAGGGGAAAACTGGGGGACTGTGCTTTCGCAAGAATAAAAAAATGTGAGATTTTTGTAGAGATTAAATTTTAAAAAGTTGCAAAAATAAGAAATCTAAATGTAACGGCATTTTGATGAGTAATTCTTACTGTTACGGGATTTTGGTGCAGGGACAATTGACTGAAAGTTTTGATTTTCGTAATGAACCTCTAATGCTAAATTGCGGCAATAAAAAAATTAAACACTCCCTACTAACTCTGCAACTAATTGTAATTGGCAGGGGCGTACTGGCATGACAAAAAGGGCGGTGGCAACTTGTATTAACAGGGCGCCAACTTCTAATCAAAAGGGCGCCAATTACTATTTTAAAGTATTTTAAACTTTTTTTTTTTTTTTTTTTTTTTTTTTTAGGGTTGACATAACGGATACAGGCCTATCTTGAATGAAATAATTTGTTTTATTTAAATGATGTGTCCTTTATTTGTAGATTAAATGGATTGCAAATAAATCCAACTTAAATTACACTGGGACTTATGAAATTGTCAGAAGTTGTCATACTTGTTTCTGAAATGCCCTTTATCTTCTTTCCTTCTCTCATATTTAATTTGCGTCCCAAGAAGTTTGGCAATAAACTTCCTTTTAAGAGATATATTTAATTTTTATAATCAGCCAAATACAACTTCGTACTAATAGCCATAAGTATAGCATAACTCTGTCAGAAAAAAAGTTTTTTATTGCAATTTTTTTTTTTTGAAAAATTTTATATTAATAACAGAAAAGCGTTTATCTCTCTCAGTATATGTATGCGAGGAAAGAAATGGCTAAGAAAATTTGCCGCATGAAAGATCTGAAAATTTGAATGAGGATAGTCCGATGCAGGTCTTAATGCAACTGAATCTGAATTTTGCTATTTTTTGGTGATTGGATCAGATATTGATTAAACTCCACAATAAAAATAAATTAATTAATTAAAAAAAAAAAAAGTCAAGTCGACCGAAAAAATGTTGCATCACAGAGTACCAGAAACCACATTCCGAAACGTGAAGGTAGATAATATCCAATTGCGAAAATGTTTTTTGCAGCCTTAACAGCATATTAAAATTTTATAAAGATTAGTCAGTTTCAATTTTTACGAAAATTAAAGACTAGAATGTAATTTAAAGAAAAAGGAAGCGAGAGACAGAAAGACATGAAAACAGAGAAACGAAAAACAGTAACTTAATGATACAGAAATAGGGCCATTTGCAAAGATAGAACGCCTCTCATGACAGGAAAAAAAAAGAGTATGAAATCTTCTCAAGGGTTTAAAATAAACAATATGTACTTGTTTTCGTTACTTTTTTTTAATACATAAATATATGAATATACACAATTGTGTAATTGTGGGGGGGGGGGGGATTTCACAAAAATCAATTGTTTCAATTTAAAAAGTGATTTAACAGTTACTCTATACTGAGAATAATAATACAATCGATCCTTTTGTGTATCTCTGTAAATAAACAATAAAAAAATTTCAATTCGTATTCTATCTAGTGTACCACAGTAATATATATCGATTTAATTTTATTTGAAGCATTGGGACATATTAAAACACACTACAAACATTTTTTCCTCATATAACATAACTAAACGGATTAGTTTTGTGTATTCCTGTAAACGAACTATGAGTGCTAGACACTCCATTTTCATTAACAAGCTACTTCAGTCAGCTTGCTAATATTATTCCTAAGGAAGAAATTTATAAAGATCACGGTTGCAATTTCAACCGGTTCCAAAAATGGAAGTGCCACTTAAGGGTGTATTCGAAAAAACGCTTTTCCACCATCAACAGCTCGAAATTTTCCGATACAATTTCAGACACATTTTTAAAAGTAGAAACACGAAACTTGCTGAGGGGATTCTTGAAGGAACGTATGAGGTGCCGTGTGATGTCTTTTTACGCTCAGTTCATTAGAATTTGAGTTATAAACAAGTATCTTATCAGTATGACCCTTTTTTTATTTCCCAAATCTCCCGCTTGGGAAAATTTTGCTTAAAATGCCGTTTTTGATTGCTTTTTTTGCAATATTTTCTACATTTATCAAAGAAGAGACAGTTACGGCACCTTGTGTACTTTCCAAAGGAGGCAATTTGCCAGTTTGTAGTATTTGAGAGCAAAAATGAATTAAAAAATAAATTGGAAAATAAGCAGTTTGAATCGAAATACACCCTTAAGGAATTCCATGTATTAATTCTTGAGGTATGACTATTACAGAAATCATGTAAATCCAGTAAAATGCACTATAGCAGCTCACTTATTGGATAATTTACACCAAAACCTAATTAGAAACAACGTCTAACTGAATTTTAAGTTTGCTAAAAATCCATGCATTAGTTTTTGAGATTGAGTTATTACAAAAATCGGGGGGAAAATGCTGCATTGCAGCGTTACCTGTTGAGAGATGTACACCAAAGCATATTCAGCAGCAATTCATATGAAGGACTAACTGAAATGGACGTTTGGTGAAAATCTGTGCATTAGCTCTTGCAATAGAGCTATAGCGGAAATTGTGAAAAATTTAGTATAGCAGCGCCACCTGTTGGACGATTTACATCAAAAACTAATCAGCCTTAATTTACATCTGAAACCACCTGACTATAACTTTTTATTAAATTCCGTGCATACGTTCTTGATAAAGAGTGCACACATTATTTTTGTCACATACACACATGCAGGCAGAGTCAGAGGGCTCACAGGCAAACATTTTGTAAAAATATGTTTTTCGATATCTAACCCTTAAAACGCCTAACTCCGTCGAAAACCGGAAGTTGGAAATTTTCCCAAATCCAATATTTTCATCTTGTAAAATAGAAGAAAGAAAAAAAAATCATTTTAAATTATTGAAATGCAACCGAGATATCTTCATAAATTTCTTCCATAAGATTAGCATTATTGAACATATCTTTTCGCTTGGCTTGACTGAAGTTGTCTCTTAACACATTAAAGGCCGCCGTATTCATTTCAGTACAGTAATTTTTTTAGACACCCTATAAAAACAATTCGAAATAAAATATTTCTAAAATTCTTTAATTTTCGATGAGGATATACTAGTATTTTTAAACTAATGAAAATGTGGGTAATCATATTTTCTTGTGATTTAGTGCCAGTTGTAAAGTACTTATCAACAGATCATGGAAGTAAGTACATAATCGTTTTTTAAAACCTATTTAAAAACGTAATGTTCCTTTTTTTTTTAAGTATACTAAAATTGATAATATGAGTTAAAATCTGTGCATAAAATATTGAGTACTAAGATTTATCACTTAGTGTTATCTTGCTTAAGGGAGACCCGAACCCCATTTTCGGCCAAAAATCATCAAAAGTTCAATTTTTTTTTTTTCTCAGAAAACGATAAAATATATATTTGCGAATATCCATGCGAAATTTCAGAACTCGGGGACACTTGGAACAGGTAGAAAATGAACATTTTAAATTGTACTCACAATAGAGTTTAAAAAACTAGCGGCCATTTAAAACGTGTTTTCCTGAAAATGACTTTTTTCATATTTTGCCTAAGTTCAAAGTACTAATTCTCAGTGGTAAAATGATTTAGAAACAAAGTGCTTATGTTTTTAGAATCTTAAAAAAATTTGCAACAAAAGTAAGGAAAGATTTTTTTTTAACTATTTTTGAAAATTTTACATAAATTGGTAAACATGAAAATTATAACAAATTTAAGGAAATTTATCATGCGTATTTTTTTTTTTTTTTTTTTTTTTTTTTTTTTAGCCGATTAAAATAGAAAATTAAAAATATCTCTCCTTAGTTCTTTTCTATGCACTATAACACTATTTAAGAAATTATAGTAATACCAAAATATTGAAAATTGAATGAGGAGTAATAATTTTAAAAAGTGTATCTTTCGACAAAAAAAAAAATCACAAAAATCCCCATAAAAAATATACTTTTTAATAAAAAGTGAAATTTTTTTTGCTAATTATTCCGTACAAGAAGATTCTTAAATAGTACACCAAAACTCATTGCTTTAAAATCAATAATAAAAATTTTGGGTTTTTTCTTACGAGTCTCCCTTAAAAAACTTACTGATTTATTTCTGATTTTTTTGTTCTTATATCATTGTTTGCCTTACCTTTAATACCATAATAAAAATATTGCATGATTGTTTTGTTTCATTTCTCTTCGACATTAAATGGATTGCAGCGTTGAATTCAGGGGTGACCAAGGGGGAACATTCCCCCCGGAGCAATGAGATGTCCCCCCTGGAAAATTTGAGATTTTGCGTCTTCAATGGTCAAAAAGTGCAATTCTCCGCCCCCCCCCCCCGGGAGACACAGAATTCCCTCCGGGAGAAAAGTGTCTGAATTCAACACAGGGATTAAGAAACCTTCTATAGTAAACCATATATTTAAGCGACATGGGAATCGGAATTTATTTACATTTGATAGACAAACTAATCGAAATCATACACTTTTCAACTATACTAGAAAGTGTCAAAACGTTGAATTTGTAATTTTTTTTAATGTTGGTGCAAATTTTATAAAGATTACACACACATTGAAAAAATATTGCCAATATTTAGTAAAATATGCATCTTAACTTTGCGGGAGGGGAGAGAAAGATTTTAGATACCTCGAAAAATGTATGTAAATTTGGTTTCATCCCATGGACACGCACACAGCAAAATCCAAGAAGGGGAACAAATATGTGCTTGTAATACACTGCCAAAACTTTTCTTTGGCAAGAATAATTCATATGACAATTTCGAATAATACCAACAGTAAAAAAATATAGAAATGTAAAAAATAGGATGCATAAGAAAAACAAAAATAGTTTATTATTCTTTTTTTCTCCCAGTTTATTTATTTCTTCCAAACCACGATTTGAGATAATTTTGAATGCATAAATGTAAATAAAAATCAGAGCTGAAAATAATTTTTAAAGGTATTGCAGGAGGAAAAACAATTTATCCTTTTTTTTTTAATGTTTATTTATTATAAATAATTTGAAAGGAACAATCTTTATTTTTTTCCAAAAATTCAGAGAGAGTTAATTGCTCTCTTCTGTCACCCCCTACCCTATTGTGGACGCCCTTGTTTCAACCCTTTACACAAAAGAAATCAGAAGCATATTGATACTTAAAAGATATATAACACTTATGAAAAATTTAAGACATAACATAAACACACCATATAATTAACATCATATTATTAGTAAAAACTTAATCTTTTAAAATTACTTACAATTCTCTTGAATCGAACGTATCATCTCCAAATGGAGTCAATAAATTACTATCTGTGTGATTGTGTTTGGTGAAGATTATAAAATATTCCAGGTCTTTCCAGGGTCCCTGTCTGTTTACATTTTGTTATTTTTTGTATTCGGAAAACGAAGAATCAGAATTCAGAAAAGAAAACAAACAGAATTCAAAAAAGAGCTACTTCAGAATAAACTATGCATCTCCGAATTTAAATAGTCTAATACTTGACGGGTTTTTTTTTCCTTTTACCAAAAAGAGATAATTCTTGGGAACTAATCAAGGTATAATTGACAGCGTGAATGATGAAAGAAGATCTTAGGGGAAGGGGGGATAGGCTCAAAAACGTTTCTTCTGCAGCCAACAGGTATTGGACACATTATGGACTCGATTGGTGGTCCATAATGTGTTTAAACACGGACTCCTTTTAATCGCAAATGCTAAACTGCTGTTGTTAATTGTCGTTTGAGGAAAACCATCCATGTGGCATACAAAGATCTTTTTGAAAGGCCCGTTTAAAAGCTGATTGTGGGATAGTTTTCGTTTAGAAAATTCCAAGTAAAAACTGAACCCCAATCTGATTAAGTACCAGTTCTTCGGAAGTACCGTAGTATCTCATTACTGGGGATAAAACATCAAGTAAACATAAATTTTTTTGTGCAATTCTTTTCAATTTGTTTGGAAAAAAAATAACTAAAATAGGTTTAAATTTTACCGCCTTACTTTCTAAAATTGAATTTATTAATATATTGTTCTTTTAAACATTTAATAAATAAGGAAAGCCTGCATCCCTTCGCATAACTCTTGTAATTAAAAAGAAAGTGGATGGATTTCATGACCACCTTTTAATCTCGATTTAAAAATATAGACAATACATTTTTAAAAATGACAGCAGTAAGAAAACGATTTCATTTTAAGGGTATTCTTAACTGCTCCGCTCAAAAAGCGCAAAACGTTTTGACACATTTACAAATTCATTTTTTAACAGAAAGATATAATTTTGGAAGGCCTGACTATAGAAGCGATTTCGAATCGAACTTATTTTACCATTTTATGATAATTAAATTACCTATCGAGTTATAAGCTATTTTGATGACGTGATCACCCGTTTTTCTCCTGCTTTTCGACCAGTTTATCTGCTTTCGTCGGAAAATCTGCTCAAAAGTATCAACTTTGAAGGCTTGTTATGAAAAATCTATTGTGTTTTTCAAAATACAGAAAATTGAGTGCAATTAGACAGTTTGTCTAAGAACACCTGGTATTTTCATGCATTTCCGAACAAAAATAAATTAAAGCATGTGTCACAAAGTTGCCCTTTTTGATTTAAGAACACCCTTAATGCAGAATACATAAAATTAATATTTTTAAAGATATGTATAACATTCAATAAACGACAGAACCGTTAAATAACATTTAAATGTACGGCTAAATAATATATATATAGTGTTGTTTTTTCGTCAAAATTTATAAATTTCGACATTGTATAAACAAGCCATAAGAAATTTTGACTCTAAAAAACATTCCATGAAAACATTGCACTTAAAAAAGAAATCTGTTAAATCCAGGGTTGACATTTTTTTATAAAAAAATTATATAGATATTTTATGTTGCTAATTTTGAATAGTAATATTTGGCTTACTGAATTACAGATTAAATAAGGCAAACATTACTATTCGGAAATGGTTGACACACAGACGGACGGACAGCATTTTTTTTTCTAAAAACATATTTTTCGGAATCTCCAGTATCTAAAACGTGTAAATCCGTCAAAAATTTTTTTTTCAATTTTCAAAACGATTTTAAGATTTACCCGTCCTATACTACCTATGATGGGTAAGTAAAAATAGCAAGGGCACCATGCCAGCCAAAGCCGCATCTGTCAATGGGTCGAATAAAATGATTTTTAAGGCACTGAATCCTTTTTTATCGTTTCCATTAGCTCAGTAAGTAAAAATTCCAAAATACCGGGCAACCATACGAAGCGGACAATTCTTAAATGAAGAAAATATTCTACATATGTGAATAATTCTTAATATCAGTTTTAGAAGACTTCATTTGTAAGGGCGCCTAAAAGAAAAAAAAATCTGTCTTAGTGCGCCATGACGGCCAAAGCCGCCTATATCAATAAGTAGAATAAGATGATTTTTAAGGCATTCAACTCTGTTTTATCGGTTCCATAGCTCAATAAGTAGAAATTCCAAAGTACCGGGCAACCATAGAAGCTAACAATTCAAATGCGTGAATAATTCTTAATATCAGTTTTTTAGAAGACATCGTTTGTAAGGGCGCTTAAAAGAAAAAAAATCTGTCCTAGGGCATCAAGAAGGCCAAAGCCACCTACTGATACATCTGAAAAAAAAAAATCTGTCCGAGGGCGCCAAGAAGGCCAAAGCCACCTACTGATATAGCTAAAAAGAATATGTCCAAGGGCGCCAAAAAGGCCAAAACCAATATAGCTGAAAAAAAAAATGTCCGAGGGCGCCAAGAAGGCCAAAGCTACCTACTCATATAGCTGAAAAAAAAACTGTCCGAGAGCGCCAAGAAGGCCAAAGCCACCTACTGATATAGCTGAAAAAAAAATCTGTCCGAGGGCGCCAAGAAGGCCAAAGCCACCTACTGATATAGCTAAAAAAATCTGTCCGAGTGCGCCAAAAAGGCCAACGCCAATATAGCTGAAAAAAAATATGTCCGAGGGCGCCAAGAAGGCCAAAGCTACCTACTCATATAGCTGAAAAAAAAACTGTCCGAGGGCGCCAAGAAGACCAAAGCCACCTACTCATATAGCTGAAAAAAAATCTGTCCGAGGGCGCCAAGAAGGCCAAAGCCACCTACTCATATAGCTGAAAAAAAATCTGTCCGACGGCGCCAAGAAGGCCAAAGCCACCTACTGATATAGCTGAAGAAAAATCTGTCCGACGGCGCCAAGAAGGCCAAAGCCACCTACTGATATAGCTGAAAAAAATCTGTCCGAGGGCGCCAAGAAGGCCAAAGCCACCTACTCATATAGCTGAAAAAAAATCTGTCCGAGGGCGCCAAGAAGGCCAAAGCCACCTACTCATATATAGCTGAAAAAAAATTGTCCGAGGGCGCCAAGAAGGCCAAAGCCACCTAAGAAAATATAGCTGAAAAAAGAAAAACTGACCGAGGGCGCCATGTCGCCTCTTGTCAAAATGGATACAATAAAAATGAAAATTTGCTTTTCTTGAATTCGTATTTCACGTTTTTTCATACTTAACTTAAGCAATATGTAGAAAAACCAGAATAGTGGGCAACAATTCGAGTCGCAAGTACTTAAATACACAACACACGGTAAATATAACACATAAAGAGTAATTAATAGTTTTCATTAGTTTTCTTAGAAAGCATTAATCGTTGAGAATTGTTTTGAAAATACAGTAAAACCTCTAAATAACGGACACCTCGGGAACACAGAAATTGGCCGCTATTCAGAGGTGTCCGCTATTGGGAAAACCTCAGAGATTCAAAAATTGCTAAGAAAAGCGTAATGTTTCATTAATTTACTTTTATATGTCCTAAAACCTCCATTATATAATTAATCAGAAATTAAAATTATTTTTTAAGCAATAAAATTGAAATAAAATTATGTGCACTTTTATCCACTGCTTATTATATTATTGTGAAAAAATCTGTTACAAAAATTTATTTTTTCTTGCGATTATATGTAATTTGTTCTTCTGTGTGATATTATTGGACATTGTAGAGTCCCAGGCGAGCAGGGAGGGATTGCACTTTTTGATCTTTAAAAGCATAAAATCTCAAAATGCTCTTCGATGACATTTCAATAGTCTGGGAGATTATTTCTCCCGGGCAACCCCCTGAATTTAGCAATGAACGTTGGGGGGGGGGGGGGGGCAGAATTGTCCAAAGTTCTTTATCAACATTTAACTGTGATCACAAAATTTGTGAGACGTTGTCCTGATAAATTAGGAGGGTTTTTTTTACGTTTTTTTTTTTCATTTTTTTTTGTTTAAAATATACTTTTTCATCCTTTATCGCCGAATAAAATGTCCGCTATTCAGAATGTCCGTTATTCGGAGGTTAAACATATAAAAATTTAGGTTTTGGGAGTGGGGATTGGAAAACTGTCCGTTAAATAGAGGTGTCCGCTATTCGGGAGTGTCCGTTATGGAGGTTTTACTGTATCACTTTTCTTTTTTGCCGCTCAGAAAACCTTTTTTCAAATGCGTTTACATTAAGAAAAAAAAAAAAAAAAAAAAAAAAAAAAAACTCGACTAGGGGCGCACCGGGCATTTTCCTCGCTGCTCGGTGGGCCAGTACGACCCTGGTAATTGGAGAAAGTTACCAGCACTGAACGATTGGTAATAAAGGCTACTTTTAAATAATGTATAAAACATTTGGTCAGAGAGTTACCTACAAATCAAAAACAACCAAACTTTGTTTTTTTTCAATAGCAACACCCAATTTTGACAACATATTTTTAAAGTATGGTTTATCTTATAAACAAAATGTCAATTCATTTGGATGATAAATTTCTGAATTATAAACATTCAAAATTTAGATCTTATAATGTTAAATTACATTTTCATATTTTTATTAATATCCTCTGTAATTATATCCTAATGTAATAACTTTTGTATGGTTATAATACTAAAACACCCAAATATAAATACATTGAATTTGTCATTTAAAAAATTCTATAATATGAATTATGAAATTAATATTCCAAAAATATATGCATGACAACCTATATATTTTTTGACAGATTTGTATTTATTGTGTCCTGTTTGATGCCCAATTAAAAAAAATTCTTGCAAGTAATTTTCGAATTATGATTCAGAAGCGTCAAAATGATGGTTTTAATTGGCCGTTTATGATGAACAGATAAGCATAATTTGAAAAAAGTATATATTTTGTTCATTTTATTGAAACATTCGCAATGGTAATAGTAGAAATATATTAAATGAATGAAATGATGGTATTAGTATAAAATAATGCATTAATAGAAGTGACAAAAATCATTCTGTAGCATTTCAGCAATCGAGTAACGAACTTCAATTTGTATACAGTCCCTAAAATATGTTTGTTTTAAAATATTTAATTTATTTTAAACTAATCGTACGAATTTCATGAAAATTTGTTTTTAGGTTAATTGGAGGGTGTACAGCTCATATTCAAAATATTAGAATAATTGAGAAAAAGTAATAAGAAAAAATTATTTGTCATTTATTTATTTTTTATGCTAAGTAAATGCAATTAAATTTCTTATAAATTAAATATGGAATGTTTAGATAAGATTTTAACATTTATAAAATATAAAATACAGCACAATAAATTAGGTATACAGCTTCCTTAAACAAACCAGAAACTTAGAATAAAATTTAGATTGGTTCAAAATATTAGAATATTTTATTTTACGCAACAATATTACCTTATGAATATGAAGTAAATGATAGTTAATATTTTGTAGCATCCCCTTTAGCTTTCATAACTGCGTACAATCGATCTTGCATACTATATACAAGGTGTTTACAAACATTTCTATCAATATTAGCCCAAATAGACTTTATACGTGCCACTAACTCAGTTTTACTTGAAGGAGTATTTTCTTGAAGTTTTTTTTTTTTCATTATACACCATAAGTTTTCGATGGGATTAAGATCTGGTGAATTTGGTGGCCAAGGAAGTACCTTAATGTTGCGTTGGCGGAACCAATTCTTAGTTGACACCGAGGTATGCGGGGACGCTAAATCTTGTTGAAAGATGAAATCATCTTCAAATAAATCTTCTGATGATGGAATCATGTAATATTCTAAAATTTCTTGATATATCAGAGAGTTAACCTTTCGTAGACGATGCATAACTTTCCAGGTCCTTTTGCACTCATACAACCCCAAACCATGACACTAGCAGCAAATTTTACGGAACGTTTAAGGCATTATTTATCAAATGCTTCTTGCTTCATTCTCCAAACTCGAATACCTTGATTACCATATGAAACACAAAACATACTTTCATCACTAAATAATATATTTTTCCAATCTTCATTGCTCCATAAACGTCTCGATTTACACCAATTCAATCTTATACGCTTTTGTCTTGCAGTCATGAGAGGTTTTGTTTTCGGTACACGAGATTCAAATTTAAATTTATGGAGACGTCTTAATGTTGTCGATGTAGAAACTTCAACTCCTTCTTCTTTCCATTTTCGGTGCAAGAATCGCACACTTTTAAAACGGTTTTTCTTAACTATACGCTTCAGTTTCCTGTCATCTCTAGCAGATGTTTTTCGTTTTCGGCACACCATTTCGGCGATTATTTTGAAATTTTCCAATTTTTGAATATTGTGTTAGTATTTTACTAACGCTCGATTGCGAACAATGTAAATAATTCGCTATAAAACATTGATTTTTACCGTGCCGATACAAATCAACCATACGAAGTTTAGTAGATTCAGGAATATCACTCACACGGCCCATTTTAAGACGAAAAAGAAACAAACTGCAAAAAAGAATACTGATTTAAAATAAAATAGTCTGAATTTAATCAATGATGCCACCAGTTAAGAATTGGTAATAATTAAAGGAAAATTAATGTGAAATATTCTAATATTTTGAACCACTTGAATAAATATTCTAATATTTTGACTTTTCAAAATAATTTTTTTTTGCAATTAATCTTTTCAAAAATGATATTAAATTTAAGATAACAAGTAAGTTTAATCAACAATAAGTTCTTAATAAAAATATCGTTTGCATATTTTCATTAAAAGACATTAAATTACCAAACGATATTTTCAATTTCTAAAAAAAGGTAATTATTCTAATATTTTGAATATGAGCTGTAGATGTAGAATCTATTTAACACGGGTATTTCCATATATAAAAAAAATAGTAAAGTTTGGTAAAGACCACAGAAATTAACGTCTGAATATAATGAATTACATATTAAAAATGCATACATATTAAGATAGACATAATCATAATTAATGCAATAACTGTAGAATCTATGGTGGAATTTATGGTGTCAAAATTAGGTATTGTTATTGATGAAAAAAAATTGGGCTTGTTTTAATATGCAGATGGCCCCTAAGCAAATTTTATAGTCTTTTTTTTTTTTTTTTTTTTTTTTTTTCCTAATCATTCGGTAGTAATTTTCTTCTATTTATTATTAGTTGCAAAAGTCAGCAAGGGGTATTTACTTTTTTTTTTTCACGACTGTACATAACAATTGACATTCAAATTTATCTCTTCGCATGATTAGGCATGCATGTAAGTGTACATGCTTAGGTTATTGCATGACCATAACGAAATGGCTGCATTATTTTGTTGATTATTGTGTTTGATAGCACATACTATTCCCCAGAATTTTCAGGAAGCCCCTTTACTTTTAACGGTTTCTTTTTAGGAAAATGAATTTAGATAACATAAAAACATTCTTCCAAGGAAAATATTATGTGTATACAAGTGTGTGTTTCCCTGTATTATTCTGACTTTTATTCGTTACGCCGATTCAGCTGCTAACATTATAGACTATACTGTTCGTACCTAAACGTTTTAAAAAATCTCCTACTCTTCTCCTTCCAGCGGATACATTATTTAAATTTCCTGCGACATTTTTTTAAAATTAATTTTTATAATCTATCTCAATAATAAAATTCTTTTTTCAAAAAACTTTTCCTATGACAGAAGTTTTAAGCTTGATTTATTGAAAAATACCAAATAAAATGAAATAAAATAAAATAAAATAACATAAAATAATTTAAATAAAATAAAAATTTTTACAGTTTTTTTTTTTTTTTTTTTTTTTTGCGTTTGTAATTGTGTAAATACGTAAAACCTACAGTCATCGTTCAATCCATCCGTCTGTCTGTCTATCCGCATATAATCAGCAAAAACTAGCCAATCGAATAGTTTGAAATTTAAAATATATTGTGGCATAATTTTGTCGAGTCATTTCAAATTTTATATAAACGGGTGCATAGTTTAATTACAGAGACATTCAAAAGTATTCCATTACATTACGGTCAATGAGAAAAAATAGTTTTAAGTGCATTTTAAGAATGTTACACACTTTTGAACATAATAAAATTGATATACGTCTATGAAATATAGGGGGAACTGGGGTACATTGATACATGGGGCACATTGATACACCCCCTCTACCGCTCACAGGGTCATTACAGGAAGTTTCACAACAGCTCCAAAAAATGATGCTAGTGTATTCAACTACATACAGAAAATCTTGGAATGATTCAGTAGTTTGATGAAATGGGACGGGTGATTTATTGTTTTTGTTGTTCAAAAGTAAATATGAGTTGTACAATTGAAATGCTATTATATAACTGTTCCAGTATTTTCAACCAAAATGAATACTCTCCCTGGTAAGTACAGCTACTCTTTATCAGTTCTTCATTATTTATTGTTAGATATATTGTGAAGTGTTGGATTTGAGACTCATTTTATTCGAAATCGCTATATGGGGCACATTGATACAGTCTATGACGGGGCACATTGATACAGCCTAAATCCTTTAATAGTTCATATTTTCATTATCTTTTATTATTTTTTTTACCATACACTCCTTAATCCAACCTTTTTTTTCGCGAAAAATTTCTAATATTAGTTTTTATTGAAGTGAAATAGCTCTAATTTCTTTATATTAGAACATTTTATAGTATTTTTGAAAACAGAAGACGTAGGAACTTACCCAGCATCTAGTGCTAGTAGAACTAATAAAAGAAAAGGACGCCATTCTGGCAAATCTCGAATTTATATCGATTCTCCAGAGAAAAAAGTATTTTCGACATGCGAAATGTTAAGTAAGAGAAACAAACTGCAGAACAGAAAATGATACTTATATTATAAACAGAATTTTTAATATAATTATCCTTTATTTTCGGTTTATGAACCTATTTATAAACAGAAAAACTGGTAATTTTTTCATCTTTCATAAGAAAGAAGATAATGCTGGGGTTGAAGTGCTAGATATGACAAAGTTACCACAGCCAACAATCAGACAAGAAACAGCCAGAACATCAGGTCATAATATATTTAATTTTGATTGCTTTAATATTGCTTAAAAATAAATTGTGGGTGATTTGAATTTTTATAAATAAATATAAAATGGTTTTCTAATTCATTTTCTATGAAAAATATGCATTGGTATTATTTTGTCGTCATTTTTCTCAAACGTATCAATCTGCCCCGGGGATGGGGCACATTGATACAAATGACTTTTTTTGATTTTTTTAAAATTGCATGCAAAAATACTATATAAAACAATGATTGTACATTTTTATAACATACTACACAAGTTTTGCTGCCACCTCATGGGAAAAAAACTTGAATTTTCTACTTTCTTGACACCAAAAAAAATCTTAGAAAAAAACTGTATCAATGTACCCCAGTTCCCCCTACACTAAAATATGCATTCTATGCAGTCTGTTGTGCAAATAATATTTGTTATTAATTTATAGGGTCGCACAAAAGTATTCCATTGCATAATGGTATCGGGGAAACATTGTTTGAATGTTTTAATTATATTAAACTACTTCACATTTTATGAAATTGATATACGTTACTGAGGTTTACTACAAGTTAAATCTAATACACTAGAAAGCAGATAGTATTTACAGCGACACACAAAAGATTTCGGGTACTATGCTGTTCCGAAGTTCTGTATACTATTACAAATATATCTTAATATTTTTAAATTTTCGTTATAGTGGATCGCACCTCATTTGTTACGTTTGACGTGCAATTTCCAATTTGTTCTTATTCTTCAAAACCTTTTTTTTTTTTTTATCTTTAATTTTTTTAGTCGACAATCTTATAAACTATCTCAATAATATAAAATATTTTTCAAAACCCATTTCATTGAAGCTATTAGATTTAATCCTTGAAAGTTTGAACAAGAAAAACTATTAAGAAATGATAATTTTAGCCTAGATTTATAACATGGATATGTATGAAAAGGATATAATTTCCTTTCACGCGTGAATCAGTCTAAAACACGTTTACTATAATAAATCACGCAACAAGCATATTTAGTTTATTATAGTTTTTCCCTGCAGCCTTTTATTAAGCTGATTGAAAGTGTATTTTCAGAGTCTTAAAGAATTGCTTATTATTTCTCTTAGTAAATTAATTGAAATAACTGGGTCATTCCATGATATCTCACGTTACATTTAGAACTATTTTCAGTAATTTTAATATTATAACATACACAAAAAATTATTCAAAATGTAAATTTGACTTGGTTTGCTAATTAAACTTATTGAAAGTCCAATTTAGATGAAAATTACCTAATTTTAGTGTTATATCTTAAAATTTGGTAGCTATATTTATTAAGGAAACTGAAATTACTGAAAAAATAATGTAAGTTATCATACAAAGTTTAATTTTCATTATAATTTTTTAGACAATTTTCATCCGAATTGACGCTTAGATAGGTTTCCTTGACAAATCATGTTAATTTTACTTTTGAATATTTTTTGGTGTTATATTACTAAAATTACTGCAGTAAATTGTTCTAAATGTAACGTAAGTTACCATGGAATGACCCAACTATTTATTGAATTTAAATTAACTTTACCCCTTGAATCTATTCGCATTTATTCTTTGTATTTTCACGTACAGTAAAACCTCCATAACGGACACTCCCGAATAGCGGACATCTCTATTTAACGGACAGTTTTCCAATCCCCACTCCCAAAACATCAACTTTTATATGTTTAACCTCTGAATAACGGACATTCCGAATAGCGGACACTAATTTTCACGATGAAGGATGAGAATTTTATTTTTAATGTGAAACAAAAATGAAAAAAAAGTAAACAATTTCTAAATTTATTAGAACAATGTGTCATTTTTTTTTTTTTTTTTTTTTTTTTTTTTTTTTAATCACTGATAAATTTAGGGGTAGGCTGGGGAAACCCCTTCCCGTGCCCTGTATTGAATTCAGGGTGTAAGTTGGGAGAGAATGCCCCTTCCAGAGCATTGAAATGCCTTCTCCTTTGCCGAAAATTTGAGATTTGATGCTTTTAAGAAGCGGCAAAATATGGTGAGCAGTTATACAATTTTTTTTATAAGATAAAAAAAAAAAGATTATTCAAAAGGATTAAAACTACTGATTTTACACCTTGACTAGAACTTGATACGGAAAAACAAATTACATGTATAATCTCAAGCAAAAGTAAAAGGTGTGCACAATTTCATTTCAGTTTCATTGCTTAAAAAATTTAATTTCTGATTAATTATATAATAGACGGTGGTATATTTTTACGGTCATATATTTCGGACATATATGAGTCAAATAAGGAAACATACGCGTTTCTTATCAATTTTTGAATCGCCGAGGTTTTCCCGATAGCGGACACCTCCGAATAGCGGACAGTTCCAGCGCTTCCGAGCTGTCCGTTATTTAGAGGTTTTACTGTATTTTTAACGAATTCCCAAGCCCTCATTCTATGATGCTTTCTGTCACTGCCATAAACATGAAATTAATGTATTTCTGTATACATATCACATCCACGATTCAGAGAATATGACGAATTGATATAAGAATCGAATATCAGCTGTTCGTAATGTTCCGGAAATCTTATAACAATGCTCAAAATTTCAGAATTTAAATTAATTTTTTTAAGTAAAATCCTATGGTGAAATAACTATAATAAATCCAAACGTGTGAAATAAATTGTTCAGTTGTTGGAAAAAAATGGTAAGAGAGGAAATGATATCAACTCTATCATTACTGGTGCGAGTATATCATTATTATTTTTATTTTTTTTAATATACAGTCAGCTCTCGTTAATTCTAATTTGGATAAATGGAATCTTCGCTTAATTCGAACTAAAGATGAAGTCCCAAAATTTTCAATGGCAGAATAACGTTTAAAATTTTCATTTATTCGAACTCATTTTCTCTTGACATCGTTTAATTCGAACTAATGAGAATTCTGATTTTTTATTTTTCTTCGCCTTCTCACAGATTTTAGATCTTTTGAAATAGCTTTTTTTTCTTTCATTTTTGTCAGAATTGCTCTGAACTAGTATACATAAAATCTCATGCATTTGATATCCGCTTTTTTAGTGCCCCGTCTGTCCATCAATGACACTTCTACCCGTTCTTCCATTGTGTTTGTTCCTAATCTCTTAATTTGTTTATGCATTTATATCTTTTAATTAAATATTGAGTCATATTCTATTCATAACAATCGAAATAAATTTAGAAAGTACTATAACAATAACCTTTGTAATAATGCCTCTTTAAACTTTTTTTCTTTTCATACGTCGAACTCCGCATAGTTCGAACATTTCTTTTGGTCCCAACGAGTTCAAATTAACGAGAGTGGACTGTAGTTTTAATTGAACTAGACGGTGTTTAAGTCTATTTTCAAATCATGAATTATAAAAACTTTTCGAGGGTAAAATTAACCCAAACAAAGTAACAAAGTGACATTTTTTTTAAACCATGTTTTTGAATTGATTAAAGAGAATATTTTTCTTTAATAACATTTAAAAAAAAAATGTTGTCTTTAAATATTTTTTAATCCATCAGCTTCGAAATCGGGGTCCAAACTTTTAAAAAGCAAACACTCGTGAAAAGGATGTTATCGTAAAAATGCATTTTCTTTTGAAAAACTGCTATCATTGCATGAAAATTTCGTAATTACTTAAATGTATATATTTTTTTCAATTTTAACTTGCTTGAAAACAGCCAGGCTATTCTGATCTGATCTGCTCTGCTTAACAAGCGCAAAACGTTTTGACACATATACAAATTCCTTTTTTAACGGAAAGACATAAAATTTGAAAGCCTGACTATGGAAGCGATTTGGAATTGAACTGTGTTTTCCATTTTTATCTAAATTACTTATTGAATTATAAGTGAATTTGACCACATGACAAAGATGTTTTTCACCCTTTCTTGAATGGATATTATTCTTTCGCGCGGAAATTCTGTTCAAAACGTCCAGTTTGACATTATTTTCTGAAAAATGTATTATGTTTGGAAAAAAAAAAAAAAAAAAAAAAAAAGCAGTTTGATTTGACAGTTTCTGAACAACAACACCTGTGTACCTTCGAAACAAAAATGAATTAAAACTTGTGCCATAAAGTTGCCCTTTTGGATTTGAGAACACCTTTAATGTAACTGTACTTTAAGATGTATGTCAAATAAAGGGTATGAGGTATAAGTTAGAAACAAACAGAGGAAGAAAATTTAAATTCACATACGTTTTATAAGCATTTTTGTGAAAATGCAGTAAAGTCCTCAAAACGCTCAGAGGGAAAGATCTCCTTTATATTTGATCCACCTAGCTTAAAAAAAAACTAGTTAGTTGGGGGCAACCGTGATACTTACCCATCATGGATTGGATATACATAATGCAAACTATGGAAATAAAATCTGTGTAAACTATTTATAAAATTCATCGCAATTCAAAAATAAAATTTAAACGTATATTTAAATATTTTTAATACATAGTAATGCTCTATTACCGAATTGCGGCTACTACTTGATTATCCCATCGACCTTTTCGACAAATTATATAAATCACCAAACTACTCGTAAATTATGCAAATCGGCTTAATTTTTATTTTAAATAACAATATATATATATAATAAATAAAAATAAAAATGATAAAATAAAATAGTAAAAGATTAGAAAAAATACAAGCAAAACATCGAATTAAATAATCACTTCATGACGTAACAAACACGTGTAATGTGTTGAATATCAAGTGACTGTGACATTTAGGGCAAGCCATTATTGGCATTTAATCTTATGGTTTGGCGATAGTTTTTTGGTTGACGGGTTAATTAAGTAGTACCGAATTGTGTAAAAGAAACATCCTTATAACTCCAAAAATAATAATCACATTAACTTGCAGTTTACTGCGCGAGTTTAAGTGTCTCATTTCCAATTAAAATATACATTTGATTTAATATTTGAATAAAATACAGGGTCATGAAAAATCGAAGAGTGCGGAAAAAAATTACAAATACCTAGGCAACTAATTAACCGATTAACTTCATTGTTTATGCAAAAATTATGTTTTTTTTAATTGTTTTTTGCATTTACTCCTTAAAATAGAAAAATGGAAAAATTTTATATATCTTTCTTCAGAACGAATATTTTGAGAGCCCGAAAAAAAAAATAGTTTCAGATAATCGAGCTTATTGATATTCAATGGGCTTCCTTCCATTTTTATATACTAAGTATATATCATATTTCAAGTCTGTATCTCAATTTGTTCGGGAGATAGAGAATTTACAGACATACATACAGACTGACAGATGGCATTTTTTCTTTTTCCTTCTAAAAATATGTTTTTCGGAATCTCCAGTGTTTGGAACGTGTAAATCCGCCGAAAAAAAAAAAATTTATTATAAAACGATTGCAAGTTTTATTCTAAACTTCGTATAATAAGTAAGTAAAAATAATGAAATAAAAAAATCTTTAGTTCCCACTGTCTTTGGGGATAGTGATCTCTTGGAATTTGGCCTCGGTTAAACAAATGTTTTAGTGCCTTAAATTATTTTCAAATGCATTAACCCTTTACTGCACCGTGTGCCACATCTGGTATATACCTAAAATTACTATAATTCTCACTATATATCATGAATTTGACCAATATGATCGCCGTAACTGATCAAGAACAGTCCAAAATATGGAATAATACTTATTTTGACCATGTCATTTGGCAAAAAATTAGAACTCGTTCTTAGGAGACAATAAATAAATAAAAAAGGTTATTAAGGCAAAATTTACTTTCATTATTTTTACTGAATACTTAAAAATAATAGCATAAAAAAATTGCAGAGCATTAAGCAGATAAAATTAACCAATTTAAGCTCATTTAGCTGCAAAAATAGAGTAATACGATATTTAAAAAACCTTAAATGTTTACATAGAGTACCCGCAATAAAATATAAAATTTTTGCTAAAAATTTGATTTTTTTTTTTAATTATTTTTTATATTATTAGACCGGTATATAGATTTCAAATATATATATTTTTTTTCATAAAAACAGTAAAAATCGTGCTGTGAAGGAATAAAAAACAAAAATAGCATCATTTGAAGCTCCTATAAGTATGGGGGACAGGTGTTCAAAAGTGTTTAGGTTTAAAATATTTTGATTCAGGTTTTTTTTTTCAAAAATTAAGCATTTTACTCTAATAGAGGATTTTTATAACCTCTTCGTTCCCGAAACTAAAATAACTCTACGCTCTGGTCATTTATCGGTTTTAAACAAACAAAATGACATCATAGATGACAGAAGAAAGAACTTTTTCGAAATCGATCTTTTGAGGGAGTTATAATTTAGATTCGCAAATAGGGATTTAAAATCATAAATCCCCTTCAAACATCAATTTAATTATCACTAACCTAAATTCATACGATCAGAGAGAATTTTAAGTCCTTCAAACTAGAGAATGACACACAAATACTCAAAATATTTTATTATAAAGATTTAAGTTAAATAAATATAAAAATTTTCAATCTCTTGTCCACACTGCCTTGAAGACATTTTGCAAAAGAAGATGAAAATAACATTTATCATAAGGGGAAATCAGCATAGATATTACCATTTATTCGTTTGCTTTAAAACCCCTTCGGACCTGAGGTACACAAATGTGTACCTCCATTCTTTTCCTCATAAAAATTTAACTGTTCGATTTTTTTGCATTTTTACTTTACTTCTGTACAGCTGAATGATTTTTGCTTTAAAACAAACCAATAAGTGTCAGCACTGATGAATATTACTTCATAAAATAAATATTATTTTCATCCGAGTTTCGTAAATACCTTCAAGACATTGTGGCCAAGAAAGTAAGAAACATTCATGATTATTTAACTTAAATGCTCTAAAATAAAAAGTTTTGAGGATTTGCTGATCATTTACTTGTTTAAAGATCTTAATTTTGTTATTGCGTAAATTTATATTACTAATAGTTAAACTGATGTTTTAGGGGGATTAGTACTTTTATATCCATATTTGTAAACCTAAATTACCAGTCCCCTAAAGTAGTGATTTCATAAAAATGACTCTTTCTGTCATCTATGGCAGAGGTTCCCAAAGTGTGCTCCGCGGA
This sequence comes from Maratus speculifer, assembly GCA_964019185.1. Classification (NCBI taxonomy): domain Eukaryota; kingdom Metazoa; phylum Arthropoda; class Arachnida; order Araneae; family Salticidae; genus Maratus; species Maratus speculifer. Next base: position 207,376,297 of record OZ025296.1, read on the forward strand.
GCCCTTGGGGCTCCGCCTGAACTTACCAGGGGCTCCGTGGTGTTTCAGGAAAATAAACAAAACATGAAAGGAACTAGCATACTGTAATTAAAAGGTTTTCAAAAGTATGTAGAAATTTGTGTGTGTGTGTGTGTCAAAAATAAGTGTATCTATGACTGGGTTCAAAAATACACTTTTAAGCAGTTGAACATTGGCATTTAAAATGTATCTACTTTCTGTATAATATTTCTGGTCTCAATTGCTTTATTTTATACTTCTGCTCTAAATGTGTTTTAAAAATTCGATTTAAAATAAGACTACAAGAAATAGTATTCTGAATTGAATGCACAACGTGAATCGAAACAGAAAAGTCCCGCAAGTGCTGTTAACTCTGCTTGCCGAACAAAAGTGAGAAGAGTTTAGTCCTTTGGAGTCCCGCCTATTTATACGTTTATTCTTAATTCTTATTAAAGTACCTATCTCTTACTAAAATGTTTTCAAATGACCATAACATTAAGTTTGAAAATATATATATATCATAAAGTATTCAAGATCATCCGGAAGCTGTGATAAATTCATTTATGCATGACTTTCCAGCTGCTCAAAATAATATGTTGAATGATTTTAAATGGATACTAAATCCATTCAGTGCAAAAACAAAACCACACAGCTTAAGCTCTGAGGAATACGAAACTCTCATAGATTTAACATCTCAAAACGATCTAGAAATCTCTTTTCAAAGCAAGTGTATCACAGAATTTTGGTGTCATTTGACAGATGAATACAAAATCTTGTTAGACAGAGCAAAATTAATTTTATTCCCATTTTCAGAGAAATATCTGTGAGAAGCAGGAATCTGCACTTACACAAGTATCAAAACAAAATACAGAAACCTGTTAAATGCAGAACCAGACATTAACTTACTATTGTCGAAAATTGCACCAGATAATAAAATAACTGTCCAAAATAATTTAAGCACATTTATCACTCTAAACTTTTATATATTATTGTTCGTCAAACTTATGCAGAATAATAGTTTAAAAAAACTACAGGCATTTAATATTTGTATATGTTGCATATTGTATTATTTTTATTTTTGGAATTTTAATTTCCTTAAATAATTATTATTATTAATTTTTACTCATTTAAATATTCTATCCAAGTTTTCAAAATCGTAATTAATTTTTAAAACAATATCTGTCGCTTAAAAAGTCTTTTTAAAAAAGATCTTATATAATTTAAAATCCCTCTCTAGATTCATTTGTGTATAATGTGTGTATATATTTCCTTTTCTTTTTATACGTTTAATTTTTTTAAAATCTGTTTATGTTACTTGCATTAATTTTTAGTTATTTAATTTTTTATACTGTTTTTTATAATAAAATAATGTTTGTCTCTGAAAACATATTTTTATTGCATCTTCTGACATTTAAAGACCTTTATTAGATCCATATTACATTTGTGTAGTACATTGTATATATGTATTTCTTTTTATATATAACTTTAAATTATTCTTTATTAATATTATTTATACATTATTTTATTAAATAATATTATTAACCTTTAAATTATTTAATCTCTAATATATTTATGCTATGTGTATATTTAAATTTTCTAAACGTTTTTCTCTGTAGAACAATGTTTGTCAATTAAAACGCCCCTTTCATGTAATATTTTGTATTATTTAAGAAACCCCTCATTAGATTTATTTAATATTTATGTACGTTTTGCATATAGTTCTTTTCTTTTTGTAACTTTAATTGCCTTAATCTGTTTATTATATTTTTATAATTTCTTAGTTATTTAAATTTTCTATGCTGTTTTTCATAATTGTACTTAATTTTAAAAGCAATGTATATTGCTGAAACGGGATTTTTTTTAGCATCTTTTATCTTTTTACAACCCTTCTTTAATTTTTTTTTAATTGGTCTCTGCCATATTTTCAATCAGAAATAAGTCTGCAGCAATTTAAAATATATATGTTGGTTTTTAGCTCACAGGCTATCATAGCCTGAGAGCTTATGTGCCCGCCCGTTCTGTATGTATGTTCGTACGTAACGCGATAACTCATGATAAAAATATCCGATCCACTTGAAATTTCGTACATAGGTATATCCTGATAAGGCGCTTCCCTGATTAGTTTTTGGAGTTCATTCGATATGTATAAGAGGGGGACGGGGGCTCATGCCCCTTCCCTTAATTGATATAAATTGGTTTTTCATGCAGAATTAAGTTTTCGTTCAAAATTCAGATATAGTATCATTCTGATGGGGCGATTCCGTGACTGTTATTTGGTGTTCATTGAATAAATATAAACAGGGGGAACGGGGGTTGTAATGCCCCTCCCCTTAATTTATATAAATGGGTTTTTCAAGCAGAATTGTCAGATTTGGTTCAAATCTCTGAATAGTTTTGAAAGTTTAATGGTTAAATATAAAAGAGGGGGATAACTCTTTTAAAACTATAAAAATGCTAAATGGGTTTTTATTAAGAATTATCTGATTTGCTCTGAATTTCGGATGTAGATTTTTTATATGATAAAGCATGTCCTTGATAGTTTAGGAGGTTCAATGATCAAGTATAAAAAAAAGGAAAGAGCTGTTTCCCCTTATTAATTTTTTTTTCGAACAGAATTAACCCTTGAAAATATAAGGTTGTAATGTACAATCAGTGTGCGTAGCCTGTGAGCTCAATGCCATCAGTTTAACTGGGCAATATTCTTTTTATTTACATTTGTCATCACATTACGAATTTAAAATTTTGCTCAGCTCCAACCATTACTTAGACTTTTTGTCAATGAGTACCCGCTTTGACATAAATTCAATCACACCCATGTATCCCATTGTATTAGAAACATTTCCCTACTAGTTGCAGTTTGTTAAACGCCTTGAAGGGCGGTAGGATACATTTTATCCTACATAATTTAAACGAGATCTGACTAGAAACTTTTAACAAAATGTTATATTTTTAATTTTGGTGGCAAATTGTTAAAAAATTCCTTTTTTTTTTCATTTTGAAACAAAATTTTACGATTTTTCCGGTGAGACTACAATATGACAGAGACATTATTGCTTGCCCCTCAAGAGGTTAACACTCGTAGTTTTTAACTACATGTCTGTTTTGAGGAAAAAACAATTACGAAAGAAAGTTTCTTTTAAAGCTGTAATTAATAGCCAAAAACTTTAAATAAAATGTCCAAAAAAGTGAACAATGCTGCACCAAACAATACAGCTTATAGAGTTTGCCCTGCCTTCTTAAACACTAAAACGATGACTTAATTCTAAATATATTTTTAAAATTTGCTCCAAAAAAAAAAAAAAAAAAAAAAAGAAGAAGAAGAAGAAGGTGAGACACGATTCAGTTTCGTTGCATGTTTAGAAGTACTAGAAACTTAAGGATGAACGAAATAATTATTCCATAAACGCTTGATTTTATTGCGGGTAGGCAGGACTAGCGAAAACGTGTTACATAATTACTCATAAATAATTGAAACTAGGCCCTTTTTTTTTGCGAGTACCCTATGGGAATTACATGGAAGTACCTCTCTGCTACGAACATGGTACAACTTACTTTTTTTTTCTGTGTTTCTGTGGTTTTCGCCATAAATAATACTCCCTCTGTCACAAATTAGATGCGACATTTGAATACTTTTGTACTCATGTTTGATATTTATGACTTTATGATTTTGTTTGAACATTTTTCAGAAAGCTATACTACCAATCAACAATATTTACGCACCTAACATTCCCTCCATCATTCCTTAATAAGGAATTAATTAGTTTAAAAAAATCTCGGTTCACACACTCTTAAGCCACACCCCAAATTTTAAAGACTTTTTAAACAGTAATCACTTAAAACTATCTTCAAGCTAATCAATCCTGAATTCATTTAAGAAAATTTTATGCCAACATTTCTAAAAAGTATTTTTTAGCATGAACAAGCTGCAAACAAAATAGAATTCTGTCGAGCTTATTTTTTTCTATTATACTTTGGGAATACAACTAATTTGGGACAGACAGAGTTATAGTTTTACGTAAGCCCCATTGTAATATGTAATCCAAACATAATTACCATTTCGATCTTTAATTCCGAGTTCATACTGAAAATTCATACTGAATTCAAAATTTCTGTATCAGCAAAAAGCAAAATTGAGAACTTTGGTCCAATGTTAAAATTTATTGGCTCGAATTTTTATTCAACATAAGCTTGCTCCATATTTGCTCCATAGACATAAAAAAAAAACATTACTTTGTAAACCACAGAGTTTAGTAGGGTTCAGGGGCTCCGCCTTAAAATATTTTACCAAAAAGGGCTCCGCGAGCCCGAAAGTTTGGGAACCACTGATCTATGGTGTCATTTCGATTATGCAAAAGCAATAAATATATACCCTAATTTCCTGCGTATAATCCGCGGATCAAACAATCATTTTTCGACCCAGAAATTTTATTAAATAAAATATAACTTTTCAGATCGCCGTAAATGTTTGCCTTCATTTACGAAATAAAATTTCTGGGTCGAAAAAGAATTGTTTGATCTGCGGATTATAGGCAGGAAATTAGGGTATTTGTAGAGCTATTTTATGCTCAGGTCTGAAAAGGTTTTAAAAGCGAAAAACATTCTTATATTACGAAAAAAGATGGAAAAAAAATTCAGTTTTTCTGAGGAAAAGAATAAAAAAGATCCGCATAAGTGGATCGAGGTAGAGTACAGATAATTCCGGAACATCCGTAGTAGCACGGCAACTATAATACCGGCTTTTGAAGCTGTCTGTTACGTCACTATTTACGTCGAATTCTCTTCCGAGCGAACTGTGAAGAATATTTAAAAACATTACAAGCTATTAACAAGCTATGATTGTAATACAACAGCATGCATTACAGTTAAATGGTATGAACTTGTTTATTCCAAAGTCACTCTTGACTTTGAAAAAAATATATATATGTACATAAGATTTTTCTTTTAAATGACAATAGCATACAATGTTTTTTTTTTTTTTTTTTTTTTTTTTTAAATAAAATACTATTTTTTTAATGCAAAAATTATTTTATTTGAGATAAATTGAAACTATTCAATAAAATTTTATAATGTAATATTCAAAAAAGACCATTAAAAACTACTGTAACGCATTCATTTGAAAAAAAAATCATTGACTTTTAAATCTGTAAATATCTTAGTAATTAATTTATTCTAATTAAAAAATATCCAATGTATTTTATAATGAAATTATCAGCACAAAAAAATATAAATAACTAAATAATTAATATCCCCAAAAATCAATATTCAAAATATATTGATATGTTCGGCTAAGAAAAAAATAATAATAATGATTGACATTTATAATTCCTTAGATCTATCTTAGTAATAAATTTAAATCAGCAAATATTATTCATTTAATAATGAAATAATTAGCAAAAATAAATAATTTCCCCAATAATAAATATTCAAAATATTCCGATAAACTCAGTTTAAATAATAATAATAATAATTGGCATTTCTAATAATGAATAATGAATGAATAATGACCCTAATAATGAATTTAAATCATCAAACATTTATAATACATTGTATAATGAAATAATCAACAAAAATATTTTTTTTCCCTATAATAAATATTTAATATATTCCGTTTAACTCAGTTCAAATAATAATAATTGGCATTTCTTATTCCAAAAACCCAAATAATTAATTTAAATCAACAAATATTTAAAATACAATTTATAATGAAATCTTCAGTAAAAATAAATAATTTCCTCAGTAATAAATCTTCAAAGCATTCTGATATACTCCGTTAAAAAAAAAAAAAATAATAATAATAATAATAATAATAAAAAAAAGAAGAAGAAGAAGAAGAAGAAGAAGAAAAAGAAGAATTTCCATGCCCAATTCCAAAGATCTAAGCAATGAATTTATATCAGCAAATATTTAATAAGCTTTATAATGAAATAATCAGCAAAAATAAACAAATACAGTAAAACCTCCATAACGTACACTTTCGAATAGCGGACACCTCTATTTAACGGACAGTTTTCCAATCCCCACTTCCAAAACTTAATTTTTTGTATATTTAACCTCTGAATAACGGACATTCCGAATAGCGGACACTAATTTTTGACAATGAAGGATAAGAATTTATTTAATGTGGAAAAAAAGTGAAAAAAAAATTTAAAAAATCTCTAAATTTATCGGGACAATGTGTCAGACACTTTCTAATCGCAGATATATTTAGGGGTAGGCTGGGGAAAAACTCTTCCTGTGCCCTGTATTGAATTCAGGGGGTGAGTTGGGAAAGAATGCCCCTTCCTAAAACATTAAAATGCCTCCTTCCTTGCCGAAAATTTGAGATTTTATGCTTTTAAGAAGCGGCAAAATATGGTGAGCAGTTATACAATTTTTTTATAAGAAAAAAAAAAAAAAAAAAAAGATGATTCAAAAGGATTAAGACTACTGATTTCACACCTTGACTAGAATTTGACACTGAAAAGCAAATTAAATGTAATCGCAAGCAAAATGTGTGCACAATTTCATTTCAGTTTTATTGCTTAAAAAGTTTAATTTCTGATTAATTTTATAATAGACGGTGGTATATTTTTATGGTCATATATTTAGGACATATGACGACCTCAGAAGCCAAAGGGTACAAGTAACAAAATGTCGATTCGGAGTAAATTGAGTTTAAAGATAATTGATGTTAAATTGGTACATCAATAACAATTGACTAAATTGAAATAGGAAACATCTGCTTGTTGCATTCTAATCTTTGAACTCTCATTTCAATAACTGTTAAAAAAGTGAAGTATAATTTTCTTTAAATGTATAATTAATCAATATTGTTTGTTTTTCGAAAAAAGTGGTTTATCTCTATAACTCAGCAAAAAATAATAAAAAAATGACCTATATTTCTTTACCTGAAATGAAAAAAGCATATTTCCAGATACCCTGTGCACTTAACTCAATTTTTTCAATTTTGTCACTTATACCTTTTGGCTTCCGGGGTCCTCATATATGAGTCGAACAAATGAAACATATGCATTTCTTATCAACTTTTGAATCGGCGAGGTTTTCCCAAAAACGGACATCTCCGAATAGCGGACAGTTTCAGCGCTCCCGAGCTGTCCGTTATTTAGAGGTTTTACTGTAATACGGTAAACACAATTTAAATACAATAATAATGATTGGCATTTCTTATTCCAAAAATATTAATGTATTTAAGTCACCAAATATTTATAATACATTTTATAATGAAATAATCAACAAACATTATTATTTTCTCTAATAAATTCAAATTATTCTGATTAACTCAGTTTCAATAATAATAATAATAATAATTGATATTTTTTATTCCATACATTCTAATAATGAATATAATGAGAAACTATTTAGAATACATTTCATAATAAAATAATAAGCAAAAATGAATATTTTAACCAATAATAAATATTCAAAATATTCCGATAAACTATGTTTAAATAATAATAATAACTGGCATTCCTGATTACAAAGATCCTAATAACGTATTTAAATCTGAAAATTCTAATTCTGATTATTTCATAATGAAATAATGAGAAAAAAAAAAAAAAAATTTCTCAATGATAAATATTCAAAATATTCTGATAAACTGATTTTAAATAATAACAATAATAATTGGCATTTCTTATTCCAAAGATCCTAATAATGAATTTCAATCAACAAACATTTATAATACATTTATTATGAAATAATCAGCGGAAACAAATAATTTCCTCAATAACAAATATTAAAAATATTCTTATACATCCGGGTTTTTTTTTTTTTTTTTTTTTTTTTTTTTTTTAATGTCCAATTTTAAAGATTTTAGCAATGAATTTATATCAGCAAATGTTTTATACTATCCATGATAAAAATAATAAGCAAAAATAAATATATTCTCCAATAAAAATCAATATTCAAAAAAGTTAATTCAACGTAGTTATTTAATTTATTCTACACGAATTCTAAAACAGATCATACGAACTTGTATGTGCTCAGATAGAGATCTGTACGGGCCGGAATTTCCAAGCCCGGGTCCAACAAAACCTATTCCGGCCCGGTGTAAAAATAGAAGGTTCGACCCGAGCCTAGCCCGGACCATTCTGATTTTCACCACTCACGTTCCAGCCCGCGCTGAAATCAATGAAAATAGGACCGGCCCGATCTGGCCTGACTCAATATCAATTCTGATATGCTAAGATTCTTTTAAAGAATGCTGCATACATATTTATGGGATAAGTTTGCGATACATTTTAAAATTGCTATGTGTTTGTTCGCAAGAGAAAAAATGCACAATAGCAATATTAACGATTACTTATTCTTAGACATTTCAACATCTAAATAAAGATTCAATAAAAAATTTGGAATAATTTTTTAAATGTAGTTTAAAATTTAAAAAAAAGGGTTAAAAACATCATATTTTTTTAAACTGTTTTGTAAAAAGGAGATATGTGGAAATATTTATTTTTCGATTATTAAGGCTTTTCTCAAATCCAAAAGAGCTGCTTTCTGACACATTTCTGATTTTCAAGTTTTTCATTCAGAAACTATGCAGTCGAATGTCATTATCCATTTTTTGATAATGAATATATATCTTTAAAAAATTACTGTTAAAAATAGCGTTTTAAATCAAATTTTCGGAAGCGAAATCATGGGTAAGGAGAAATCTGAAGCCACGATGAGAATCTCCTACATGTTGACAAATAATTAATTTATCAAAGCTGGAAAAAACTATTCGATTCCAAATCCCCTCAATAGACATGCTTGTCAATTTTAAGCCATTACAGTTAAACGTTTGTCAGAAACTGTGTCGAATTATCAATATCAATTAATTGATATGTCATTGAGCAATGAGTCTGAGAACCACCTGAAGGTATATATTTCCAAAAATTTCATTTACAGAAGTTTATTATTGCTATTAATATTTTTACAAAACATATTGCTTGCCCTACACATCTTGAAAACAATTATGTTTATTTCCGACCGGGCTCGACTATTTAGGAGTCTGATATATCAGCACGATACGAGCATGCTGAAAAATTAAACAGACACATTGTCCGATGCCGGTCTCTGTGGTAAACATTCCTGTATTGATGTTGTCAAACAAATATCGGGTGCTGACGCATATTTACAGTTGTTCTCCGGAAAGACATATTCTTCGAAAGTAGCTAAAATTTTATTGTCTTCATGAAATTTTTTATATCGGGACAGGCCGGCCGGGCTGGCCCGTTTCATTTTTTAGCCGACTTGGCCAGTTGAAAAATTTGTCTTAATTCTGCTTGCATAGCCCGCTTGATTTTTTTTTTTTTTTTTTTTTTTCCATTTTGCTAAGACGCGGTTCGCGCCGGTTACAGGCCTCGTGCCAAGCCCGTGCTCGTGTCTAGATCTCTATTCTCTACTCAGATAGTGTGCTTTTTCTCTTCATGCACCTACGGAAAAAGTCATGTGTTAAAATTTCTCCTCGTAGCTTCTGAATTGGCCTCTACAATCTTTTTATGCTTACTCATCTAGTTTCATTTTTACTTACATAAGCTGTTGATACTACAATCTAGTTGTGTAATTTATTTTTTAATCTACATAAGCAATATGAGAAAAAAATACATATTTATTCGAGTGGTTCATACAAAACATGCAAAAATAATAAGCAATAAAGAAAATCCTTAAACTGATGGAACAAGTTTTTTAGCTTCTGACACAGAAACCTGATGAAATTAACACTTCACTCCATTTTCTGCTGGCATTTTTATTCATATCCAAACGAGGCGAATTTTAGCGGGAAACTTCAAGGCCAAGGTCAAGATTTTAACTTACTTCCTCCACATTACGTGTCACTATATGCATAACATTTACTTTATTCATTGATATAGATAATCTAGATCAGGTTTGCCGTCATCTTTTAAGGCTTTTCTCCAAAAAATAATTTTAAAATATTACCCAGCAACGTGAAACTCTTTGATGCATTTTGCGAATTTATTTTTGTATGTAGAAGCATGAAATTTGCAAGAACGACTGTATTGAAATGATTTGTAACCAAATGTCACACCTTTTTTTTTTTAAATAATTACCTTACTTTTTTAATTATAATCGATTGAAGTCTCAAGACGATCTTTCTCTTTCATGCGTTAGCTATTCCCTAAAATTGAAATAAAACGCAAGTTTTCACAAATTTTTCTGACAGACCCTTTGCTAAAATCGAAGAATGGAAAACGCTGTTCGATTTGTAAGTTTAGAAATCAGAATACTCGCAGTTTTCGCGTTTAAGTCTCTTGTCCCTGCCGGCGAAGACACTCGCGAGCTAATACTATTCTTATGGGGATGTTATTTTCTAATATCTCGTTTACATTGCGATTTTTTCATTTTTATTTTTAATTTTATTTACTTATTTGCATTGGATAGCTGAGGTCCCTCTCAACACCGTTCCCTTTTTACTTTTTCGATTTTTATCGCAGATATTTTTTTTTAAGTAACTTTCACTTTCAGTATCGATTTTGGAAGTGAAAGTAAATTTATAAAAAATATCTGCAATCAAAATCGAAAAAGTAAAAAAGGAGCTGTGTATAGAAGGAGCTCAACTATCCAATGCAAAATGATAATAATAATAATAATTAATGCAACTTATTTTGTAAGCATTTTGTATAGGGTAAATTGGGTGAAGATGCTGTAGTTTTTGATTTAATTATATTTAAAATCGCCTGTTGATTTTATTTGTTATTCGTTGATTTTTTGTTAAAGTTTGCATTCTTATGAATGATTTAAAACATATATTTTTTTACAGGTATTATAGAAAACTTAGAAAATTTTGTTCGGCATCTTATCCCAAGGTATGAGTAAGATTGCCAACGGGAAGACTCCACACTGACACTGACGTGAAGAAGCGAATCCAGTGGCCATTTATGTTTTGCAAAAAGGATAGGTACCAGTACAATTTAAAAACATCAGACTTATTTATCTGGTGTTACAAAGGCAAATAGAGAAGTCCCGTAAAAGATTTTGTACAATTACCAGAAATGTTGAGACGAAATAACAACAAAAAAGCACCACCAAAAAGTTTGTAAAAAAAAATAACTCATGCACAAATTAAAATATTAGTAGGGAACCCTCTTGCTCACAAACAGAGCCATCCTTACGGTAGACGGCTTAAAGCGAGGCCCGGTGCAAGGATTTTGCGAGGCTCTTTCCTTTCAGACACTTAACATTATCTTATATACTATATTATCAATTAAAAGTAATGGTTTTTATCGATATACTGGGAGCCAGGTATTGATCCCCTAGCTATTATAAAAGAGTAGCGTTTACTTATGTGTTTATAGGGATAATTTCTGGAACTACTGAATCAATTTCAAAAGTAATGATGACAAATTGATACTGAAAGTCCCTTTTCCAACATAGGCTATATTTTATATATTTATCAAGACCACTATCTGTACTTAACTAAAATCCTAAATTCATATTGAAGATTTTCGATTATACCTTCTTTTTTTTTTATTAAAGAAAAACTATTTTGTGTCCAAATGTGAGGCCTCTCCTGCACCTGTCGCACAGCCCTAAGGACGGCTCTGCTTACAAATGAAAGGCTCGAACTACGGCGAAACAAAAAATACGAACTTCCATACGTCTCTTTTATATGAGTCTCAAATTATTACTCTATGTGACTCTACTGATACCAGCTTACAATCATTGGTTGCCATAGAAATAAAAAAGAAATTGAAATTCTTCAAATAATATTTCGAGTTATAAAGATTTAAAATTATCCTACTTTTTAAATGAATTTTAAATTTTAATTTAAAAAAAATAAGAGTTTTTATCGTGTGATTAATCATCACAAATATTCAAAATTTTAACTAAATAAAATTTATTTTAACAAGTTGGAAATTGCACGTGAAGCGTAGCAAATGAGGTGCGTTCGTACGATAATGAAGTTTTAAAAATATCACTCTCATATATCAATCTCATAAAATTGTAAATAGTTAATTACAATTAAAATGCGCAACAAACAATGTTTTCTCTATACTCATTATGTAATGGAATACTTTTGTGTGGCCTTGTAAATCAATAACAAAAGTTCTTTGCACAACAGATTATGCAAAATCTATATTATAATATGTACTTTATGATGCATATCAATATTATTATGTTCGAATGAATGTAATATTATTAAAATGCATTTGAAACTTTTTTTTTTCCCATTGACGGAGTACTTTTGATGTAACGGAGTACTTTTGATGTAACGGAGTACTTTTGATTGTCCCTGTATTTGATCTATGCATCCTATTTTCAAAAAAATTTAAATGACTTGACAAAATTATGTAATAAGTATGTAATTTAAATTTCAAACGATTAAAATGCATTTGCAACATTTTTCCCCATTGACCGTAATGTAACGGAATACTTTTGATCGTCCCTGTAATTGATCTATCCATCCGATTCTCATAAAATTTGAAATGACTCGAGAAAATTATGTAATAATTATATATTTTAAATTTCAAAATATTCGGTTGGGTAGTTTTTGCGTTGTTATATGCGGACAGACAGACAGACAGACGGACGGACGGACTGAACGACAACTATAGGTGCTACGTATTTACATAATTACGAAACGCACCTAAAAATGTGTCCTGGACGCTCTTAATTTTTACTTATTATTATTATTATTATTATTATTATTACTATTATTTACACTTTAATTATTCTTGAAGAAACATAAGAAGAATACCTTTCGAAGAAAAGAAAAAGAAATATTAACATGTAAGAATTTATTCTAAATCCGCTTGTTGGCATTCATTAAAAACACTGCAACTTCGTGAATCACTTTTAAAATACTAACTGAACATGATGATTAATACTTCTAACTAAAATTGTTTTTGATAAACTTTTGAATGTGCTGTGTCAGGAAAAAGATTATTCAAAAAGTGTTGATAAAAATTATTTTTTATTAAATTTTAGTATAATTTTTCCAATAATGCAATTATTGATATTTGTTTGCAAAATTAGTCAATTCACTCAGTAATCTCGCATTCGTTCTTTTTTTTTTTTTTTTTTTTTTTTTTTTTTTTTCTTTAAGCGAACTACTTTTAAGAATGCGCTGATTAATAAACAAAAAGTCTTAATTTGAAAACAATAACCAAAACTCCATATCTCAATATAAAGCAAAAATAATAATAATAATAATAATAATAATAATAAAATAGATAATTTATATATTTTACACATTTAGAAATAATATTTTAGGCATAGTAGTCAAAGCATTAAGTGCTCTAAAAGGACAAATAAATGCAAGTTTTGGTGTAGTTTTGATTTTTGGTTCCCTTTATGTTTTTGGGGTCGCTGAACACAAATCTGGCATTATCCAACAAAATTTATCCCCGGAAACACGTTTTTTTGACAAAAAACGTGGCTTTTTTTCGTTTTTTTTCTAAATAACTTCAAAATTATGCATTTTACATAAAAGTCATCAATACATAAATTAAAGTGCACAAAAATTTCTTACATTGTATGTATACTAAAAGTTTTATTCTCTGATCAATGGTTTACCCGTGAGAGAGCCGCAAAAATGGGTGTGAAAGGCAAAAAAATCTGAAAAACGTGAATTGCAGCACCGTACGTCGATGAAACATAAAAAACAACCATTTCACGCAAATTTTCCTCACTTAAAAATACTAAACATATTATTATTGACTAGATTTTATTAATCTGATGTTCATTGTTTCTTTCATAATAAAAAATAAATAAAAATAAGCATATTTGTAATCGAAATCTTCATTTGGTATTACAAAATGATAATATTTATAATTTCTTAATTTGACTTTTAAATAATGTAAATAAAATAACTAAAACAGGCTTTAACATATAAAAGCTGACATGGATTCCAGTTCTTAAAGTTCTCGAAGTTCAAAATGTAGGTGTGAAAATAAAAAAAAATCCTGAAAATAGGAATTATGGCACTGTACATAGATTTAACATGAAAACTGACCATTTTTCGCAAAGATTGATTCAAATGATACTGAAGATATTATGATCGACTATATTTTACAATGAAGTTGTTAACAATAAGAACGACGACTCATTATGAATTATTATTTAATTATAAATAATTATGTACATTAGTAAGTACATTTACTTAAAAAACAAAGTACTATTTACTCTTTCTTTTATTTGAGGGTCCCTGCTTTTCACCGACATCTACAAAATAGAAAATAGACGAATGGAATTAGTGGGTGTTTTTATAATTATCAATATTATAAATAAAAGTTTTTTTAGTAGCAAATATTTGATACCTTGTGGCATAACTATTTCCCCTTCCATTGGGTCCCCTGATTCATTGTGTGGGTAATCCATTTCCAGATCGGCTTCAAAGTCTAGCTCATCCTCTTCGTCTTGACACATAACTGCGATGTTGTTGCAGTTTCCCGAAGCAAATCTACTATCTGATATCTTCGCAAATAATTTTTCTGCTGCTTCAACCACTCGCAGCCTCTCATCTCGATCAGATTTACGTGTTTGTTGATACCATGCATTAGTCAGTATCTTCCCTCTTATATACTTGAAAGACAAAGTGGACTTTTTTTTCTGATTTTTATGACCAGTATGTAGAGGTCTGCACGGGCCCGGGCTTGGCCCGTGCCCGTACCCGGCCGAGCCGGCGGGATCGTTTCGAATTTGCTAACGGGCTGGGCCGGGCCGGCGGAATTAGAATGTTTTTTTCAACGGGCCGGGCCGGTCCGATATAAATATTTTCGGGCCTACCGGCCCGTTTTGAAGATTTAAACGTAAACGATAAAATATAAATCTATTTTCAACGAAAATGGTTTTAACGAGAATAAATATAAATGTGCGTCACGAGCCATACTAATTTGACAGCTTCAATATAAAAATGTAACTTGTGCAGTGTAGAGATCGGCATCGGACAGTTACATTGTGTGTAACCCGTTTTAATATTTTTTAAACTGACTCGTGCAGGGCCAAGATCAAAATTGGAGATCAAAGCATTATTTTTTTACATATAGACTTAACGGACCGAAAGAAGACTTAATTTTCTCAAGATCTGTAGGGCAAACAACATAATTTGTAAAATTATAAACAGTGATAAAGAACTTATGTTAGCTTAAACTTTGGATATATACTTCTTGATGGTTTTTAAATTAATTTTTCAATAACGCGAGTGTTTGACACATTTTACATTAATTTTTTATTGTAAAAATATAAAAGTGATAAGCCTGACTATTGAAGGGATTTGGAATCGAATAGCGTTTTCCATTTTTGGTAAATAAAGCACTTGCATAACCTTGTTGAGATAAAATAGTTTCTCAAATGGTTGCAGGTTTTTTTCCCTTCCCATGGGAAATTCCGGGAATTCTATTCAAAACGCTAACTATGACAATATTTTATTTGCTTGCAGTGTTCTTAAATTGCTTGTATCAAAAAATGGATAACGCCATTCAATTATATAGTTTCTGAATAAAGACACCTGCTAATCTTATGCATTTCTGAGAAAAAAAAAAAAAATTTAGAAATGTATCAGAAAGGTGCTTCTTTGAATTAACGTATGAATTTGGATTTAAAATCTTTAATAAAATGATATAGAAATATTTTTATAAATCTTCCTTTATTAAACAGATTCAACAGTTACAATGCTTTAAATTTTTTTTTCTTTTATTCTAAGCCATATCAATTTTTTAATGAATCTTTATTTGAATGTTGAAGGCCTAGGCCTAAGAATCTTAGTAATCATTAATGTTACTAATGTGTATTTCCTGTAAAATATACTGTAAAATCATTCCATAGATATATATGCAGTACTCTTTAAAAAAATCTTAATTATATGATAAAAATCTGAATTTTTTAGAAATCGTAGAAATTGTAACGGGCCAAAACGGGCCGGCCCGGGCCTAAAATACAAAAATTTGAACGGGCCGGGCCGGGCTCGGGCCGAACTTTTGAGTTTTACAACGGGCCGGACCCGGGCCTGGAAATCCCGGCCCGTGCAGACCTCTATCAGTATGTCGTCTCTATATCTCTCAATGAGGTTAAACTTTACAGTTCTCATATCAGGTTGATAACTCCCTGTAACCTGTTTCATTAGCTCTTCCATGGAGAATTGACACTCGCCATCATGATTTTCGAGGTAATCGTATATACATTGCATTGCTCTGTCGATTGCCTCTGCAAATGGATCACGTTTCTTCTGTTCTTGGACCTTCGGTCTCCCATAAATATATTTAAAACATTTGATGTGGTATTGAGCATCTGCTGCGATCAAATCATTCACTGGTTCCATGCGCTGAATTATAGCCTGCCCTTAATCATCATTGCGAGCTCTTGCTGCTTTCAGAATTGCACTTTTGAATCCCATGTGTCACACACTGTATACCGCATTGCGTTCGCTTGGTGGATTTTTCGCTTGTGTTGTAATGAACTCTTCCGAAATGCACAGTCCACATATAAAACAATTAGTTCGAAAATTAAACTGAGGAGTTGATGATCTTAAAATTTGAGAAGTGCTAGCACTTTGATCCTGAATCTTCTTCACATAAGCAGTAATCATCCGTTCATTTACGTATGCTTTTCTATACTTAACATGGTATACATACTACTGAGGTTTTCCCCTTTAGGAAAACTGCCTTTCCATCCTTTCTTTCTGTACTTGCCTTGATTAACGCTGCAATATCTCGACTAACTTTCACTGACGGCCCCTCTTTTAAAGGAGAGTCACAAATAAAACACAGCTACATCGAGCAAAATCACTTTAGACGTTCACTATATTCACGAAGACACAAACAATGAATTACTTGAATTACTAAATTATAAGTAAGCAGTTGCATATGGAAACTAAGAGGAATGTGTCTTCCTGATAAGCCAGTGATCTGTGCGAAGCATATTTTTAATAGAGGCGAGACTGGAGGGGGGGGGGGTAGTATTCCACTGAACGTGGACGTGGGATGCGGGGGGTGGGCGCTTGACCAACGTTTTTTCACACTTGCACCCCTTCAATCAAGGGGGAAAGTGCAGATGGGATCAGTTAAAGCCTGTTTTAGTTGTTTCATTCACATTATTTAAAAATCAAGTTAAGAAATCATTACTTTTTTTTTTTTTTTTTTTTTTTTGTAATAGCAAATGAAGATTTTGATCACAAATATGCTAATTTTTCTTTATTTTTTATTATATGAACATCAGATTAATAAAATATAGTCAATAATAATATATTTAATATTATTAAGTGGGAAAAATTCGTAAAATAGTTGTTTTTCATATTTCATCGACGTACGGTGCTGTAATTCACGTTTTTCAGAATTTTTTGCTTTTCACACCCATTTTTGCGGCTCTCTCACGGCTAAACAATTGATCAGAGAAAAAAAAAACTTTTAATACATAAAATGTAGGAAATTTTGTGCTTTTTAATTTATGTATTGATGACTTTTATGTAAAATGCCTAATTTTGAAGTTATTTGGAAAAAACGAAAAAAACCACGTTTTTTGCACGTTTTTTGTCTAAAAAAAAAACGTGTTTCCGGGGAGAAATTTTGTTTTATAATGCCAGATCCGTGTTCAGCGACCCAAAAAACATAAAGGGAACCAAAAATCAAAACTACACCAAAACTTGCATTTATTTTTTAATGCCTGGACTATAGTCCGAATTGTTTTAAAAGTTATATTCAAATTAATCTGGAACATTACTTAGATTCATGTTAATCGTTATCCTTATTTATATTAATCATTAATTATATTAATAGATTTAATTAATATAAATAAATGGTTTTTCATACGTATGTGTTAATTGAACATCATGTATAAAATGTATTGCAATTTAGCAGATAACTCTCTCCTCTCAGTTTTTTTAAAATTTACTATTGCGTATTATACAGACAATATCACCTTCTTTCGTACTCACACATATATATGTACATATAGTATTAGCCTATATAGAATATGGAGGAGGGTGGTGTTGTCTGGTTAAAAACGCAAAGGTTAATTATTATATATATATATATATATATATATATATATATATATATATATATATATATATATAATATGTATATATATATATATATATATAATTGAGAGTGGGTTATTTATTTTAACATTATTTTACCACAATTTTTAAACTGTTTAATTGACACCAATATATGGATATTTGTCTAGTTATATCTATAGTGAAAAAGCTATATTTTAATTATCAAATTAATTTTAGTGTTATTGATATAATTTATGGTATTATTATTAATAATATTATTACTATTATAATAATTATTTTTTTAAAATATTTATTTTATTTTATTTTTATTATTTTTTTTTTTTAATTTTTCTAATTTTTATTTTATTATTTTATTTTATCTTTTTTTTTTAATTTTTATTATCCTATATTAAGATAATGAGTTTTTATCATGTAAAGTCACAATAAATGTTACTGATTAAAGTAACAAAATGGTATTTAAGTTATGTGTTAATATGAATGTTATCACTTAATTCTAATTTTAATAATTTTAATTATTTTATTAATTTAATTTTATGTTAATATCGATTATTAATAATTTTCTCCGGTTCAATTATATTTCCATTCAGCTATATCTTTTTTGTTTGTTATGGATACTACTAAGTCTACATGTGGATTTAACTATAATTTTTACTTACTTTCAACTCCTTTTTGTAAAATAACAATATATATACTGCTACTATTATTAAGTTTCTTTATTGTCTTCAATATCTTGTATCACTTTAAATCATAGCAAGTTTTTTTTCCCAATCATTTATCTAGCCGTTTGGCGCGCTTGGCATTCTTTATTTAAAAAGAGCAACCCTACTAATTTTGCCAAGATCCATTTCCGGGCATTACTAACGAACTGGTTTTTCTACAGTGTGACTATGTCAGCTTGTAAAATTAAATATTGCTTCCTGCATTTATAATTTATTAATAATTTTATTGCGCAGTCTTCTTCATTAATGGTGATAACCAGATAAGTTATTTTTGTTCTCAATATTTTGTTTTTTACTTTTTATCCAAATTATATATGAATGTAAAGTTTATCATTTCCATGTGCAAAAATAGGGTTAGTTTGTGCTCATGTTACTGACATTATTTGCTGCACGCTACTGTTTTAATATATATATATATTTTCATTTTTTCAACTATTTATTACTCTGTTCCTTGTTTAATAATTTGGTTTTTGTGTGCTGATAGCCCCAAATACGTATTATTTTGCTATTTCTTGGCTAATACGTGGATGAAACCGCACACTTCATTTGTAGTTCCAGAGCATTTGGGGCCTGATGATTCTGCTCTGGGGACTACAAATTTCATTTGTATTCATTTTATTTATTTATTTATTCAGATATACTCGTTTCACTATTTTTTAATTTTTATTTTATTATTTTTTTTTTAATTACAATTCCATTCAATTCTAATTCTTCGTTTTGGTTTATTTATTTTTTTTTTTTGATAAAATCCATTGGTGAATCTTGTTTACTTTTAATGGTATTATATATATATATATATATATATATATATTAGGGAAACGGTTGGCGGTTATTCCGTTGCTCAGTTTCTGGCGGAAATATTTAATGTGTTTATTTGGTTTTTGAAACCGCAAAAGCATTATAAAATAAATTGAAATTTTCATAAAACAATCAACCATATTAAAGGAAGGTCATTTGTGCGTAATCGCAAATTTACACCTAACATACGCGCTTATACAGTCTGTTACAAAATTATAAAACCACTCAGAGTGTCACCTTTTTTCAACAAAGAAATTATTAGTTTGAATTTAATTAGTTTCGAAATTTGTTGTCGAACCGTCCCTTAAAAAATTAATTAACTCTTTGCCAAATCGTGCATTTGAAGTTTTTCAGAGAAATGGTGGAGCAACATCTTACTAAAAATTTCAGAACATTGTTTTTTCCACAGGTGGTCCTATAATTTTGTAACAGTTCTTTTTGACACGTTTTTGTTATATTGATGTTTTTTTTTTTTTTTTTTTTTTTTTTTTTTTTTTTTTTTTTTTTCAATTTCACTTGTGTAAATTGCTGCATTTTACTAAAAACTTGAAGTACTAATGTAGAGTATTCTTTATTTTGATTGAATTATTTCTTTAAATGCCTAAATAGCAAATATATTGTGGTCTTATAATTTTGTAACAGACTGTACTCTTAATCTGTAATCCGTTTCAACGGACTATTAAAACGGACAAAAGGTATATTTTAGAGCATAAAACCGTACATAACTGTATATATGAAGAAAACAGACTTATACATTAAAATTTAAGTAGCTACGTTTACAGTATTTTTAATTTTGATATGCTTTTAATGTGTGAATCGGTTTTTTTTTTCTTTTTTTTTTTAAAATAATATATTAGCTTGTTTTAAAAAAGAAACATTCTAGATATAATTACATTCATTTACAATGAAATAACGATATTGACTATGAACAGACACAAACAATCTCTTGATGCTGGTGTTTAAACTTATATATAATTTAGATTTGTCCGAAAAATCTTATTCCCGTTTAAATAAAAATATGTTTTAATTAAGTAATAGGTTGTTGCCTGGTGCAATATGATAAAGTTAAAATCAATTTTAACGTTAGAACACCAGAATATTCGTATTCCAAGCATACCGGTTTCGGTAGCATATAGCATACCTTCCTCAGTGCTAAAGATAGTGGAAATTTGCTCATATATATACAGGGAGGATGGGGATTCAAGCGACAAGTTTCTTGACCAATAGGAAAACAGAGGATCCTAGGCAACAGCCAATAGGAAAACAGGAAACAGCTAATAGGAAAATTGGGTGGAAAATGGAAAAGATATTGCGAGAATTGCATTAAATATTAAGAAAAATTAGTTTTAATGTAATATTTCCAACAGTCTGATAATGGTGGAATAGCAAAATCACAATTAACGAGATTAGCAAGATTTTTATGGATATGGAAAGCTTCAAGGAAGTTAAGTTCTTGTATAGAAGTAGGTTTAGATAGTATCTTAACAGAATTGAAGTCAAAAGCATGCTCGTCTCCCAGCAATGTTTTGCGATTGAGGATTTCTTGATTTCTTGTTTTTCAATATATTGCTTATGTTCTTTAATACGAAATTTTAGACTGCGTTTGGTTTGACCAATGTAAGAAAGACCACACTGACAATTAATATTGTAAATACCCCATGAATTTGATAATTCAACAGGATCTTTAAGGTTGGATAGGGTGAGTTTATTAGTAGGAGTAAAAATTATTTTGAAATCGAACCGACTAAGAATTTTAGCAATGGAAAAACTTGATTTTGGAAAGAAAGGTAAGGCAATGCTAATATTGGAACGAGTAGAAGACTGAGATGAGTTTGAGGAGTGAGAGTTTTGTAATTTAGAAAGGGCAGTATCAATCATAGAAGGGTTGTAACCTCTATCAAATGCTATTGCTTTAATGTATTGAATTTCATTATTGAGAGACTGAGAATCAGAGCAAACATGAAGAGCACGATTTATGAATGTGTAAAAGGCGGCCATTTTTTGACTTGGAGGATGACATGAACGATCATGGGGAGGTAGAGAAACAGCGAAGCTTTTTCGATAGACAGATGTAGAGAAGCTAGTTTCACTGCTAGTGACAAGGGTGTCCAGGAAAGGGAGTGAACCATTATTTTCTGTTTCATACGTAAATTGGATATTGTTATCAATAGAATTCATGATGCTAAGAATGTCCTCAATATTGTGAAGAGAAGTGTCAAGTAAGGTTGATGACACATTCACCTTACTTGACACTTCTCTTTCCACTATCTTTAGCACTGAGGAAGGTATGCTATATGCTACCGAAACCGGTATGCTTGGAATACGAATATTCTGGTGTTCTAACGTTGAAATTGATTTTAACTTTAACATGTTTTAATTGATTTATATAAAATACTTCATTCCATCAAATTTTGAATTTTATTGTGGCTGAAGTCTCATGAATGAATTATTCGAATATTTGAGAATTGATTATCGAAATTACAAATCACGATTTGTTACTATCAGAGTTTAGCAACCTAAGTATTTTAGATAAAATTATGCTGTGCTTCGTGAAATAGCCTGCATTAAACATATTTTTGATTATTGTATGTAAGATGTGTGATTTAGCTTTTGTTAAAGCAAAATATAATCTGATAAAAATATAAAACAAAAAATATGTTTTCAGAAATAGTCTTACATAAACTTCTTTCTTTTTATGTTTATCAGAGGTATTTCAGTAATCGTTTTCGATCAAACATTTATACATTAAAAAAAAAGTTAAAATACATTTCAATAAAAAACACAACTGATTATAAATAATTCAAGAAAGATGTAGCAAAAATTATCCGTTTAAATAGCTTGCATTAAACATATTAATTTTGAATTAATTATTTTTAATCAATCTATGCAAAATATATGCTTTAACTTCTATTGATAAAAATATAAAAGAAAAAATGTGTTCTTAGAAATACTCTGACATGAATTCCTTTCTTTCCATATTTCGAAGAGATATTTCGACCACCCTTTTAAATCTATCATTTAGCTGGAAAGTAATAGCTTACAGATACTTCAATAAAGAACATAGCTGAAGACAAAATATATCCAAGTAACAGTACAAAAAATGCTCCTTTTAAGTCTTTAATATTCAATGCCTTTATGTTAACAGGCTCACTTTTGTCACACTTCAGTGACTTTAATTCCAGATTCAGTTCTTCTTCTTTGTTAATCTTGTCGAATATCCCTGCTGCAAACAGACGATGTATCATCTTATTTAAATAAGATTTCTTACAAGAAAATCTTCTGGAAAGTGGAAACGCATACATTGTAATAAAAAAGGAATCTTCAGAAATGAAATATTTTTGTTTGTAGGGTTGCAGATAAATTCGTCCTGTGAAGAATGCTTTACCCGGTTTTGCTTTAATAAAAGACTTTTCGGCTACATCAGACATTATATCATTCTGTTGCAAGCATTTGCCTATAGACTTCCACGAGTCAAAGCCTGATTGAAAAAGTTCTTGTGCATGCAGTTTGTTATTAAATGAGTAACAGGTTAACAAATTTTGTTCTGTAGCTTGCGTTAAATCTGGGATATATCGGATCCCAGTAAACTTTGGAAAAGTGAGAAATGATAGGAAAGTAGCCTTATAACTATTTGTTATTACAAGAGATAAAATTAACCATGCACACATTAGCAATCTGTGACTGTTTTTCTTTAACTCAATTAGAAACGATTTTTCAAGTATTGTTCCGTAGATCATTAATAAGACACGTGTATAACTTCGTGTTTCATTTGTCAAAAAGAAAATGAGAAATGAAAAAAGAAAAATGACTGTCAACAGGGTAATCCACAGCTTTAGTGAAAACGGATTTAATAAGGCTGAATTTATAGAAACTGGTTTTAGTTTATCCGTCATAAATGTATAATCTGTTAAAAGATAAGGATAGCTAAAATTGACAGCGTGAAATGTGTCTTCGGTTAATGGAACACCACCTACCCCGAGATCTATTTCTGAACGTAATACCATTCCGATAATTCCACTCCAGTTTCCATCAGGTAACTTGATTCCAAAGTCACCATCTTGCGGGACAAACACTCGATATGGTACTCGCAAAACTTCAGATAAAAGACGAATAAAATGAGCGTCATAAACATAAAGAGTTTTATCATCACTTGGTACAGCGTATATGGATGATATTGGTGCAGCTATTGAACCAACAGAAATAACATTTGGAGTACAAGTTTCTTTCATTATTGTTTATTGATTTAAATTTATTTTTAGTGAAATTTTTAACATGTGTTTGTATTCAGCGAAGTTTTCTCAGGTGAAAGTATTATTATTTATTTTGTTATGGAAACTTAAATTGCATTACAAAACGCAAATAATTTAAAATGCAATCATTCGTGCGAAAGGAAGATTCGTTGAGGGATAATTCCAAAATAAGTTATACACACATACTTTTCATCCGTAATTTATATT
The DNA here is from genome assembly GCA_964019185.1 of Maratus speculifer. Classification (NCBI taxonomy): domain Eukaryota; kingdom Metazoa; phylum Arthropoda; class Arachnida; order Araneae; family Salticidae; genus Maratus; species Maratus speculifer. The sequence continues at coordinate 207,400,227 of OZ025296.1, forward strand.
AAAAGACGATCTTCTAGGCGAAGTAGCAGTAAATTGTGGTAATGTTTGTTCCAATATATGAAAAAACGTAAATATAAGTGCGTAAAATCATATAATGCCGTTGTAAATAAAGAAAACAGTTTTCTACTTAAAGATCAAATTATCTCCGATATTAATTTTTATGCTCATTTTAATTTTTAAAATTTATTTGTTTTTAAACTAAAGCTCTTTACCTAATATATATATATATATTTAAATTTATTAATAAATGAATATTCATATTAACAAATAAGTGATATAAACATCTCCTGATGACAGTATTTCAACCAATACTTAAACTTATTGTACTCGTTCCAGAAATATCCTGGTTTTAAACAAAAATGAAGCCCTTTAAATTATTTATTTAAAAACAAACAAAACATTCCAGTCGTTAGAAAATGAGGATATAATATAAATAAATGAAAACAAATTATCCCCATATGTTTAAGTTTTAAGTAGGAAAAAATTATCTTAGCACGCAAAGCACAGTATCACGGAATTCCCTCTCTTAATTGTGGTGTTGAAAATAAACTATTATTTTAAATAAAATTTAAGACTTCCCAGGAATTCACATGCGAAGAAAATATTTTTCATTGTTTTTACTTTTATACACAGAAAATCACTCATAACACATAACTAAATATAACACTCATAATTTATGCATTTTGACATTTAAAATAAATTTCGTATTGAAATAATCATTCTTCAGTGTTTATGTAATCAAAATAAAAGTAGTAGCTGTAACATTCCATTGTTACAGTTTTGAAAACATTCTATGTCAACAAATATGCAGTTGCCATTCGCAACAAAGAAAAAGGGACTTCTGTCGGTCTCTTAATTTTTATTGCGACACGTGGAGATGAAAGTACCATTTGAATGTTTAATAATATCTTAATAATCAATACTTTGACTCACTATTTAAAGTAATTCATAGTTACTGTAATTTTTTATTTATTCTTAATTCATATAATATTTAATTTGCCTTCATAAATTTATTTCGATTTGACGGTTAAAACGGTTGTAATAAGATATTACATATTTTCGAAAATATTTTCGCATATTAAAAAAAAAAAGTATATATTTTTTATTTTTGTATATTGCTATATCAAAGCAACAGTAGGCATCATTTTGAGAAAATATGGAAGTAAAACTTATAACTGTTGACAGTTTATTAGTTCAATGTAAGAATAATATAAAGTTTAAATAAAAATTGTTCATTTTGGTTTTGAAATTTTCAAAAGACAATTTTCGAAAATACATTTGTGATTTTTTTTCATAGGGTTACATACAGCTTAAAGTGGTATGCAGATGAATTGAATTGTTGAAATAATCATCATAAAAATTATTGCAAATTTGTGTCCAAATCATTAAATCTATCTCCAGTTTTAAATAAATAGATAGGTGTTGGCTTTAAAAAAATATTTAAAGTTACGATGGTCAATTTGTTTTTTTAATCTAGAATATTTTCTTCCCAAAATCAATAACTGATTTAAAAAAAAAAATACATTTTCAATAAAATTAGCATTCGTTCTTTTATTAAAAGGAAACTTATTAAAGGTTTAAATAGGATTTTCATTGAATCAAAGAAATATTGGTAAAAAGTACATCTTAAAAAAAAAAAAAATAAATAAGAATTTATAAGCAAAAACTGCATTGTTTAAAATCTAAACAAAAAAAAAAAAAGAAAAAGAAAAAGAAAAAGAAAAGAAAAGAAAAGAAAGAAAGAAAACAAAACCATTTGCATATACATGTTCCGGAAAAAATGTCGAAACGGGCGAATAACACAAAAATATATATCAGATTTTTAAAAAATATACATTTTTTAAACTGCTTTTAGCTGCTTTAGATCCCTACCACAACCCCCTGGTGTCCTGACTTTAAATTCGGGAATGGAAAACTGCAGTTTTTATTGTAGATTTGGATTCCACGTGCAAAAATACTTCATTTTGTATACAACCCTTCAGGTCTGAAACACTATACAATTTCTTTAGTAGTAATTCATTAACCATTTCATTAGCATTTTCATGCAGTGCGAGCAATTTCATTGAGTATTATGTTGTCTTAACAGTTATTTTTGTTATTGTAGCCATGACATAACGGTAGGATGTGTCTATGCATTTCTTATTATGACTAAAAATATACATCGGTACTTAATAATAATAATAATAATAATAATAATAATAATAATAATAATAATAATAATAATAATAATAATAATAAAAGCTTGTTTAACTATCTTTCTATATTTGGTGATTCTTACGTTTTAAACAAATGTATCGCTCTTAAAATTTTAAACATAGGTTACTTTGCTGAACGTTTCATGTACGTTAAAAAGCAAAAAAAAAAAAAAATAAATAAATAAATAAATAAATAAGTAAGTAAATAATAAGTAAATTCTGTTGCAATACAGTATTTTCTAAAACGTCTCTAAAATTTCTTCCTTAGGCTATTGTCTTATGAAATATGATTTGAAAATAACTCAAATTAACAATATTTCTTGCAATTCGAAAAATGACATATTCGTCAAACTTTACTTAATATATCTTGATGATTACTATTAATATTATTAACATAAAGTGATTTTATTCGAAATATCGTCGATATTAAAATCGACCTGGGAAAGTTTAACATATTTTTTAAATCTTAGTTGAGGCGGTGTATTCTAGCAAAATGTGGAAAATTTCAATCAAGTTTTGACATCTCGAAATCTGATTGGCGAGAACTTTTTTGTTAAAGTGGTCGTCTTGCGGGGAATATTGTTTCCAAAAAACATGAGTGGTGGTTTTTATCGATAGCTAAAAATATTTTATATTCTTTTCCTATAAAATTAACATACATATTTCAAATTTGTTTTTAATTTATATTTAGGTTAGTTCAGTTAATCACTTCTAACTAGGGAACTGCAAGAAGTGTAAGTCACCGATTTTGACCAAAGCGGTATCGTTGGAAAGATCTCACCGAGAGCAGTAAAAATCTCAATGGAACTACTCGTCTCAAATGAGCTGTTATCGAGATATATGATAGTTTATGGCACTTTACAAGTGCATATTTAATGGGGGGGGGGGCGCAAAAAATTTTAGTCTAGATTTTAACGAAAGTGGTATCGTTAAAAAGATATCATCATGAGGGAGAAAAAACTCAATAGAACTACCCGTCTAAAATTAGCCGTTTTCGACATATCCGATAATTTATGTCACCTAGCTAGTGCCTGCTGTTCTAGTGCACACTTAATGGGGGACCGCAAAAAACTGTTTTCTTGATTTTGATGAAAATGGTGTCGTTGTAAATATATCATTGTGAGAAGTAAAAAACTCAATGGAACTAACCATCTGAAATGAGCCGTTCTCGAGATATCCGACAATTTATGTCACTTAATGCAGCTTCCCAGCAGAGTGCATTAGGAATGTGGCCCAAATTGTCGGATATCTTGAAAACGTCTCATTTCCGACGGGTGATTCAATTGAATTTTTTAATCCTCACGATGATATCTTTTCAACGATACCACTTTAGTTAAAATCGAGATAACATTTTTTTGCGGTCCCCATTAAGTATGTACTAGTTACGTGATATAAATTGTCGGATATCTCGATAGCGACTCATTTGCGACGGGTAGTTCCATTGAGTTTTTTGCTGCTCTCGATAAGATCTTTCCAACGATACCACTTTCGTTAAAATCGGTGATTTACACTTCTTGCAGTTCCCTAGTAAGTGAAAACCTTTATATTTTGATCATTTAATTAGTAAATATGGCCCTTCCCTCCCGAAGTGACAAAAAAGATGACACCTATTAGTTGGAGATATAGAATGTTGCGGTTTAAATATCGTCTGCTATTTGTTTTCATCCTTTATACTTTTATATAGAGGGCGGATGGGGACAGAGGATTTTTCATTTAATTCCGTGGGGTCATATATGGAATTAAAAAAAAAAGAAAGCAAGATCATAAAAAAAGTCTTTTTATGTTGCCTGAACAAACAATTGGGAGATTGCATAAATTTCAAGTGGGAATTAGATTAGGGATCTTGATGATTGATTAGTTTCTGAAGCAACAAAATAATGAATAGAGCTGAAACATTTTCAATGATGCTGATAAATACACTACTTTTTAAATTTTTTTTTCTTCTATTATTATTATTGTTGTTGTAAAGTTACATAATTTTTTTAATTAACAATTTTTTCATAATTTGAAATTAAATGATTTTAAAGGATTTAAAAATGTTGCTTTTTTAATCATACAGTTTTTCTTTTTATTTAAAAAAATAATTTAACTCTATAACCACTAATGATTATTGCTTTGGGGAGACGATGTTTTAGTTTTCAAGGCGAAAGATAAGTTAGAAAATTATCTAATTATGTATTATTACAATAAAATAAGAATTGTGGCAAAAATGTACAGGATGACCCTGATAAGATGTTACAAACTTCGAGGGGAGGTAGGGTACACTACACTTTGAGACGATTCGGATTCACATACAAATGCTGGGTTGGAAACGCCTTCCTGACCCAGTAAGGTCACTGTCAGTGTTACAGTTTTCTCTTTTATTTTTATATATCCAGTCTACTTTACTACGAAATCCTCTGCGCGATCTACAATCACACTTACTCACTGTTTCTCTTCAACATACATAGAGAAAGAAAAAAGCTGCAAAAAGATAAAAGACGAAATCACTTATTTCTGCAGGTACTCCATTCCTGTTGTCATAGCAACAGCCTTTTTGATGAAAAGTCATAATAGTAATTGCACTCGAAAAATATTCTTGTGTGAACTTCATTCCGATCTTCAGAATTTTCTCATATTCGATTCGCAAGGATTTTCTCAAGGAACATCTCATTTAATATCCCTGAACTGTGGATGCACTTGTTAAAATAATATTTTGCAACTAATTTTATTCATCTTATATTTTTGAAAATGAAATGACGCCCAAAGATGTAGTGGAGGGTATACGCCGTATGCCCTTTGGACTTTTTTAAGGAACACCGTATACCCTCTGTTTCTCAAGGAATGTATAAATATATATGCTCTAAGTTATACCCACTGTCTTGAGCGTATACCTTCTACTTAGAAAGTATACCCTCAGTTGTTTTTACGACTACACCATTGATGATGCCACGTGATTTTCCTTCATTAAATCATCCATCATTTTTTATTCTATAATTTTTGTCAGATAGATGTTGGCACTGCATGGTTTTCTTATTGTGATTGGTGAAAGTGATTATTGAGTGGTAATATAACGGACTTTTAAAATTCAAAACGGTTTTAATCTGTTTTTTTTTTTTTTTTTTTTTTTTTTCTTTTTAGAAGCAGTATATGACAGTGATTTTCTTGATGAAGATCTTAGATGTTGAATATTTTATCTTTATTTTAAGGTTTGTTTAGTTTTGTACTTTAGAACGGTTTGAATACTGTAGTTAGTAAACTTGTGATTTTTATTTTTACTTTTATTTGAAGCAGTATAATATGTATAAAATCTCGCACGTGAGATGGAATGGCATTTATGATCAAAAGAAAAATATAATTTTCTGAAAAGTTTCATTTTAATCATTTAAATAGTATTTCAATATCTGAAATAAAAAATAAATAAATAAATAAAACGCTTTTTGTATTTCAACAACAAACACAAACATTTATTTATTTTTAATAAGAAAGACATCGTCAGCTTTCGTTGCCATAACAATAAACGGAATTTTTACAAGTTCATGGAGGCTTCATATTCTTTTGAAACACTGGTTCAATATTTGCAATTAATGAGGAAGCTTTCGATTTCTCTTTACAATTTCTACATATAAAATGCTGGAATTGATATCACTGAGAAGTAACATATGTATCACCGATTTTCCAAACTGTCCGTCTTATCAAGAAAATGCGGAAGAGTAAAATTTCTTAACAAATTATCAGTCTATTTCGAAAATGAAGTGAAATTTAACTTATGAAATATACTGATATTGTTGTGCGTTTGATTTTCACAAGAAGCTGTAAAAGGGATTTTAAGAGATCAAATGTTTTTGAAATGTCAAAAGTTAGCAAAAGTTTTAAGTTTATTACTTCAAAATTTATTAGATCCGCTTGGACAAAACTTTAAAAGAACCTTTAAACAACATTATTTTTTTAATTTTTGTCGTTTAAGGATATTCTCAAATCCAAAAGCGTAGCTTTATGACATAAATTCTAATTTATTTTTGTTCGAAAAAGCATGAAACTAGCAGGTGTTGTTGCTCAGAAGCTATCTAATCGAACTGTTTTTCTTTTTCGTTTTTTACAAGCGCAATAAATTTTTAAGAAAATAATGTCAAAATGGATTTTTGAACTAAATTTCCGTGCGAAAGAAAAATAACTACTGAAGAAAAGGTGAAAAACGTCTTTGTCATGTCATCAAAATCGCTTATAACTCAATATTTAGTTAATTTGAAAAAAAAAATGGAAAACACAATTCGATTCCAAATAGCTTCCAATTCTACATTTTTTAGTTAAAAAATTAATTTGTGAATGTATCAAAACGTTTTGCGCATGTTGAAAAGAGCAGTTGAGGACACCTTAAGAAAATGGGTATAGTTAATTTTTAATATGTTAAGTCACATGAATAGATGCAGACTTTAAATAGTTTTTTCATTTCACAATTCATATTGCATTATCATGAATTTATAAGATTTGCAAAATTAAGATATGGTTAGGGATTTTAAGTAAGATGCTTATAGAAAAAAAATCACAATATGATTATAATTTTTTAAAATATAGCTGAAAATATATAAAAGTAATTTATAATTATAGAGTCGAAATTTTGAATTTTTTTTTTCAACTATTTGGAAAAAAATAGTTGTTGTTGTTATCGGTAGAGAATTGGGAAATCTAAAGTATATCTGAATCTTTTATTGGTTGAATTCCGCAAGTAATTAAATTTTATTCGTTTCCTGATTGGTCCAAGTTTAATGTCCGAAAATGAAAAACTTCTGTTTTTTATTTTGTTCGTTTTCTGATTGGTCCAAGTTTAATGTCCGAAAATGGAATACTTCTGTTTTTTATATTATTCGTTTTCTGATTGCTTCAAGTTTAATGTCCGAAAATGGAAAACTTCTGTTTTTTATTTTATTCGTTTTCTGATTGGTCCAAGTTTAATGTCCAAAAACTGAATACTCCTGTTGCCACAATGACAAAAAGAGTAATAAAAACTTTAAAAAAAATAATTTAAAAGCAAATTGTGATAGAGATTTCAAACAGATTTCATTAAAAAGTGCATTTTTTTTTCTCTACGCAACGGTGTAAAAATTTTAAATGTGCGGTGTTAAGAAGTTGAAAATTTGCAGTTCCAAAATTTGTAAAACTTAAATTTCATTTAAAATTTGTTTGTGATGGGTCCAGAAATATTAATGTTTAATCCACGTCGTACGTAATATGAGTCGTTCAGAAGTCAGTCTGATTAACTCCATCAAATAAAAATGCACATTTTAAACATTTAAAGTTGTCTATCTTTAATCTACTTTTTTTTATCGTTGGTCTAGGAATGTTAATGTTTAATGCACGGCGTACATAATATATGACTCGTTATAATAATCCTAAATATGATGTTTATTATTATTATTAATTTAAATGTAGAATTTATTTATAAGTCTTTAAAATTTGAGTCTTTGAAAATATCATTTTCCAAATAGTCGTTGTAATTTGTTAAATTACATTTTTTTTTTAAATTTATTTAATTTTAATTTCAGTTTTTTTTTTGTTGTTGTTGTTGTTGTTTTTATTTATTTTTTAACCTTTGATAAAATTGCATTAACCTTGAAACCTACAGCACGATATATTCAAAAAAAGAAAAAAGAGAAAAATCTGCTACCATGTGATAATCGCTTAATAACTCGTTAAGTAAAATTTATGTATCAAAAACAAGTATAGAAACCGTTACTTGATGAAATGTTACTTTTTAATCTGAAAATGTATCATAATATACAGTTTATCAGAATTTTCGAATACCGTTACATAACAACATGATCAATTTAACACATCTAGTTTCTGAAACTTCCTATGAAATTTTTATTCTTATAAATATTTATGTTACTTGAAAACTTTCAGTTGCTGTTTGTATGAAATTAAATATTACGCAAAATGGGGGGAAAAACAGTGCAAAACTGAAGTTGAGACTCCTGATCTGCAGATTTACTAATTAAATACAGTCGACTTTCGTTAATTCGAAATCGCATAAATTGAATCTTCATTTAATTCGAACAAAACATGAAGTCCCGAAATTTTCAAGGGCAGAATAACGTTAGAAACATTTATTAATTCGAACTTATTTTCTCTTGACTTCGTTTAATTCGAACTAATTAGAATTCCTTTTTTTTTTTTCCCCTTCTTTCTCACGTTCTTCAGATTCTTTGAATAGCTTTCTTTCTTTGATTTTGTGAGAATTGTTCCGAACGAACATACATATAATCCCATGCATTTGATATCTACTTTCTGAGTGCCTCTTCTGTCCAGTGACATCTCAAATTTTTCTTCCATTGGGCTCGTTTCTAATCCCTTAATTAGTTTATATATTTATACATTTTAATTTAATATTAAGTCATATTCTAATGATAACAGATAAAATAAATATAAAAAAACACTGTAACATTAATTCCTCTGCAATAGTACTATTTTAAGTATGTGTTTTTCTCATACATTCCATTATTCAAACTTCGGAAAATTCGAACATTTCTTGTGGTGCCAATGAGTTCCAATTAACGAGAACCAACTGTATATTTTCACTGGTAATTTTCCCAGTCATATTCTAGGCTTTCAATCGATAGATCTATAAAATGTAACAGAAAGAAATCCAGTCTAGTATGTTTAATTGTATGTCCTAATTTCAATGCGGTTTTCTCTTCATCATTTTTCTCTGTCTGGTTTTGATGCCCCTATTTTTGCATACCCACTTTTGAAAGTCTGAAAACTTGACCTAGACTGTAAACTAAATTACACAGCTTCAACAACCTGATAGTGGAACGAATATTTAATTAATTTAAATCATTCCTTTGACACGTGTCTCCATTGAAAAGGTTAGAGGAATTTACAAATTTTATCATTGTGTATGTAACAGTTTCTGTAATAGGTTTCCAGAGAAAATAATTAAATGACACATGTATTGCTACAACTCTTTATTCTAAAATAGTAAAATATGGCAATCCCAAAACTTTCTTTTATCACAGACATGTCAAAACTTGGAAATTCGCTAGCACAGTGGCAACATTTAATGTCAGCGGTTCCCAATTTGTGGGTCGCGACCCACTAGTGGGCCGCGGCAGTTAATTTGGTGGGTCGCGGAACAATCGAAGTTTGTCATCAAAATATATCTTTTATTTCATCTGTTTTAGAAGATATGACAATTTCAACAGGAGATAGTATTTCGAGGAAAATCCTTAATTTCCTTCTAGATTAATATACGAACAAAATATTCAGAAATATTTAAATCAGCTTTGATGAAGTCCTTGATGATATTCAACACTTCGTGCTTATTTTACACATTTTTTTTTTTTTTTTTTTTTTTTACTTTACTGTTTTTTGAAGACAAGTACTGAGACAAATTGCATGTTAATATATATTCCCACATTGGTAAACACCAGTACCTTAAATCTCATTTATTATAAAGTTATGTTTTCGTAATAATTAAACACATTTTTAACTATCTTTGTAGTTTGTGCATTGTTTTAATTACTATTCACTTACACACATTAGATTGCAGATTCTTGTTTTTGTTGATAATGTATCTTCCGTACGAAAATTTGCGTTTTTCGCAGAGTAGATCAGCCGAGCGTACAAAGATCGTATCAAAATTGGTATACTGATATACAACTTTATCTTGTATAAGTTACGATTATTTATTATTATTATTATTATTATTATTATTATTGCTGAAAGGTATGTCGCGAATTTTTTTTTTTTTTTTTTTTTTTTTTTTCTTTTTTCATTGAAAGGTCGGTCACATGCCAAGAAAGTTTGGGGACCGCTGATCTATGTCATCGTGAGGATTCTAACGGTATAAAATTCCGTTTTGTAATGCGACTATTGCGGATATCGGAAAAATTCTGCGTAAAAGGGCCACCTGTTGGACAACTTACATCAAAACATAATCAGAAATAATATTTATCAAAATATACCCGAAGCTGAAGTTTGATGAAAATTCATGCATTAGTTCTTGAAATAGGGCTATTGCCGAAATCGTGGAAAATGCAACAAAGCAGCGCCAACTGTTGAGTGATTTACTCCAAAGTGTAAACATCATCAATTCATGTCAAGACCTAACTGAATCTGAAGTTTGATGGAAATGCGTGCATTAGTTCTTGGGATAGAGCTGTTGCAGAAATCGTAAAAAAATGCAGCACACCAGTGCTACCTGTAGGGAGATTTACCCCAAAATCTAATTAGCATTAATTTATATTAGAGATTACCTGAATTAATTTTTCTTTTTTAATTCCTTCCATTAGTTCTTGAGATAGAGTGCCCACAAAATTTATGTCACATACAGACAGTTACACAGTCACAGATTCACAAACTCACAGACAGACATTTTGTAAAGGTATATTTTTTGGAAGCTTTGACCGATAAAATGTGCAATTCCTTGAAAAACCGGAATTTGAAAATTTTCACAAATACAATACTTTTTTTACATACATTTTTGTAGAGGTAGAAGAAAGTAAAAAAAAAAAATAAATAAAATAAATAAATAAATAAGTATAACTAACGCTGTCACTGCTACCGTAAATGATTTTTTTTTTTTTTTTTTTTTTTTTTTTGTAACTGGGGATATTTCTTCGCTAACATTAAAAAAACTGTTGTGTAGAAAAAATATGAATATATATAGTATTACCGAGAAATGTTTGATAAACGTGCTGAAGCAGACAGTTTTTAACACGGCGTCTCTTACGTCAAATATATTTGGTTTCCACCACTCTATCTATATCTATACTAATAAAATAACAAATCGCTCTGTCTGCGTGTGTGTGTGTGTGTGTGTGTGTGTGTGTGTCTGCGATGGCTAGCAAAATCTATGGGACGTACGAAGCTCAAAATTTTTATGAGAGTAGCCCAATATCTCTCCTGATGCACCTGAGCTTTAGAATTTCGAAATTCTATTTATTAACTGAGTAATTAATTAAATTCCAAAGATCACTCTTATAAAAAATCGCCTTTTTTCTTCTTTTTTTCCCTTCATTTAGTTATGGTTGGTTGGTTGCATAAAATTTTCGCATAAATAATTAAAAAAGCTGGAACAGACCTTTAAAATTCATAGACTGGCAAACTGTCAGTTTAAATGATGATTTTTTATCACAGCGGTTGTAAACCATGGAGGAAAAAGATAGGTGGTGGTGAAGTAAACCGAAAAAGGGTCGCAATATTAAACCATTTATCGCTCAAATTTTAATGTCCCAAACAAAAGCATGTGGAAGGGATTTTGTATTAAGACGAATTGAAAGGAATGAATTACAGCTGAAGCGTATTTTACGAAGTAATAGTAATTTTTTAAAATGGTCTTTTTTCTATTATATCATTTATTTTTAAAAAATGTTTGCTTTTAAAATAATTGGAATTGATATATTCGAAAAAATTAAATGTAAAAATAAAATTAAATAAAATATTGAAAACATTTGATTTGAACTAAAAATTGTATTACTAAAAGTTTTCTTTTTTTTTTTTTTCAGAACTTTTTAATACTTTATAACGTAGATGAAAAAATGTTTTTAATTTAACAATATATTAATAACTCTATGTCAATATATAAAATATAATTATGAAAACATTCTTTTAAAATCATGCGCGAAAACTTAAATAACAAATATTAGTCTAAAATCTAGATTTCAGAGTGCAGACGATTTTAAGACATTAACGAAAGAATGTTAACTTTTCAAGCAAAATCTTAAATGATGCTTCTATATTGATATTTCAAAGTGACGGCTAGGTTACATTTATGTTATATTTAAGTTACGGTAGGGTAATGTTAAGTCGCAGACAGATTATGGTTATGGTACAAAAATTTACGGTTAGGAATTTGTCCACAGAGTCAACATTACGCATGCTTTGATAAAAATATACACTTTTGTTAAATGGCTCTGAAATTATAATACTATATACCAATCTTTTATCATCGCGTATCGATTTCATTCACGGTATAGTCGGATTTAAGAGTAATATAATTAGTTTGAAATTCAAAATATTTCACTTGGGATTTCTATGCGAAAAAAATATTTAGTTACGTGTTTTAACAGTGATTTTTACGGGTAAATATCAACACTTTAACACGAAACTAACGCAATCGTTGGATACATGTTCCCTCCCGTGTTTCTCCTTGCTCATTTTAAGTATTTTTAGATCTTAATATTAGTTGTTGTTTTTAAAACCGATTTTTCACAAAGTCAGCTGCGACGTATTTCAGACAATGCATTTCTGCATGCTTCCAGTTAATGATAAAATCATACAAATTTCAAGTTCGTTTAATATTGTTAATACGGACCCGGGCAACGCCGGGCGGGTCAGCTAGTTTAAAATAAAGTTACTTTCAGTTATATATAATTTCGAAAATGCTCTAATTAAATAAGTCAAGTATTATTCTTCTTTCTGGTGACATAGACAAATTTTTAGTACATGTTTTAAAGTGACATATATGCACTAATGGTCCCGAAAGAATTAAATGGAAGAATTCTTTTAAGATGTGTTTAATGTTAAAGTCCATCAAAATCGATCAATTAAAAAAAAATTATAGGAGCAAAAACTATGCACAGAAATTTAATCATTTTTACTAAAGATATAAGTTACAAACTTACAGTAAGCATACGGCATTTATTTATTTATTTATTTATTTATTTTTTTTTTTTTTAAGTTGACTCATTTTTAAGGGGTTTTATTTATTTTCAAAATTTCAGCAACTCTTTAATAAATGTTATTATTTTAAATTGTTGTCAATTTTTAAAAACAAAGCAAAGAATAACATTTCTTTTCAATTAAGATTTTATTTACACGTAATTATATTAAAAAAAAAAAAAAAAAAAAAAAAAAAAACAGGAAAAAACTTTTTAAAATTAGATTTAAGTGATTATGTGTTAGGATATGTGCCTACTTTTCGGACATTTTTTTTTTCTTTTTGGAAAAATATGAAAATTTTATTAACCATATGTGTTTGTTTTTTGGGTTAAACAAAGAATAGAACTACAAATTCATATAAATTTTTAATAGAATTTTAATTAACTTTCCAAATTTCAGCAATATTTAGTCAAATTTGTGTAAAGAAAAATGCTTATGCCACTCCTTAACTGGTTAATTCTTTTCCGTTCAATAAATTGAAAATAGCGGACTCAGACCACTATTATTTAAATAAAATATTCGTAAAATTTAGTCTAAACATTTCCGCCTAAATCCCAATATTCATTTAGAAAAACACCGTATAATTTGTATGCTTGTATATATTAATTTAAAAGCTATTTTAAAGAAAACTTTAACACGTTGAGTGCCACATCAGGGACCGATGACAGACACCAAACTTTCCATTTAAGCCACCACTTATTTAAAAATATAATCCTCTAATAAATAAAAGTTAAGCAAATTTTAAATGAATTTTCAATAATTACTTAAAATAAAATATTTTTTAGTCGTATATCATAGTTTACACTGTCAGACACCAGTGACTGACGCGGCCAGAAAGAAAAGTTCAGTGTCAGTCACCGGTGACCGACGTGGTACTCAACGTGCTAAAAAAAATTAAAAAAAAAAAATCCTTAATATGCGTTAAAGACAATAAAAAAGGGGATTATGTCCTATTTTAAAAAGTCAAACAATAATATTGCCAAAAAGTTCAAAAATATATTTACATGAGACATTTATTTCACATTTCGAAATGATCTTTTGGCCTATTGCTGCCAATTCTAAGACCTTTACAACAACAGAAGTATTTTTATGGAAATTTTCTTAAAAATAATAGTGGTGTCAAAAAGCTTTAAATGATGCAATAAGCAAATTCGTCTTGCCCGAACGGCGTTCGGGCAAACTAGTTAAGGAGTTAATACAAAATCTAGTCAATACATTTCACTTTTTTCTTTCAACAATATACTGGCAAAACACTTGATGAAGCGAAAGAATTTCAATATCTCTTAAATTTACAAACATACACCAAATTTTGGATACAACATGATTTTTTCTTTTTTTTTTTAATTATCTGTTTTTCAATAAAAATAGCTCTTAAATTATACAAATTTGTAAGTTATACGGGATGTTTCTAGATGAATATCGAGTTTTAAAGCTTGGTAGTATTTATTATATAAAACTTGAAATATAATTAATGAGTGTATATGATTAAAATGTGACGGATGTGTGTGAGTCACCTTGCAACAAAAGGTGCTCACATTGAATACTTGTAAGCTTGTAGATAAAACTGTTTGAGTTGCTATTTCAATGTATGTATTAATTATAAAGTTAAATTTTATGTAATAAATACTACCAAGCGTTAAAATCCCAATATTCATTTAGAAAAACACCGTATAATTTGTATGCCTGTATACATTAATTTAAGAACTATTTTAAAGAAAACTTTAACACGTTGAGCGCCCCGTCAAGGACCGATGACAGACACCAAACTTTCCATTTAAGCCACCACTTATTTAAAAATATAATCCTCTAATAAATAAAAGTTAAGCAAATTTTAAATGAATTTTCAATAATTACTTAAAATAAAATATTTTTTAGTCGTATATCATAGTTTACACTGTCAGACACCAGTGACTGACGCGGCCAGAAAGAAAAGTTCAGTGTCAGTCACTGGTGACCGACGTGGTACTCAACGTGCTAAAAAAAAAATCCTTAATATGCGTTAAAGACAATAAAAAAGGGGATTATGTCCTATTTTAAAAAGTTAAACAATAATATTGCAAAAAAGTTCAAAAATATATTTACATGAGACATTTATTTCACATTTCGAAATGATCTTTTGGCCTATTGCTGCCAATTCTAAGACCTTTACAACAACAGAAGTATTTTTATGAAAATTTTCTTAAAAATAATAGTGGTGTCAAAAGCTTTAAATGATGCAATAAGCAAATTCGTCTTGCCCGAACGCCGTTCGGGCAAACCAGTTAAGGAGTTAATACAAAATCTAGTCAATACATTTCACTTTTTTCTTTCAACAATATACTGGCAAAACACTTGATGAAGCGAAAGAATTGCAATATCTCTTAAATTTACAAACATACACCAAATTTTGGATACAACATGATTTTTTCTTTTTTTTTTAATTCTCTGTTTTTAAATAAAAATAGCTCTTAAATTATACAAATTTGTAAGTTATACGGGGTGTTTCTAGATGAATATCGAGTTTTATAGCTTGGTAGTATTTATTATATAAAACTTGAAATATAATTAATGAGTGTATATGACTAAAATGTGACGGATGTGTGTGAGTACCTTGCAACGAAAGGTGCTCACATTGAATACTTGTAAGCTTGTAGATAAAACTGTTTGAGTTGCTGTTTCAATGTATGTATTAATTATAAATTTAAATTTTATGTAATAAATACTACCAAGCGTTAAAATCCCAATATTCATTTAGAAAAACACCGTATAATTTGCATGCTTGTATATATTAATTTAAGAACTATTTTAAAGAAAACTTTAACACGCTGAGCGCCCCGTCAAGGACCGATGACAGACACCAAACTTTCCATTTTAGCCACCACTTATTTAAAACTATAATCCTCTAATAAATAAAAGTTAAGCAAATTTTAAATGAATTTTCACGTTTACGTAATTTCGTCGTAATTTTAAATTGTTACGTCAATTTACGTAAAATAAAATATTTTTTATTCGTATATCATAGTTTACACTGTCAGACACCAGTGACTGACGCGGCCTGAAAGAAAAGTTCAGTGTCAGTCACCGGTGACCGACGTGGTACTCAACTTGCTAAATTAAAAAAAAATGCTTAATATGCGTTAAAGGCAATAAAAAGGGGGATTATGTCCTATTTAAAAAAGTCAAACAAAAATATTGCCAAACAGTTCAAAAATATATTTACATGAGACATTTATTTCATATTTCGAAATGATCTTTTGGCCTATTGCTGCCAATTCTAAGGCCTTTACAACAACAGAAGTATTTTTATGAGAATATTAAAAAGAGAAAGAAAACTTTGATGAAAGTTACGTTAGATTTAAAACGATACATTTAAAATGTTTTATTTAAAGCGGTTTCTAATAACGTTAGTAAAAATTCCTGGAAGTCAAATACTTTGTTTACTAAGTGCATTTTATATTAGCTTATTTTCAAATGTTTAGCTAATCTTACTTAATCAAGCACAAAACAGCCATTAGATGTCTTAACAGCAGCTAATTCTGTCTTAAAATTACTCAATAAAAGAGACATAAACGGAGATTCTACTAGAATGAGATCGGCAATGATTTTTTAATTATATTTTAATCTTCCTTAATATTATCAAACCCAATCAAATTAACATTAAAAAATAAAGAATTTACAATGTCTGAACATGGATTCACGAGCGTGACTCGTAATATGAGAGTTCCCTAGTTATAGTAAAAAGTAAATACGGCAGAATCAATATTCGAGAAAAATAACATTGAAGAACAAATATATATAAATAATAAATTCATGAATAACCATAATTATTCAAATTCAGATTATAAGGATTTGGCGAGGATAAAGATTTTGTTATCGCAATCAAATGGGGTTTTTGTGGGGAAGAAAGAAGAGGGAGAAAATATTGACAATACTTGTAAAAAAATTGTACATGTAGTACAAAAATTATAAAAACCGTCATAACAATTTATATTTTATTTTATTTTTGTCTTAAAACAACATTTACTCAAAGATAAAACCATCAAACTATCACACAATATATTTTATAAATAATGACTGAAATAAGGCCGAGAATAGAAGGAAAATAAAAATTATGTCAAAAAACTGGTGTAATTTAAGAAATCCTTACACACGAAAGTATCGAAAACATCACGATGCATAAATTTATGCATTTAAAATCAGAATACATTGGTGACAATTTAAAGCGACGTCTTCGATAATATCAGTTTACAGATGTGCGTATTTCTATCTAGCTTGAGTGTTTACAGATTTCGATTTCTCCTCGAAAAATGTCTTTTTTAATGCCGGAAATTTCACATTTTTTGACGCGATGACAAGATACTCACGTTACAGAAATTTGATTCTTCTGTATCCGGGATATTCTTTGGTTATTATTGATTGTGTTGGGCATAACAGATACACATTTGACACCGATTTCTCAGAATCGCAATTTTACATCTGGTGGTTAAAAACGGGGGGGGGGGATGTCAAAATATGTAGAAAGGGGAAAAAAGTAATATTGCTAACAGACTTCGAAATGATTATGAAATTGGGAGACGAAGTCAAAAACCTGCAAAAAATGTATGAGTATGGAGCTATGAAATAATAATTCATTATTCACTAATTAAACGTTAGCTAACGTCGTATTACCTTTTATTTTAACTTAATATATTCTTATAAACATATTTAAAAAGAAAAGCTTTTTTTAAACATTTTTAACATGACTAAATTGTGCTTATGAATGCGGTTTGTCCGTCCGAGCTCTAATTTGCATAAATAAAGTCAGCTTGTTATGTATTTAATATATGATATTGATATTTGTTGTGGCATGTTCAGTATTGAAAATGATGTTTGTAGCATTTATAGTTCCACTTACGTAGCATACATCTCATTTGTAACAAAATAATTTTACTTATCTATACATTAAACCAAAATTTTGCTGCTCTCGTAACACTCTAGTCATGAGAGTAAGGGGCTGTGCAAATATAACGTTATCAACTTTTTGATAATTTTTGACCCCCTCCTCCCCTTTCGATATCATACGTTATCATCCAACAACCCCCCCCCCCCCAAACCCCGGTAATATTATCGTTATCAAAGTGTATTTTTTTTAATACATAATTTAATTCAATTGTTTGGAGTAATGGACAAAACTGGTTAAATTTATTTTTCGCATACTTTATTGATTCAAATGAAGAAAAGTCAATAAAATATCGTTTTACTCAAATAACACTTAAAAGAAATAGTTACTCTTTAAAAGTATTTTATAATTGTTTTTTGTTACATAATGCATTCAACAGTAATAATGTCTCACTAAACTTGCCTTTCGAACGGAGAAGGGAAGGGAGGTGAAAGATAGAAATTCTTATCAACAAAACAAATAGACAGTATTCTTTTTTTTTTTTTTTTTTTTTTTAGTAGTAGTAAACGCAAGCTTCATTTCAACTATACTTCACAAATGGTTTCTCGAATCATGGTTATATAAGCTGGTATGCGAAGATGAATAGGAATGTCAAACATTGGGGTATCCAATATTTTAGAATTAGATAATTTTATAATAATTTATTAATTTTAATAATAATGTTGCATTTTCATAAAAATAGATAACGGACTAAAAAATGATAATATACTATTTTGAACAAAGACCATGTTGCAAATAAAAGGAGACAATTTTGATTGTGTCCAAAATGATATCGATATCAAAAGGAAAACCCCCCTCCCCCCTAGAGATATATTTCGTTATCATGTGCCAGGCCCCCCTCTCCCCCCTAAGATGATAACGTTATATATACACAGCCCCTAACAAAATTTTGATTTATTATATATACAAGCAAAATTATATTTTGTTACAAATTAGATATAGTTTATGAGAGTCAAACACAATGGTATTTAACTGGTTATATCTCTTTTTATCTTGATTATATATTTTAATAAAATAATTGGGTTTTTTATGAAAACGTTCTGGGATAATAATAATAATAATAATAATAATAATAATAAAGTAACAGTGGACGTTTCCATACATAATGGTTATAATTAATAGAGAAAAGCAGTGTTGATAGACCCAGGAAAATACGAATAAAAGAGGTAGAAAAAAACCCATGCACAAAACAAAATTATAAATTACAAATTAAAGGCCAAGAATCGAAGAGTCTGGTGGGGTGCATAAACCCATTAACCGCTGAAATTACATGATTTTAAATTTAAACTTTTTTGCTGCCACCATAAATTTTAAAAGGTAATCTTCACTTTAATTAATGCCCAAAGTTTCCAATATTAAACAGAGCAATTTTTAAATAGAAAAAAATAGTGGTATTTGTATACGATTTAAGTATGCACATTTATTTTTACCATTCTATTAACCCATGATCAGTGAGTAATGGGTTAATGGAGGTCAAAATGGATTGTAGTATGATTGTGAATGCATGTATGTATAGACCCAGGAAAAGATAAATAAAAGAGGTAGAAAAAAATGTATGCACAAAACCAAATTATAAATTGTAAATTAAAAGGTCTAGTGGGGTGCAGAAACCCATTAAGCGCTGAAATTAGAAGATTTTGAATTTAAACTTTTTTGCTGAAAAAAAGCTTGCTATTATAAATTTTAAAAGATAATCTTCGCTTTAATTAATGGTTACAGTTTCCGTTATTAAACAAAGCAATTTTTAATTAAAGAAACAGTGGGAATTGTATTGTAAATTTAAGCATGCGCATTTATTTTTACCGTCAGTGGCGCCAACTCCTATGGGTTCATGGGGCCAGAGTCGTGACCTTCGACAATAATCATTGTCGAAGGTCACGCCAGAGCCCACCCAATGATTTGCTCCTACACCCGATTTCAATAATTCAATTTTGTTATTTGTTTATTTTTCAATCACTGAAAAAATAATTCTTCTACTAAAAATTTCTATGTTTAAAAACGCAGTCTGGATAACAGTAACATAGGACCATAGTTGAACCCATATAACCTAACTCAAATAACCATCAAGTTTAAATATAAATCTGTATCAAGATCTGTATCAAGATATTGCCATCATGATATAGATGGCAACAAATAGTTACAATGTGCAGATGTACTTGGCAAAGAAATCTTCCCTGAGTTTATTCAGATTCATCCTTCTTAATCATTATAGTCTAACTTTATAGTGTAAATTAGCAAAAAAATACATTCAAAAGATGTAATGATGGGGTGCTTTCAAAGTTAATAAGTTATTTTCTGACACATTTGCAAATTAACCTTTCATCCTAAATGCACAAAAATCTCTGGTGTTCAGAAAGAAAGAAATCAAATACAGCATTCCATTTTATTTTAAATATATAAGATTAAACGATTTTTCAAAAAATGCTATAAAAGATTTTAAAACTTATTTTTGATTTGCGTCATTTTTTAATCCTTTGAGTTTTAACTTGCAGTTTTATTCATAGCATAATAGTAAATAAAGAGTCCATAAAATGAAGCATCTTACAGTAAATGGGAATATAAATTTTTTAATAAAATTTGCATTAACAAAAATCTAATTTCACTGTCATAACTTTCCTATGTATCTCCTTATCTTCAAAAGAAAAAAAGACCTGTGTCATTTTACCCTAAAATAGTTGAGCCCATCATATATATATTACAAAAGGTGGCGCCATTTTTTTACCATTGCTTCAACGTTCAACCCATCACATCCAGTAGGTAATGGGTAATGGAGGTCAAAATCCTTCATGAATTGTGGTATCATTGTGAATGTATGTATGTGTGTATGTATTCCAAAGTTTACTTTCTCAATTCAAGACGGAATGTTGGGGAAAGTTGTTGGGATTTCTTAAAATAAAGCCCTCTGTTAAAAAAAAAAAAAAAAAGTTAAATTTGAAAATTGAAAATACACATACGACACTAATTTTTGTAGGCAACAAATAAATATATAAGTAAATAAATAAATAAATAAAACTAGACTAATCTTTTGTAGAAATCACGTATCTAATTTTAACCTTTAACTGCTGTGACAAAAATTGCTGCATAAATACTGTGAGCGGTCTGTGAGGCCGCTTAATCTAGAGATGAATAAAGGCTACATTAAGTCATAAAATGCTATTTCTGTACTAAACTTGATGTACAGAACTATTATTTTGATTAGAAGTCTCTAGTGATAGTATTAGAAAATAAACAAAATTTAAACAATATCCATAATTAAACTGTAAATTACAAATGAAAACTGAAAAAAAGGCCAGAATGTTTACGTTTAAAAAATAATTTCGTTATAGACAAGTTCCTTTTACATAGGTTTTTCTAAATTTTTGTGTAACGAATTTAGAAGTCGTTGACCTACTTTTTTTCCCCCCTGTTTATTTCTCACTTTTTTCGGATCTGGCAACACTAAGTGTGGCTGAATGAAAGCTTTGAAAATTTTCCACATTTACTTTTGAGATATTCACAATTTTCTTTGTTAACTTATCCAGAAAACACTCACCAACGATAGTTTTGAAAATTTCATGCAAGTATTACAAAGGAGAAAAGAAAAAAAAGGCAATCTGACCTTTTAGCCATTTAAAAAAGCCAAAGAAAGAATGCCAGTATTTTTATTATTTTTCTTGCGTAAAATTCAACGCCTACCTTACAAACGGAGATTTGAGAAACCTGTTTGCAACAGATGACTCATAGATAAGTGACGCAAGTTACGAGCCAAACGACGTTTTGCATTTTATTTTGCAGCGGCTGATGCAATACATCCTTTTTATAAAACAAGGTTTTATGAAACAAACGCTTTTTTTACCGATCGAAACCTAGTCATATTTTGCTGCCGGTGTCTTACGTTTCGTCATGTCTGATAAAAAGGATGACGCATAAAGAATTAAAAAATAAATAAATAAAGAGTTGAAAGACCTGAGTTTACAGAACCAGTCACATTTCGGTTTTTGATGCATTCAAAACTCGAATTTTTTAAAAAGAAATTGTTACGAGGGAATGCCATCATTAGAAAGTGTTGCAGATGTATGGCTGAATGGAGAACATAAGTTTTGTGAAATATCAGTTGGGTCATTCTTGCGTAAAAAAGGTACATTTTACGGTCTCGAAGCAATGTTGTAGCCGTAAAAAAGCTGAGAGTATACGGTTTAACCAGAGGGTATACGCAGACATCATGGACATAGTAGGTTATACGCTAATGTTTGATTTGAGAAATAAAAATTAAACGGATCTTCTTTTAAAAATCCAAAATTTATACACGGTGTATACCCCAGTATATCTTCCACTACATCCCTGGCCGAAGGAATAAATATTAAGAAATGAACGCCGATTTTCTAATATTTTCATTTATGTAATATTAAGTTTTAAAAAAGCTATTCAATGCATTTCTGACGAAATAATTTTAACTTTAATCTGTTAATGAATATATGCCAAATGTATCCCCATCTACACACGCACCATCCCGCGGATGACTCAGCATCTAAAACAAAACGTTCATTTCACTGACCTTTAAACAATTTACATTTTATTTTCAATAATAACTAATTAAAAGTCTTTGGCTAAATTCAAACTTAATGTTTTTAATTGTTATATATTAAACATAATCGAAAAAAATGTGTTTTTTAAAGATTTTTTAGATTTTTTACTAAAATGATTTTATAGTTTTGCTGTTTGATACCCATTTGGGATAACCACACACTTTAAAAAACACATTTTATCATTATCATCAGTTTGTCAGGTTCATATATTAAGCAAATTTCTGAGGCGCAATTCAAACAAATTGTACCAGTTAATACAATCTTGCGTGTTATGTCAATAAAAAAAACTAGTCTGATGCAGGGCCGTAGCTAAGGGGGCGCTATGGGCGTCTCAGCCCCTGCCCCCGAAAATATTTTGAGCCCCCCCCCCCCCCCCCAGGAAAAGATTCCAAGATCACTCAATGAATTTCTGCTCCGAAAATCCAAATAAAATTCTGTTCAAAAATCTAATTTAGTTTTGAGACTCTTTCACAGTTTTGCGGAATTACTAAATTGTATCTAAAATAAGTGTTTCTATACTCCCTCATCCTATTTGTATGTATGAAACTAACATGATGTTTAATTTTGCATCAGTTATACACACAAAATTTTCATCATCCTATACTTTTTTTGGCATAAAATGAAGTTATTACAACAGCTTAATAAGAAGGATAGTACTTACAATGTGAATATGCACTAATTTATCTTTCTGCGTCAGACAGAGAGAGAAAAAAATTATGAGCCCCTCCACCCCTCCCCCCCTATTCACTTCTAGCTACGGCCCTGGTCTGATGTGCCAGTTCCAAAACTTTCTTCAATCTCACACATGGACACATGTTAATGCTCCAAAATTTGCCATCACGATACCACAATTAAATGACAATCTATGACCATCACGAGGATTCTAAAGATGTATATTCGTTGATTTGCATGCATTTAAGAAGTAGATATAAGAATCACAACTTTTAAACTTTAAACAAACCGTTGGATTTCAGCAACCATTCTATTAGATGTCTGCAATCAAAATTCTATAACCATATATCATAAAAACCTGCCATAAACACCTGTCATAGTATATACATCGAAGCGTTAATAAGGTTCTATTTATGTGAGTGTGCATCAAAATATGACATTTGATTGAACCCCGTGCATTCATTAATGAGATATATAGATATCTCGAAAATCGTTAAAAATACAGTTTGCAGCATTACCTGTTGGGCAAGTTACAACAAAATGTAATAAACACCGACTCATATCAAGGACTAATTGAATCTGCTGTTTGATGAAAATCCGTGGATTAGTTTTTGAAATACAGCTATTGCGAAAAATGTAAAATATTCAGTATAGCAACGTCACCGATAGGGAGATTGACAGAAAATCCAAATAAGCAACAACTTGTGCTAATGTCTAACACAGTCTAAAGTTAGATAAAAATTCGTAGATTAGTTCTTGAGATAGAGTTATCATGGAAATCGCGAAAAATGTAGCTTAGCAGCGCCACCTGTTGAACGATTTGCACGAAAACATAATCAGCATTAATTAATTTCAAGAACTAACTGAATCTGAAGAAGAATAAAAATCTGTGCATTAGTTCTCAAGATAGAGCTACTGTGAAAATCGGAAAAAAACCAGCTATCTGTTGGGTGTTATACATACATGATAGTTTCAAGAGCACCTAATCAGCACTAACTATGTGAAAGTCTAACAAAATATGAAGTTTGATGAAATTCTGTGAATTAGTTCTTGAGCTAATAACTATCACTAAAATGGTGTAAATACTGAAAAAGACAGCATAGCAGCGACGGCTGTTGAGTGATTTACACCAAAACTCAATCAGTAAAAACGTATTTCAATGTTTAACTGAATCCGAAGTTTGATAAACATTCGCGCATTTGTTCTTGAGATAGAGCCATTGTGAAAATTACATTGTAGCGCCACATGTCAAGCGATTTTCTCCAAAAACCAATGCATTGTCATATCTCCACATTTCCTGCTGCAGGTGTGCCTTTTATCCTCAAGGATCGGAATGTGGTCGCAATTATTGAACTTTATGTGGACAGTGAGGGGATGAGCAAGTTGTCTCCAGCTGAGTGGTGTACGAGGATTTAGTGCCATGCCTGAACAATACTGCCTCCCGCGCTTTATGTGGAGGTCACCTTACACAGGTGTTTTGCTTGCATTTCTATTGCTAAGTACAAATTTCCTTGGGCTGTGAAATCAGTCAAGGGGAGGCACTCTGTGATATCAAATGGGAGAAGGACGCCTTGACCCCTGGATCCAGATTGGAAGAAGTCTGAGAAAGAGGTCTTTCCTCCCCCCCCCTTGTAAATGTTGACCAGGGAAGGACGTTTGTTTTTTGGCTGCTGGGTGGACAGTGGAGAGATAGATCTCTCGAGATTACGTTGGAGGGAGCTCTGCTCTCTCAGACCACTGCTATACCCAATATCGGGGTTTGAAGTCCGGGTGTCCGGCGAACCAACCGCTCTGAAAAGTCAGAGCATTTGTAACTGTCATTTCTCATTAAATTTTTATAGTTGTTGAGTTTATAAAATTTAGTCTTGAATATTTAATTAAATTTCTACAATTTATTGCAAGCCCATCTGCCACTACGCCACAGCATCATATTTTAACTAAATCTGAAGTTTGAGGACAATCCATTAATTAATTCTTGAGATAAAGCAATTGCAGAAATCGGGAGAAAAAATCAGCATGTCAGCGCCATCTGTCGAGAGATATACACAAAAACTAATCAGCACGAATTTATGTTCAAGGTACAATTGAATCTAAAATTTTATTAAATTTCGTGCATTAGTTCTTGAGATAGATGTGTATCATATACAGACAGACAAACATGTTCTAAATGGAGTCAAATCGTGTTCAGGACCTTCTAAAACATATAAATTCGTCGAAAACCAGAAATCGAATTTTTTTTAGGAATTCAATACTTTCTCTTTGTAAATATGGAAGAAAATAAAAATCGACCTTTGTCGCATTTGTCCCTGATATCCGCAAAGCCTCACATGTTTAACCCTTTGATAATAGAGTATATGTAGGGTAGATGTGCCAGTAATGGGCCACCTTAAGGAATTTCTCTAAAAAATAATTTTTTATTAATAGTTATAATTATTGTATTCCAATTTTTTTCATATTAGATTAATCTTTCAACAATATTTAACTAATCCCACAGTTACATTTCCCAATAGAAATAAAAATTTCATTTTAAATAATAGAAATATGTCTAAACACCCAAATGCCCAGTAATGGGCCACCTATGTTCCAGTAATGGACCGCCTATGTTCCAGTAATGGGCCACCCTACAAAAAATAACAGATAATTATTTTTAGGTGCGTTCGTAATTATGTAAATAGGTAGCACCTATAATTGTCGTTCAGTCCGTCTGTCCATCTATCTGTCCGTTTGTCTGACAGTCTGTCTATCTGTCCGTTTGTCTGTCCGTCTGTCTGTCCGCATATAACAACGGAAAACTATCCAACCGAATCGTTTGAAATTTAAAATACATAATTATTACATAATTTTGTAGAGTCATTTCAAATTATATGAAAATCGGATGGATAGATCAATTACAGGGACATTCAAAAGGATTCCGTTACATTACGGTCAATAGGGGGGGAAAGTTTTAAATGCATTTTAATCGTTTGAAATTTAAAACATATAATTATTGCGTAATTTTGTCGAGTCATTTCAAATGTTATGAAAATCGGATGCATAGATCAATTACAGGGACAATCAAAAGGATTCCGTTATATTACGGTCAATGGGGAAGAAGTTTCAAATGCATTTTAATGATGTTACACTCATTCGAACATAATAGAATTGGCATGAATATATGAAATATATACTAAAATATGCATTCTGTACAATCTGTGACGCAAAGAATTTTTATTATTAAGTTACAGGGCTACACAAAAGTATTCCACTATATAATGCTATACGGGGAAACATGGTTTGGTACGTGTTTTAATTATATTCAACTATTTCACATTTTATGAATAAGATATACGTTGCTGAGGTGTAATAAGAATTACTATTCCTGTATATTTACAGAATTTCAACCAATATACTGTATCCGAAGTACTATTTACTATAAAAGCAAGATCTGAATATTTTAAAAATTTCGTTATCGTACGAACGCACCTCATTTGCTACATTCACGTTCAATTTCCAACTTGTTCTTTTTATGTCTACGTAAGTCACATCTTCTTCTTCCTCAGAATCCACATTATCCTCTTGTATACAAAATTCGGCCTTTTTTGAAGCAATTGTAAATTGTTTTTTCTTCAATTACCCCCATTGATCCCGTTCTTATATGTATAACTATTCAATTAACACTGTTTTGAGAAGGATGTTGAAAGGTGTGTGAAAGGAGGGGGTTGATGAATTTGTTGGACTTAAGGAAGAAGAAAATTCAAGCAGAGGAGTAATATAAAAAAAAAAACTCAGCACTGAACGATAAATTAGGAATAAGAGATGGAAATTTGATTTCATGTGATTTCGAAGTTTTTTTTAACAACTGAATAAAGAACATTTTATGAAACTATTCGTTATATGGAGATAGATATTTCGCTATATAGAGACTATTTTTAATGTAATCATGGGAAAAGGGGAACATTCCTACTAAAAATTCGTTATATAGAGAAATTCGATGTATGGAGTTTCGTTATAGAGAGACTTGACTGTATTTATAAAGAAATTGTCTTTATTAAATTCTAGTAAGTAAAATTTAAGTATTAAATTTGTTTATTTAGTATACAGTTAAATCAAAATATTTTATCACTACTGAAATTACACTTTTAGTATTGGTCACTTGGGTGGCCCATTACTGGCAAATCACGAAATAAGCAATCCAGTAATGGACCACCCCTCCTAAAATCTTAAAAATAAATAAAATTTTCTAAATGGCCATTGGTATATTAAATTCAATGTTTTATATTGCTAACCAAACAAAAACATTCAATTTTTACGGAAAAATAAAAAAGATATAAAACTAAGTAAGTAAAGTCTGCTCTTAGCTTGTTCATTAAGATTTTCAGTGAAAAACAGAAAAACTGTGAAACTTTATTTTCTGCTTCCTAATTGTTTTGACGAAAAGTGTAAAAAATTAATCCAGCTTATAAAGCATGCAAGATAGAGTTCAGAAAAAAATAATAAAAGCTTAACTATTATTTATTATTTTTTTATAAACCAAAAAGTGCGAGGTGGCCCATTACTGGAAGGTGGCCCATTACTGGCACATCTACCCTATATCTATCTCTGTCCTTATGGTAGAGGTCTGCACGGGCCGGAATTCAATGGACTTCAAATAACTAAAGCTCTCTTGACCGGAACCGCGCAGAAATTAATGAAAACAGCCCGATTTAATTGACCCAGAAATACAGATTTTGTAATTTTTTTTTTTTTTTTTTTTTTTTTTTTTTTTAACATACAATAAAGATATTTTTTTCAAAAATACTGCATATATATTTATGGGAAAATTAACATTATATAGGTTACTATAATGTTTTGTTAAGGCATAGCCAGAAAAAGGCTAGATACCATTGTCTTAAATTATTTGTGGCAACCAAGAACTTTACGGAACATAATTCAATAAGAAGTGTTTAGAAAAGCTAAGTGTTGTGCTAGATTTGAACCAAACAGTAAGGCAAAGATGAATAAACAACATAATGACACCTTTACCCCTTGTCCCTGAAAAGCAAAGGTCCTTGTAATATAAAAGTATTAAGTATTTAAATACATCGTAACATTGCTTGTCCCCGTAACAAATTTAACTTCACCTGTTTATTCACTTACATACAATTGTCCTTTCGACCATATGTCCAACAACGGTTAATATAACAATAATCGGTCTTTTTCGACATCGTTTATTATTATTATTTATTTTTTCTTTAGAAAAAACAACTGTTTTCTATTCCACGCGCCAACATTTTGTTACGCAATTGACTTTAGAGCAGCTTTCGTTTCCGGAGGCACAAATAAGAAAGAAACATAAAGGCTGTAACCGACAGGAGGTCAGTTTGTTCGAGGAATTAAGGTAGAGTTGACTTATCACTTTTCTCATGCAAGACACTGCTTTTTTTAAGCGTGTAAAAACAAATGTGAACCTTAAAGGACAAGTTTTTAGTATATATAATAAACTTTAAAATGAATAATTATATATATATTATACAGATATATATAGGGTGATTCGAAAATATCAAGAAACAAGAAAGAAAAAATCATGCGTCAAGCATAGATTATGAGGCATTCTTCAATATATTCAGAATAATATCATATAAAGCTGCATTGTTTAAAAAAATTAAATATTACACCTCTTTTTACCTTATGGAAATCTAAACCGCATTTCAAAACCGAATTTCAGCTGTTCTCATCTGCATTCGGAAAATTATCCGAATTTTTTAGCAGTCCTGTATATGATATAGAAATTTGTATTTATTAACAAAATGTATTCCAAAATTTAGTTCATTTAAGCAATCTATATATTTCAAAATATTCCTCGTCAGCAGTTTCCTCTAATAAGGACAATGGTACACGAATACTTTTGTACAGTCCCGATTATGAGGTATAGAATTTATATATAAAGAGTAATATGCAAAAAAAATGATTAGAAAAATTCTAAAAATTTTAATTTGCGCTTTTAAAATTATTTAAAAAACAACCTTAAGTTGCTTTTAGATCATAGTATGGGCAATAAATTTCGATAATGGTTTAAAAAAGTTTACACATAAAAACAGCAGAGCCCTGCTAATCCGAACGACCTTATTATGGTTCGGATTATTAAATCCGAAATCCTGGTTAATTCGAACCGATGTTACTTACATGATGAATGT
The DNA here is from genome assembly GCA_964019185.1 of Maratus speculifer. NCBI lineage: Eukaryota > Metazoa > Arthropoda > Arachnida > Araneae > Salticidae > Maratus > Maratus speculifer. The sequence goes on from OZ025296.1 coordinate 207,429,370, forward strand.
CGTGGAAAACGTGTAGAATTTAGAATTAAACATTAAAAATGTCAGTTACGAATGTTTTTTATTCTTTAAACAGGTGGAATAAAAAAAAACTCAATAGTGTAGAAGTGCAACATATATACACGAATATAGTGTGAAAATGTGCATTATAGGAACTTTCGTAAAAAGAAACAAAAAAGAAAAGAAAAAAAATGAATATCTATATGTCAGATACTATTAAATTCTTTCCTAATATGCAAACAAGTTGGAAATTGTACGTGAAGCGTAGCAAATGAGGTGCGTTCGTACGATAACGAAGTTTTAAAAATATTCAGATCTTGCTGATATAGTCGAGCGTACTTCGGATACAGTATAGTAGTCGAAATCTTTGTGTTTCTGTAAATATGCAGGAAGTAATTTTTATTACACCTAGCAACGTATATCTTATTCATAAAATGTGAAATAGTTTAATATAATTAAAACACGCTCCAAACAATGTTTCCCCGTATAGCATTATGTACTGGAATACTGAATGTACTGTACTGAAATACACCATTAAAATGCATTTGAAACTTTTTTTTCCCATTGACCGTAATGAAACGGAATACTTTTGATTGTCCCTGTAAATGATCTATCGATCCGATTTTCGTAACATTTGAAATTACACGGCAAAATTACGTAATACAATCGAACCTCTATATAACGAAACTCCATACATCGAATTTCTCCATATAACGTATTTTTAGTAAGAACGGTCCGCCCTTTTCGCATGATTACATTAAAAACAGACTCTATATAGCGAAATATCTATCTCCATATAACGAATTTTTTCATAAATTGATCTTAATTTATTCAGTTTTAAAAAAGCTTCGAAATCATATGGAATCAATTTTCCATCACTTATTTTTGATTTATCGTTCAGTGGAGAGGTTTTTTTTTAATAAATATTACTTCTCTCCTTATTCTTTAAATCTAACAAGTTCATCCCACCTCCCACACCCCTTTCAACATCCTTCTCAAAACACAGTCAATTGAATTGTTACACATATAAGAGAGGAATCAATGAGAGCACATAAGAGAGACCTTCAAATGGAGGAAAATATCAACTACAATTTTTCATTCCTTGCTAAAATTTGAGAATTTTTTTGAGAGCGTAACAATTGTAATTTTAAAATCAAAAATACATAAAATTACAGATTTCTTCCTCTGAAATTTATGTAAGTCTTCCTCATTTGATTTTCATTAAGCTTTCAAATAAATGTCTTTTCTCTTTTTTGAAACTGCTTAAATAAGTAAGAAATAAAATGTTAGGTTAATATATACTTTTAAACATTTCAAATTCTTAATTAAAAAGATCAAAAATAATATTTGTTCAAAATTTACACATTAAATACTATTTTTAACATCATACCCTATACATCGAATTTCTCTATATAACGAATTTTTTACTGGAACGATGGATTTCGTTATATAGAGGCTCGACTGTAATTATATGTTTTAAGTTTCAAACGATTAAAATGCATTTGAAACTTTTTTCCCCATTGACCGTAATGTAACGGAATCCTTTTGATTGTCCCTGTAATTGATCTATCCATCCGATTTTCATAAAATTTGAAATGACTCGACAAAATTATGTAATATTTATGTAATTTAAATTTCAAATGATTCAGTTGGGTAGTTTTTGCGTTGTTATATGCGGACAGACGGACGGACTGAGCGACAACAATAGGTGCTACGTATTTCCATAATTACGAACGCACCTAAAAAGAATTTAATTCAGATGATAAAAAATTATTTTTCCTTTGAACAATTAAGTTTCACAATTTAATTACAAAAATGTTTTTTTTTTTAATTTCTTTTCTTTTTTTTTTTTTTTTTTCCATCATGAATATGGTGATTGAGCTCTATAAATAGTCAGATTCGTGACTTTGTTTGTAAAGGGTTGTTGCGTAATTCCTCATTCCGAAGTTATATTGGTTTACTACAAACATCGAGAGTGATTAAACAAGAGACACTATTTCTTCCGAAAGTCTTCGTGCCGAATTTTAGGATGACGGATTAAAGGATGTTTACTGTACTATTGTGTATTAAACCGGGAGGTGGCAGCACAGACAATCACCTCTGAGTTCACGGATGAAAATCTAGGATTAGTTAAATGTCGATTCGCATATTAAAACGCAATCGGTCTGCCAAGACACCTAACCAACACCTAAAAATCCGATTTTAGAGGTTGACTCGTAGGTTTACAGTTGTGCTTTCCTACACCCAAAAGTATGAAAACATGGAGGATTAGGAGCAAGAAAACATAATGGTCAGGGCTATAGTCGTAAAAATAACAGAGGATATACGCTCAAAGCAGACAAGTATACCCTATAGTATAGTATACCCTTGAGTGTGTATACTATACCCTGTTTCTTGACTCCTTCTCGGGGGACCCCCTATGCTTCGACCCTCTGTTTCTTGAGAAACAGAGGGTACACGGTGATCCTTTAAAAAATCCAGAAGGTATACGGCGTATACTCCCGTATACCCTTTACTACATCCCTGATAATGGTACAGCTACGAGTCAACCGCTAAAATTGGGTTTTTGAAAGTTTTCCACCAAGATACGACTTGCAGCCCAATTGGGTTTTAATATGCGAATCGAGTTTTAATTAATCCTAGATTTTCACTTGTGAACTCAATGAAGTGATTGCCTGAGCTGCCACCTCCCGTTCTTATATTTATAACTTAAATTTTTTTTTCTTTGTTTAGCACGCATTTTTTGGTTTTCATTTTTGTGGGAATTTTGGGTAATTTTTGCAATTAGTTCGAATTATTGCAATTCTACTGTACTGTACACATATATATTTGTTCTATTCTTAGTTCTACTTTGATCATTTTCTATTCTTGTAACATGTATATTATAAAAAAATTTCTTTTGTTTGTTTCTGTAAGAATTATGCTGATTCATACATATGAATAAGACTTGGAACGCTTACAAAATTGATAAAAGTTGAAAGTATACATGAATACATGAATAATTTCTATAGTTATAGTTATAAATAGAATATCTAAATACGTCTTCGTTTTAATATTTTATTCACATGAATTATTTTTAATTTAAAAGGCTTTATTTTAATCCTATTATTAAATCATAATAATTTTACAAGTTCTTTGAAATGCAATGGGTAAATAATATGCAAATAGTAATGGTGAAAAAACTGGCGCAGAGGTGGAACCTATTGACACCACAAATTTTGTTTAGTATTCAGCTTAACAAAAGCTCTAAAATTCTGTCGTTATAAATAAGTCGAAAAATAACACTAAAATTTAATGGTGTCGGTGTCATGTAATAGGAGGGAATAAAGGTAAGAAGGAGAACTTAAGGCGCAACACTAGGCACAGAAAAAGACCCGGATGATAATGTAAAGTCTATGGGACGTTCTTTTCAAATATCTCGCTCAAATTTTAATATTTTTACATGATTTTTTTTGCACAAGATAGCTGAGGACGATACACAACCGGCCTAGTTTACTTTTTCGCATTTGCTTATATATTTTTTATATTACGATAATTTCAATTTCAGAACCGGTTTAAACCGGTTTCGAAAAAATATATTTTTTTTTTTAAATCTGAAACCAAAGCTGGAAAAGTAAAAACTAGGCTGATTGTGGATCGTCCTCAGTTATTTTTTGCAAAAAAATCATTTAAAAATATTAAAATTTCGGTGAAATATTTAAAAAGAACGCCCCCCCCCCCCTAGACTTTACATCATCATCCGGGTTTTTTTCTGTGCTTAGTGTTGCGCCTTAAGGGTGTTCTCAACTACTCCGCTCAACAAGCGCAAAACGTTTTGACACATTTACGAATTCATTTTTAACACAAAGATATAAAATTGGAATGCCTAACTATGGAAGCGATTTCGATTCGAACTTAGTTTTCCATTTTATGATAATTAAATTACCTACCCACTTATAAGCTATTTCGATCACGTGATCACCCGTTTTTCTCCTGCTTTTCGACCGGATTTTCTGCTTTCGTCGGGAAATGTGCTCAAAAACGTCAACTTTGAAGGCTTGTTATAAAAAATCTATTGTGTTAAAAAAAAAAAAAAAAAAAAAAAAAAAAAAACAGAAAACTGAGTGCAATTAGACAGTTTATGAATAACAAAACCTGCTATTTTCGTGCATTTCCGAACAAAAATAAATTAAACCATATGTCACAAAGTTGCCCTTTTTGATTTAATAACACCCTTAATAACTGGTGTTGAAATGGAATATAACTAGCATATGGCTAGCATAGTATGACTAACTCTTGTTTTTCAATAAGCATATCGATATTTAAATTTTTATAATATTCATATGTTGCCCTGTAGTTGTAACGTGAGCTTATCAGTTTGGGAGATTCAAAAGATTGTCGTATTTCTTTCATTTCATTCTCAAATATTCTTTTATTTATTTATTTATTTATATTTTCATTTTCTCTTTACGGGCACATGGAACATTAGACAAGTAAAATGAAGCAAATTTTTTGAAATATCTAACATGTATTTTAATTAAAAATAGAGATAGAATTATTTATGTATTTCTTTAACAGTAACTATACACATTATAGCTCATATATAAATCAAAAGAAATTAATTTCGTGTATAAATTGGTTTTCAAGCACTAATTATTTTTTTGCATATTTTATGGACACTATGTCTGCTCGGTACATTTTTCTTTAAAAACTGTTGAATGTTTCAAATTTATTATAATGTCGGAAAACATACTATCTGAAATTAATAAGAAGCAATTTCCATTTTGGCTTAGTTGAAATAAAATTAAAAACATTTTTCTAAAAATTTTTATTAACATATATTTTATTATTTCAAAGAATTTTTCACTCGGATCTAAAATGTTAGATATTCTTAAAGAAACAAGTTAGTGACATAATTTTGGAAAGTTTCAACTGTTTATCTAAAACACAATTTTTAAAAAGTGTACCAAAGCATAAAAAAGCACATTTTTTGTGGGGGGGGGGGGGGGGGGGCGGAACAAGTAGTCAATATATATGTATAATTTTTATTTTATTTTATTTTATTTTTTAATTTTTATTATCCTATATTAAGATAATGAGTTTTTACCATGTAAAGTCACAATAAATGTTACTGATTAAAGTAACAAAGTGGTATTTTAAGTTACATGTTAATATGAATGTTATCTCTTAATTCAAATTTTAATTATTTTATTAATTTAATTTTATATTAATATCGATTATTAATTATTTTCTCTGGTTCAATTATATTTCCATTCAGCTTTATCTTTTTTGTTTGTTATGGATAACTATTATTTTTACTTACTTTCAACTCCTTTTTCTAAAATATCTTTGTTCCTTGTTTAATAATTTGGTTTTTGTGTGTTGGTAGCCCCAAATACGTATTAATTTGCTATTTCATGGCTAATACGTGGATGAAACCGCACACTTCATTTGTAGTTCCAGAGCATTTGGGGCCTGATGATTCTGCTTTTGGAGCTACAAATTCTATTTGCATTCATTTTATTTATTTATTTTTTCAGATTTACTTGTTACACTATTTTTTTATTTTATTATAATTCAATTCAATTCTAATTCTTCGTTTTGGTTTATTGTTTTATTGATAAAATCCATTGGTGAATCTTGTCTACTTTTAATGGTATTATATATATATATATATATATATATGTATATATATATATAAAGCTATATTGATCAATTTCAAGGTAGTGTTAAATGTATAAAAGCATTTTTATCGCTTGTAGCAAATATTAAGTTATTTTATTTTATTATATTTTTACTTTTGAGGAATTATTATCAATTTATTTTAATTTATTAAAAAAATATATTATTCTTAAATTACATTATTCCATTAAGCACCTATTTTTATGAAAAATATTTCGAAATTCAGATTAGAATGCACCAGAATCATAAAATCCATTTTCCGCATTATTAAATAAATTAGAAATTCGATCTGTGGATAGATGCTCGTTAATGCTATTATCACATTTATGCATCAGCTGATTGCTTTATTCCCCCCTCCCCCGTGAGGTACTAAAAATAGATTCCAAAATTGAATTGCTAGTGTCTGGTGATACATTAATAGTAAAAACGTTGCACTTTATTATGATCGAAAAAGCACGTCTCCTGATAAATATGACGTCATTTTTTGCCAGAGAAAGTATTTTGAATACAAATCCAAATGATATTTCAGTGATACAGCATGTTTCTTGATGAATATAATAGCTTATTGAAAGTAAGTCTAGCAAGGAATGTGCTGTCCATTTATGTTTTTTGAAGATAGTCTTACTTTTTTCAACCCCTTGGGGACGAGCGACATGTAAACGTGCCGCAAAAAGGCTTAAGAATCCTTGTTTATCTCCACCAGTAAAATTTTACTGTAAAATTTCCTTTATTTAATGGGAGCATATTCTCGATTTAAGAAGGCACAAATTTTTGTTTTTAAAAACCGGTGACAAAGCCTTAAAAGTTTCGCAAAAGGCTCCCGTCGCGGAGGGATTAATAAATTGTGTCGTGCTTTTCGGTAACTTTGGTACTTCTCTGTTATCCCGTCGACCAAAATACTATCTCCAAATTATAAGATTAAATGCCAACTAATGGCGCCTGGTGCATGTAAAATCCGTCGTGGATGCAAAGTCCTTCAAGTTATTTGTGAATTATACCTCTAGAGGTGCCTTGCCAGGTGAAGGTCTCGTCATCTGATCAAGGTTCTAAATTACGAGACCAAATTGAGTAGCCGTTTGCAATACAAACAACAGAATATAACGTTAAGCAACCGTCAAAACAAAGTATGCTAGACTAAGAAGCAAGTACTGCAGATGTGATGACGCGCGAAGCGAAGGAATCATGTTTTTTGCCGCTACGCGGCAATTAGGCGGCTACCCGTCCCGATACCAGGTATCTAACCAATTAAGCTGAGGTAACTCGGCAGGTAGGGCCCTGGTCATCGGTTAGAAAGAAAGAAAGATTAAATGCCAATAACGGATGATCGTGAATGTCAATTCAATGACATTAAATACGATACACGTGTTTAAAACGTCATTAAGTGATTTTTATTTCGACTTTTTATTTTTATTTTTATTAATATTCTACTAATTAATTTGTTTTTTTTATTATTTACAATAAAAATTACGTCAATATGTATAATTTGCTATTAGTAACTTTTAAAGAGTTTTTTATAGAATTTACAGTCAAATTATTTTCAATTGAGTTATTCTAATGCATAAAAGAAAGAAAGAAAACTGCCGTATTACGCTGATTTTTTTTCAATATCAATTTATTTTAGTTTATTTTTTAAAAATGTTAGCCTTAAATTACATTTTTTTTCATTAAAAATTACCAAAGAAAGAAAAAAACTGCCGTATTACACTGATTTATTTAATATCGATTTATTTTAATTTATTAAAAAATATATTAGTCGTAAATTACATTTTTTCATTAAAATTAGCAACTATTTTTATAAAAAAATATTTCAAAATTTAGATCAGAGCCATAAAATCCATCTTCCGCATTATTAAAATAAATTAGAAATTCGATCTTTGGATAGCTCGCTATTAATTCTATTATCGCATTTATGCATCAGCTGCTGCTATTTGCTTTGCTCTCTTTCCCTCCCGTGAGGTGCTAAAAATAGATTCAAAATTGAATTGTGAGTGCTGTCTGGTGATACATTAATAGTAAAAACGTTGCATTTTATTATGATCGAAAAAGCACGTCTCCTGATAAATATGACGTCACTTTTTGCCAGCGAAAGTATTTTGAATACATAGTCAAATGATATTTGTGTGATACAGCATGTTTCTTGATGAATATAATAGCTTATTGAAAATAAGTCTAGCAGGGAATGTGCATTTTTATTCTTCGGAAATAGAGTTTAACATATATATATATTATAAATTTTAAATTTTTCCCCCCAAAACTAACTTTTATGCTATATTAATTTCCTTATAACAATATCCCGCACTTACATCAACTTATTAAATTAAAATCTTGCTTCTAGATCTAATCTATTAATCTTTATAGAAACGATATAAATTCCTAATTCGCCTTAAAAAACATTTATTCCAATACGCGTAGTTTTTAAAAGAAGGCTCTAAATTAAAAATATTCTTAATTAAATTTTATTTCTTAACATTCCAAATAAAACTCATTTTTTCTGTGTTTTTATCAACCCTTTTTAAGGAAGTCTTATTAAAATTATTCCAAAACCATATCTTTAAAAAAATATCATTATTTTTATTTATCTATTTATTTATTTTCCCTCTTTCAACATTCGATATGTGTGCATAATAATAAATTCATTTCTTTTCTTTTTCTCTTAAAATTAATCGTCTGCAAAAAATCGTTTGCACAAGATAGTTGAAATTCTGAGTCGATTATAAATTGATTAAATAATATATTTTTTAAATAAATTATCGTCTGTGGAATATAGCCTCGACTCTGGGCATGAGTTATGTTTACATAAAAAAATGATGGTTCGAGGGTAAAGAATGCTCTAGAATTTTCTTTTTAGATTTAAGAGGGGAAGTCTCGAGATGAGAAGAAAGATTCTTGGGTTTTTTTCTTGGATGAATACGGCTCGCTGAAATAATGATGGAATTTTCGGTAAAAGACAGTTTGCAAAAGGAGCCTTTCCCTTCTCATACTACAGATTAATAAATTAACTTACAGCAGCTAATGAGTAATTTATTGGATCCTCTACATCTACTTATTTTATTTTATTTTCCTCGTTGACCATGACTTCTGTGCGGTAGAACGGGGACCCTGGCGCTGATGTCTCTGACTCTAACTTTAAAATGTCACACACACATATATATATATGATATCGTACTTTTCAGTAACTTTTAAAGAATTTGCTAGAGAAATCACAGTCAATATTTTCAATAATGTTTAAATAAAAAAGGAAAAAAACTGAAAAAACTCATTTATTTAATTAAATCTGGTTTTTGTATGTTAATGTTGAATTCGTAATCGATATTTAACCCACTTCTTAATTATGCTAAAAATAAAAAAGAAATAAAAAAGAAAAGAAAAATCACGTTCACTGTATTTCTGATGACAATACCCATTTTAGTATATTTGCGATATTTTAACCTCTTGGCGACGAGCGACTCGTTTACGCGCTGCAAAAAGGCTTAAGAATCCTTGTTCATCCCCACCAGTAAAATTATACTGCAAAAATATGTCTTATTAAGCGGAGCATTTTCTCGGTTTAATAAGACACAAATTTCTGTTTTCAAAAAAAAGGTGACAAAACTTTAAAAAATTCGTAAAAAAATCCCGACGCGAAGGTGTTAATTATAAATTGCCGTATATACCCGTGTATAAAACGAGGAGTTTTAGACAAAATTTGGTAATATAAAATGGGGAGTCGACTTATACACGAGTCAAAAAAAAAAAAAAAAAAAAGAAAATCGGAGATAGCCGGCAAATGGGTAAGTCTTTTCCGTAATTGCATATCAGTCTAGGTTGGAGAGAGATACAGAAGCGGACAAAGGTCATTTCCCTGTGAGTAACAAAAAATATCAACAATAATGTCCCTGTAATTGTTCTGTATGCACCCATTTTTTTCTTGGGACAAAATTTCCTCCAATACGAGAGAGGATAGTTCGAGATTAAATGTACACCAACCATTTAAAATACTTTATATGAATTTTTATGCTTATTTTTTTTTATTTATTTATTTATTTATTTATTTATTTTTTCAAAATAAAATTGCACTTGCCTTTCATTTTTATGAATAATATTTTCACATTACAAACAACACATTATGTGAAGTGACAAGACAATTACTTTATCTTTCTATTTAAAAATGCGGAGATAGAAACGGTTTTTCCCACATGAGTGCATTAACTTTTTCATTTTCAATAAATTGTTGTTGTTATCATAATCTGTAGATGCCCTTTCAACATCCTTTCAAGATCAAAGTGTATTTGGCAATCACATGTGCGCGTGCACCTTTTTTTAAAAAATTCATTTGATATGAGATTATATTCTTTTATGCAAGTTCTTCTTTGTGGAAACAATAAATTGATATGGTGAGAGATTAAACACACAAAATGCAACATCTTTTAGTATCGCAGAATGCACTGTCATCATTATTGATACTTTATGCTGTACCATAATAATTACATCGAAGTTGTGAAATTTGTTTGGTGCTGCCATTTGTTAAGACGTGGGGATTAATAATAAAGGTAAAAAATAGCATGCTTTTTAACACTTTCCAACATTGGTGAAAAGTGTTTATGAATCCAGTTGTCGCGTTGTTTGTCTGTCCGACTTCTAACTAAATAATTGTGTAAATATACTCCAGTTGCATATGATTGGTATAGGTGCCTGAGATTTACCATGGTATGTTCGACATTGAAGGTGAAATGATTAATAATTATAGTTTATTTACAGGGACACTCAAAGGCATTCTTTTACTTTAAGGTCTGTGGGAGAAATCTTTGAAATGCATTTAATTATGTTAATCTAATTTGAATATATTGAATTTATATTCATTACTAAGCTACAAGAAGCTTACTGTAGAGCATAGTGTGCATACTAGCATTAGCATTTTATCATTAATTTATAGGGAAACACAAATCAATTCCGTTACATTATTATGAATGGTGATTACCGATCGTTCGTTTTCATTTTTTGTATGCGTTTTCAAATTTAACTAATTTTTTGCGTATACCTGGTATATATAAATTCTATGTCATATACAGGGCCGTACAAAAGAATACGAATGAATTTCCTTCAATGACAGAAATTATTGAAGAAAACTTTTCAACCGCGTTATGCATTCTTTAACTGAACAAAATTTTAGAAAACAATGCATTATATATATACAAATCTATAGGTCATAGACAGAACTTCACAATATAATTTGAAAACTTTTGAAAACGTTAGTACAAAATAACAAAAATATCTTATTTTAGTGGAGGATGTTGTTGTTGAGAAACAAAATTTACAAGCAATGTTGAGCAATAATGGTAATGCAGTTGAATTCATATATACTGATACAGTATAACCCAATAATTCGGATTAATTGGGACCAGACCCAATCCAGATTATCGAAAAATACGGATTATCCGGAGAATTGGAAAAAAAATGAAATAAAATAGAACATTCTTACAGAAAATCGCCTATATGTTAAACTCATTGAATATTTATAGACAATAAAAATATGTTTACTTTGTGTAATTCTTTCGAAAATATTTCAGATTTTTTTATAAATTCAGAATACGACGATGAAACAAGTTAATGTTATGGAAATTAGCCAATCGCTTCTCAAACTTAAAAAAAAAAATGACGAAATCGATCCGGATTACACGGAGATCCGGATTAACGGGGTCCGAATTAGGCGGGGTTCTACTATAGAAATAACAAACTAGCTTTTCCCACAAATATATTGTTATTGTTGTAAAAACAAGATTACAGGCGATATTGAGCAATAATGATAATGTAGTTGAATTCATACATATTACTACAAAATAAGAATGCTAACTTTTCTACACATATGCTATCATAGTTGTAAAACAAGATCAACAAGCGATACTGGGCAATAATAATAATGTTATTGAATCCAAACGTACTGCTACAAAACAACAAGACTGGCTTTTCCGCGTATGTGCTTTCATTATGATAAAACAAGGTTTGCTGGAGGGCCATAATGATAAAGTAGTTGTATTTATACATACTGCTACAAAATAGAAAAATAGCTATTCTTCATATGTGTTATTATTGTTGTAAAACAAGATTTACATACGATATTGAGAGATAATAATAATATGGTTTATTTCATACATATTGCTTCAAAAGAATAAAACTAGCTTTTCCGCGTACGTGCTTTTATTGTCATAAAAAAATTTTACAGGCAATATTGGGTGTATTTAATGATAAAGTAGTTGAATTCATACACACTACTACTAAATAAAAACAAGTTGGATGTGCCAATCCCAAAACTTTCTTCTATCTCATACGTACATTTTAATATTTCAAAATTTAGTTACACATGTTAATGCGTTAATATTATTAATTCAGTTTATTTATTTGAATAATGTACATCTGACTTGTGTGCTCGACATGAAAGTCTGCTTATAAGTCATCGTCAATATACAAGAATTTACATCACAAGAGCAATAAAACCAGGAGCTCCACACAAAGTGTGTGTGCAATGGAGCCAGCGGGAATCGAACCCACAACCTCCAGATTAACAGAGCGGCATCTTAACCACTCGGCATTAATTCAATACTTTACCAGTTATAATTTCCATCTTAAGTTTCTGCTTCAGTCAGTTAATCGAAGTAAAAACGAGTTTCCGTCTCTGCATGAGCGAATGGACAATAGAGCAATAAGCAGATTTTTTTCAAATTTAGTAAGGAGCTACTCCCCATATCTAAAAAAAAAAAAACAGAAACAAAAAATTTAGTTCAGTTCTATGTATAACTTCAAACACTTTTCTATGGTAAAATAATAAAACTGGCACAGACATCTTGATTATAGTGCCTCCTACCGGCAGATTTTTTTCAAATTCAGGGAGAATCTTCTGACAATAGCCAAACACTTAAACAAAAAAAAAAAAAAATCATTCAATTTTATGCATAATTTCATACACTTTTCTATTGTAAAATATTGAAAATGGCACAAAAATCACTATTGCATCGCTTCTTTAAGGCAGATTTTTTTTTCAAATTCACGGAGGACCAACCAGCCATAGCCAAACCATGGCCAACTAGATATATAGACCCATCTATTTTAGATTAATGTATGAAGCCTCTCGCCAGAGGACTCTGATACCTTGCCCAAGTTATTCTGACCAATCGTGCAAACTTTGAAATAAAACAATGACTATGTGCTCAGAACAAAAAATAATTTATTCAATACTAATTTGGGCAAGGTTTGCGTCACGTGGCTCAATGAAATGGTTCATGATTTGAAGCTGAATTCAGCTTCACTTTTTCGGCGGTTTTTAGCGAAACGCGCAGGCCTTTATATATTTAGTTGGCCATGGCCAAACACTTACACAAAAAGTTTGGTTCAATTCGATGAATGACTTCATACACTATTAGTTGATACAATATTGAAAATGGCACAAAAATCACTATTGCAGCGCCCCCTTCTGTCAGATTTTTTTCAAATTCAGGGAGGACCAACTAGCCATAGCCATACATTTACACAAAAAAATTGGTTTAATTCGATACATAACTTCATACACTTTTAGTTGGTACAATATGAAAATAGCACAAAAATTGCAACGCCCCTTTCGGCGGAATGTTTCAAAATTGAAGAAGAACCTGCTTGCCACAGCCAAAAACATTCACAAAAAAATTGATTCAATTCTATGCATATCTTCATACATTTTTTTATGGTAGAATGGCGACATACGGACACACGCACAGACAGACATTTTGTAAAAACATGTTTTTTGGAATCTCTGACCCCTAAAACGTGTAAATCTGTCGAAAACCGGAAGTCGAAAAAAATTTCGATTACAATACTTACTTCTATTGAAGATAGAAGAAAGTAAAAATAGCTTTTCTGCACATATGCAATTATTGTTTAAAACAACATCTGCAGGCGATATCAAACGATAACGATAATGCAGTTGAATTCATACATACTGCTTCACAATAACAAAACTCGGTCGCAGACATTTAGCCGACAACCAAATAGCCGACAAGACAATTGCATACAGAAAAACTTTATTTACAAAAAATAAAATCAAAATAAGAACCGGGAACAGGCAGACACTTGTCACCAGAGATTACTGCACGACCCGATATGCTCGTAATATATGTCTCCCGAATAAGCAATGGTCTCACTAATCATGATCTTCTTCATCAGCTTGAGGTACTTCTTAGAGCATATCCTCCTTAATGATCTATCATTCGCCGGGTCCCACGATCCCAATGCCCCGACGACAACAGCCTCCACTATAGCAGTATTTCTATTAATGGACAGTTCACGAGCCAGCTGTTCATATTTATCCAATTTCGCCTTTCTCGCTTCTTCAAAAGCAGATGGGCCGTTCTCGAACGGGACAGTGGCGTGAAAAATTATGATATCATGACCCTTCTGGATGACAAGGTCGGGTCTAAGATTCCGGGTGCCCAATACCCGGTCCTCTCCCAGTATGGCCCACCTTTCACTAGCAGCTTTTTTAATCCTTTCCAGGATGGCATTATGCCTCTTTCTGAAGAATGTGCTGTGGACCATACAATGGTCGAGGACGTGTGGTAGAGTCTCAACTTTTGGGCACCGCCGGCACATCATATTAACCGGACCAGGGTTCCTTCTGGTAGGTCGATTATACACACTGAGCTTCACCAGGCCAAGGCGAGCACGGTGAATAAATCTCCAATCCTTGAACCTGGTGAAAGCTCCATCTGTCACGAAATGGGTTGACTCCCTGGCCGCGGCAACACAGTAATTGGTCTTACCTTGGTGCCTATGCTCCCTAAGTGAGGAGGTACGATCCTTTCTGAATTTATTTCTTAGAGTGGAAAACACCTTCCTCCTGTCACTTATAACCATGTCACCAACCAGTAGATCTATATCATTGTTTTCTGATATTTCCCGTTCGGTCTTAAGTCTATCGGTTGCTTGCCTAGTTTTGGTCCAAGTTGTGGTGTACCTTTTAGAGCTACGATGTTCAGGGGAGGTCACCGAGTTCAGAAAATCTTGCATGTTTTGTACTCTCGTACAGACAGACATTTTGTAAAAACATGTTTTTTGGAATCTCTGACCTCTAAAACGTGTAAATCTGTCGAAAACCGGAAGTCGAAAAAAATTTTCGATTACAATACTTTCTTCTATTGAAGATAGAAGAAAGTAAAAATAGCTTTTCTGCACATATGCAATTATTGTTTAAAACAACATCTGCAGGCGATATCAAACGATAACGATAATTTACATTTACATTTACACAACATTGCCATACATTTACACAAAAAAATTGGTTTAATTCGATACATAACTTCATACACTTTTAGTCGGTACAATATGGAAATAGCACAAAAATTGCCGCGCCCCTTTACGTAATACGGCGGAATGTTTCAAAATTGAAGGAGAACCTGCTTGCCATAGCCAAAAACATTCACAAAAAAATTGATTCAATTCTATGCATATCTTCATACATTTTTTGATGGTAGAATGGCGACATACGGACACACGTACAGACAGACATTTTGTAAAAACATGTTTTTTGGAATCTCTGACCCCTAAAACGTGTAAATCTGTCAAAAACCGGAAATCGAAAAAAAATTTCGATTACAATACTTTCTTCTATTGAAGATAGAAGATAGTAAAAATAGCTTTTCTGCACATATGCAATTATTGTTTAAAACAACTTATGCAGGCAATATCAAACGATAACGATAATGCAGTTGAATTCATACATACTGCTTCACAATAACAAAACTCGGTCGCAGACATTTAGCCGACAAGACAATTAGCATACAGAAAATAGTCGACAGGACGTTTAGCCGACAAGTAGATTTAGCAGACACGTACATTTTGTTGTAAAACAAGATTTACAGGTGATATTGAAGAATAATGATAATGTAGTACAGTTGTGCGTACTGGTACAAAGTAACAAAGCTATCTTTTCCGCGTATGTGCTATTATTGATGTAAAACAAGATTTACATGCAGAAAAATCATAGCGATTACCCTACATTAATAGTTTTTGAAAATCTCATTTTTTCCCTTACAAACAAATTTAGATTTTGGGGCGATCAGCAAAGGAGTTGACCATTGCTGGGGATGCCAATCGTCGCATAAGTATAAAATGTTTGTTCATAATGATTAAAAAAAAAAAAAAAAAAAAAAAAAGGTCAGTAATAAGCCAAGATATTAACTCTTAAAGACACGGACGGATTACTCTTTGCGGCATCGATTTTTAATACCATTATGCAACTTTAAATGATATATTGGTGTAATGCAATTTCCAGTTACTAATTCATATATTTTATTGTACAGAATCTCTATATGCGATTAATATTCGCACTTTACCGATTATTTTTTAACATGAAGAAGATGCATTCATAACACAATCGTAATTTTTTTCAAATCATTTACTTTGCTTTTCATATCATCATACGCAATAACTACGAAAATTTATATTTAAAAAAAAAAATGAAAATCATTAAAATACCCCCAAACTTGTTAATTAAACCTATGTTACTGATCTTCTACAATGCACTTAAACAAATTTCAAACAAAAATCAATCAGAGTGGCAGAGTACCCTAAACTACATCAAAATAACAAAAATTCTTAGAAAAAGTTTTAAAAAACTATTGAGGAAAGGGAAGGAGCGAGAATCATTACTGCATTTACCCATCTCTTTTCTTTTCCTTTTTTTTTTTCTTTTTTTTAACTTACACATTATATGTAGGATACGGTAAATCTTGCAATCGTTTTAAAAATCGAAAAAAAAAAAAAATTGACGAATTTACACATTTTAGACAATGGAGATTCCGGAAAACATATTTTTAGAAAAAAAAAATACCATTCGTCCGTCTGTCTGTAAACGCTCCATCTCCCGAAAAAATTGAGATAAAGACTTAAAATTTGGTATGTATTTAATATCTAATAATGAAAAGCATCCTATTCAATATCAGTAACCTCGATTATCCGGAATTTTTTTTTCGGACTCTAGAAATATCCGTTCTAATAAAAGGTACCTAAAAAATTTCAATTAAAAAAATAGTAGTTATTAAAGACAATAAAAAATATAAATTTTGCATAAAAAATTAAGTCGATCAGATAATTAATTATCAAGATATTTATAATCCTATTTTCCACACTCTTCGATTTTTCATGACCCTGTATTTCATTCAAATTTTAATTCAAAGATATATTTTAATTGGAAATGAGACACTTCATCTAAGTTAGTAAGCTGTTAGTTAATCCGTTTATCATTTTTAGAGTTATAAGGATATTTCTTTTACTACTTGATTATTACGTTGACCAAAAAAACTATTACCAAACTATAAGATTAAATACCAACAATGCTTATAGTAAATGTCACATGCACATGACATTAAATACGTTACATGTGTTTGTATATCATAATTGATTTTTAATTTGACGTTTTATTTGTATTTTTATTAATGTTTTATTAATTTATTTGTTCTTTCGTTATTTAAATGAAAACTATGACAAGTTTTATAATTTACGAGTACTTTGGCGATTTATATAATTTGTCGAACTGGGTCGATTGGATAATCAAGCGGTACCCGCAACTCATTAATACAGCATTAGTATATGTTTTAAAAATATTTAAATATACGTTTAAATTTTATTTTGAAGCTGTAATGCATTTTATAAAAAGTTTACACGCGTTTTATTTTCATATTTTTTAGTATGCATATCTATGATAGGTAAATATTTCGGTGGTCCCCAACGAAATTTCTTTTTTTCAGTGTATTCGAATAATTACAAGTGTGACTAATTAAAATATGAAAGACTTGCGCAAAAATAAAAAGATAATTATATACTTCTCATTAATAACCTTTACTTGTCATTCGATACGAATTTGCGCAATACGTTCTAGATTATCGTGAATGTTCTTTTTTTCTCTAGTTAATGTCACGCAAGACAAATGAGATGCCTATCTAATAGATAATGCCATTCTAATAGATTGCAGTGACTGATACTATCTGTTAATTAAAAAATTATCGCAATAAATTGACAACATAATATTGGAAATCTCTTTCACATTTGAAAGTAAATTTTGGTTAGGATACAAGCATGCATTAACAGAAATATGAAGTAATAGCATCAAAAGAAACAAGAACGAAAAATTTATACGTACAGTATTGATTATGTGGCACTTTCCAACACATTCCATAATATTGTAATAAAGCTTTATTAGGATGAGCGAAGCGAATCCTCTACTAGGCCACTCAAATTACATTTTGTCGTACACTTTACAAAAAAAACTATTCAATATTTTAACTTCAAATTAAACACAAAAATAAATTATGATCTGTAGATTTGCGGAATATACTTTTTTTTAGAGTAAAACGTTAAAAAATTTATTATTTTAATTAATTTATTTTACATGTATTTCCAATACGGACGCATTTTAGCAAGTAAATAAAAAATGAAACGCGTATATTTTCAGAAAAAAAAATATAAATCATGGAGTAAGTTATAATAGATAGAATCATGATTAATTTAATAAATAAAATATGTTTTCATTTTTCAGCAAAATCGTTTGCACAGATGACACTTAAACATTTTAAAAGAATTGTATTATGGATTTTTTTTTTTTTTTTTTTTTTTTGTAAAGTGGCAACAAAATAATTGTAAACAAATAAAATTAATTGTTAAATTTGCTATATAAATGAAAAATTAAAAGAATTGAAGCATGAAGTTGATGCCTCGATTCCAGCTCTTTATAAATGTACTAAAGCAAAGTTGGCCGATTCAAAAACGACAAATATACTTTAACCATTTCTTACTTTATCATTTGGATCTAAAGTAATGTTACGTTCCTATTTGTGGACCGAAAAAGATTTAGTGAACGGGACTTTAGATTTTGTTGCACGTAATAAAGAAAATCACAAGCCACCAGACCAGATATCGCGAATAATCATGGATAAATTTGAATACTACAATAATTTAACTTATAAGAATTGGTGCGTACCAATTCCTCCAATAATTAAATTCTAGAAAAATGGAAGCATAAATTGCTCAAGGAAAGAATTTCTTCTGGAGTTAGCTTTTGCTGTTACAATTCATAAATCCCAAGGTTTAACATTAGATGAAGCAGTTATAGATATTGAGGATATATAGACATCAGTTGGCTTAAAAACGTACGTAACGTTATCGAGAGTGAAAATCCTTCAAAATTAAGCATTCAATAGGAAATTTTCCTTACGAAACATTCTACAATATCAAAAATTCTAATACGCTAACATGTATAAAAACGAAGAAATTAGAAAAAAAAGTTTTACAGTTAAAAATTCATAGTGTCAACGAGCAGGGCCGTAACTACCGCCGGGGCACTGCCTCGGGGCCCCCAAGCCTGAGGGGCCCCAAACTGATGGTTAAAAAACTATTGATTTTAGTTTCTAGTCTAAGTTCCTATAAAATGTCCAGCACATACCTAAAAGTTAGTAATTAAAAAAAAATCAAAGTGCTAGAATAGATGTTTTTGCTTGTCTGTCAATACACTCCTTACGCTTCGCATGCAAAAGGAGTTCTACAGCAGACAGCAAAATGTCGAGTCGAATGTGTCATGTTGCGCCAGCATGTTTGCTGATCCCACCGAAGCTAGTATAAGGAAGAAAATATGGACTTCTAATCGACTGAATAATATAAAAAGCATCTAAAAAGTCTAGAAAATCTTTCTTCTTATCTATACTAATAAGTTAACAAAACGCTCTGTTTACGTATGTGTGCATATGTGTATGTGAGTGTGTGACTGCGATGGTTAGCAAAATCTACCGCACATAGAAGTCTGAAATTTTATGTGAAGATAGTCCAAGACAGGTCCTGATGCACCTGAGGCTCAGACTTTTAATATTTTAAGGGGCAGGGCCCTGGGCCCCTTACAATTTTTATGCGCCAAATTGTTAATAGCTTGACTCCTTTTTATCTAATCTTTTCCGTTTGAGGTACCTTTCTCCTTTTAAATATTTTCGCCTTTTTACTCTTCAGTTTGACCTTGGACTCTTGGGGCCCGTTTTAGGGCCCCTTTTAGTCTTTGTGATAGTAAATTGTTAATAAATTGCTTCCATTAATTTCGATCTTCATTTTTGGGATACCTGTTCCATTTAGATATTTTCAAATTTTTACATTCCATATAAGACACTGCCCCCCCCCCCTAGATAATCATAGGGCCGACCCAGGGGCCCTTGATCTTATTGTGCGGTAAACATTTTTCATTCCCTAAATTTCTCACCTTCTTAGTGCAAATTTTTAAAGCTGAATCTTGGACTCTTATCTCAGGACCAACACCCTGATATTTTTATTCGTACCCTGGGGCCCTTTTTTAACGCTTACCCAAACAATTGGTGCATTAAAAAAATATTATTCTTGCAAATAATTCATACTCTATGCTTAATTTTGACTAATTAAAGGTTTAAAGCGTTATGTACTAAAACATTTTAACATGTTTTCATGTTAGGGCCCTGATTGTATTTGTCAGTTGGCCCCTATGGGGCCCTCTATCATAGCTCCCTTAAAAATGGTCGGATTAACTAGCTTTTTTTAACAACTTTTTAGGTCCTCCAACTACGACATGAACAAAAAAAAATTTTTTTTAGACTTCAGCTACCACTATTAATGAATATTAATCGCTTTCTTGGAGCCCTTGGTGCAGCTTCTTTAAAAATGATCCAAATTGCTTTCAATTTTATTCAACATAGTTTTAGCGTCTTCCCATTATTTTAATAACTACACAAATATTTTTATACCCAACTACATGCGAAATAATTTCCTGGCCCCTTGGGCCCCGGTACAGGCCCCCTTGAAGTTTTTGTAATAATAAATTGTCAATAAATTGCTTCCTTTTAATCTGATCTTCATTTTTAGGATTCTGTATTCATTTAGATATTTTAATGTTTTGACATTCTATATAAGACACTGTGTTCCCCTGTGGAATCATATGGTCCAGCCTAGGGCCCTTCAACATTTTGTGAAATAAACATATTTCACTTCCTATATTTCTGATCTTCTTAGTGCAAAATTTTAAAGTTGCTTGGGACTCTTCTTTCAGGACCATTCCAGAAAACCTGATGTTTTTATTTCGACCTTAGGGTCCCTTTTTAAACATTTGCCCAATCAATTGGTACATTTAAAAAATTATATCATTCCAAAGAATAGTTCCTACTATACGCTTAATTTTGACTAATTAAAGATCTAAAGCGCTATGTACTAAAATATTTTAACTGGTTTCATATTAGGTCCTGGTTTTAACTGTCAGTTGGTCCCTACAGGGCCCCATATTATAGCTCCTTTAAAAATGGTCCAATTCACTAGCTTTTTTTCTTCTATCAATTTTTTATGTCCTTTCTCTACCTATTACATGAACGACAAAAGAATTTCTCAGACTTCAGCTACCATTAATTTTGTTTGTCAACTGCTTTCTTGAGGCCCTCGATGCACTTCTTTAAACATGAACCAAATTGCTTTCAATTTTATTTAACATAGTTATAGCGTCTTTCCATCATTTTAATAACTACAAAAAATATCTTTGTACCCAACTACATGCAAAATAAATTCCTGGCCCCTTGGGGCCCGTTGAAGTTTTTGTAATAATACATTGTTAATAAATTGTTTCCTTTTAATCCGATCTTCCTTTTTTAGGATTCTTTATTAATTTAGATATTTTAATGTTTTGACATTCCATATAAGACACTTTGGCCTCCTGTGGAATCATAGGGCTCAATCTAAGGCCCCTGAACATTTTGTGAGGCAAACATAGTTCACTCATTAAATTTATTCCCTTCTCAGTGCAAAATTTTTAAATTTGAGTTTTGGACTCTTCTTTCAGGGACAGGATTCTCATATTTTCATCCGCGGCTAGGACCTTTTTTTTTAAACATTTTCCGAATCAATTTGTGCATTTCGATAAAATATTATTAAAATGAATAATTCATATCCTATGATTAATTTTGACTAATTGTAGATCTAAAGAGCTAAGTAACTAAGATATTTCAACATGTTTTCCTGTTAGGGCCCTCTTTTTAACTGTCAGTTGTCCTTTTTGGGCCCTTATTATAAATCCCTTTAAAATGGTTCAATTAACTCCTTTTTTAAACAACTTCTTAAATCCATCAGATACTAAGAAACCGCCATAGTCTAGCTACCACCAATTTTGAATATTAATCGCGTTCTTGGGACCGTTGGTGCAATTTCTTTAAAAATGATCCGGATTGCTTGCAATTTTTTTTCACATTGCTTTAGCGTCTTTCCATTACTTTAATAACTATAAAAAATATTTTATATCCAACTACATGCGAAATAAGTTCCTAGCCCCTTGAAGATTTTGTACCATAAATTGCTATTAAACTGCCCTCTCTTAATCCAATCTTCATTTTTGGAACTAGTTTTTCACTTAATTTCCCATGTTCTTACATTCCATTTAAAAGCCTGAGACTCCCTATGGTCTCGGCTCAGGCACCTTGAAATTTTCGTTCTCCATGCATAAATTTAAAGTTGAATTTTGGACTCTTATTTCAGGACCTACACCCTGATGCTTTTATTGAGGTCCAAAGGCCTTTTTTAAAGCATTTACTCATTTTTTTATGCATTTCTTTAAAATATTATTTAACGAATAATTCATATCCTATGCTTAATTTTGACTAATTGTAGATCTAAAGTGTTAATTGTTTGCTTAAGGTTATCATAACGTGTCCCAGACAATGACGGATGGGTCAACTAGTCTATTAATAAATACATAAAATCGAAAAACATTTATCATAATCCAGCTTTCAAAAGGTTTTTAAACAGAAACGCATGATTAGGTTACATTTACTCAAAAATGAACCTAAATAAAATGCTCTTTAAAATATTCAACTAATCAGAAGTCCGTATTTTCTTCCCTATGCTAACTTCAGTGGGATGGGCGAAAATGGCGTCGCCGCCAAGTGCGTGCCGAGTAGAGTTGTCCAATTCTACATTTTTTAGTCATTTTTGGGCTTATCATACTATGTACATTTAAACAAAGGTGTGCGAGAAAATAAACTATGCCCGGGGCAAAGTTTCAATTTGCCCTCCCTGGGGGGGCCCCCCCGGAGGTTTTGCCCCGGGGCCCCCAAGTTTATAGTTACGGCCCTGTCAACGAGAGCAGATTTCAAATGTTTTTCCAGAAAATAGGATTTTGACGAAGTAAATTTCTTCAAGTTCTCTTCAAATATATTATTCTAAAATAGCTATCAAAGATAATTTGATGTTAATTACGAAGATTGGAAACATGCATATTTCAAACAACTTTAAAAAACACCAGTGGCTACTGGAAATTGTAAAAACATCTTTAAAAGAGCTTTTAGTTGAAAATTTAAAAATATTTCGTAAAAGTTTGCTTCGAAAATGTTTTATTATGCCAGTCTTACATCATAAATAAAAAATTTAAATGCGCCAAAACATAAAATAACGTTTTTGTTTAATAAAGATGCAAAAATAATAATAAAAAAAATATTTTTACTTTCAAATATCTGTTTTATAAAATAATGCTTCGCGAATCCAAACAAAGCATGGCTTTTCCTAGTAGTTTATTAAGGTTAAATATGATGTCTAAATAAATAAATTGAAAAAACCTATAACTAGTTTGAAAACCCAATTTCTTCTATTACAATCAATAATCAGAAAAATATCAAACATACATGTATATACTGTTCTGAAAAATGTTTCAAAATCTATGCTTCATGCATGAATTTTCCCATTCTTCGTATTTTATTTTATTTATTTAATTTTTTTGTTAGTGTTTATTTTAAGTAATTAAAGTAATAGAAGAAAATTTATTCTTATTGTTATTAAACATTAAATAGTTTTCCATTCGCAGTATACCGTAATGGGAATGATAAAAAAATATTTTCATTGACTAACGATTTGTGAAAAGAATCTATGAGCAAATAATAATGAAAAGAAAAAAATGCCACGTATTAACTGAACATCATTCTAACTTTGAGCTTTTCATATGCAATTAGTAATACGAAATTTGTTAAAATATTTTTTTCTGTCTTTTTAGAAATCTAAGAAAACTTCAAATGCAATCAAAACTGGTGATCTCCAGACCACATTTTTAATTGAGACAACTGGCATTAATTATAAATAGAAGTTTTCTTATACGTCCATTAAAAACATTTAAAAAATATGCATTAAAATATTTAATTGCTATAAAGGACGTCAAATACTAATAAAAACATTAAAAGATCTTAATAATTTTTACATGTTTCGATTGAATTTACTCAATCATCATCAGAAAAAAAAAATACAAATAAACACAAAGATGGAAAATGACAATAAACTATTACAAATTTATATTATATTATTATTATAAATTATTGTAATTATAATTAATTATCATTATAATATTAATTATTATTATATTACAAATTTATACTATATTATTATTATATTATTATTTATTATTTAAATTATTACAATTTTGTAATAGTTTATTGTCATTTTCCATCTTTGTGTTTATTTGTATTTTGTTTTTCTGATGATGATTGAGTAAATTCAATCGAAACATGTAAAAATTATTAAGATCTTTTAATGTTTTTATTAGTATTTGACGTCCTTTATAGCAATTAAATATTTTAATGCATATTTTTGAAATGAGACAACTGGATTGAACTAAGGGAGGACTTCCTCTTTTACAAAATTGGGAGAACCTCGAGGACCACTGATGATTTCCAGACCACAGTTTTGGTTGAATCAGTCAGATTAAGCTAAGAAAAAACTTGTTATTTTAGAAATCTAAAAAAACAAAACAAAACGAGAACCATTGATTGGTAACCTGTAGAAAACAATTTCGATTGAGTCGATCAGATTAAGCTAAGATACGGCATGCTCTTTTAGAAATCTAAAAAAACCTCGGAAACCACTGGTGACATCCAGACCACAGTTTTGAAAGAGTCAATGAGATACGAGACGACTTGCTCTTTTAAAAATCTAAAAGAACCTCGAGGCCATTGGTGATTTGCAGATCACAGTTTTGAATGAGCCAATCGGTTTAAGCTAAGATACGACTTGCTCTTTTCGAAATCTAAAAGAACCTGGAAAACCACTAGTGACTTGTAGACCACAGTTTTGATTGAGTCGATCAGATTAAGCTAAAATGCGAATTGTTATTTAAAAATCTAAACGAATCTCGAAAACTATTGGTAACTTGCATACACAGTTTTGATTAAGTCGATCAGTTTAACCTAAGATACTACTTGCGGTTTTAGAAATCTAAAAGAACCTCTAGAACCACTGTTGACCTTCATACCACAGTTTTGATTAAGTCGATCAGTTTATACTAAAATACGACTTGCTCTTTTATAAATCTAAAGGAACCTCGAGAATATTGGGGATCTGCAGACCACAGTTTTGAAAGAGTCAATGAGATACGACTTCCTCTTTTAAAAATCTAAAAGAATCTCGAGAACATTGGTGATTTGCAGACCACAGTTTTGAATGAGCCAATTGGTTTAAGCTAAGATACGACTTGCTCTTTTCAAAATCTAAAAGAATCTGGAAAACCACTGGTGACTTGAGACAACAGTTTTGATTCAGTCGATCAGATTAATCTAACTATCTAAGATACGACTTGCTTTTTATTTCTAAAAAAGCAAGTCATATCTTAGATTAGAAGAAAAGAAAAGAATCTTGAGAACTGCTGGTAACTTGCATACCACATTTTTGATTGAGTCGATCAGTTTAAGCTAAGATACAACTTGCTGTTTTAGAAATCTAAAAGAACCTCTAGAACCACTGGTGACCTTCAAACCACAGTTTTGATTAAATCGATCAGTTTATACTAAAATAGGACTTGCTTTTTTAGAAATCTAAAAGAACCCGGAGAACCACTGGTAACAATGTAGACCACAGAGATAGAGTCGATCAGATTCAGCTAAGATACGATTTGCTTATTTAGAAATCTAAAAGAATCTCGAGAACCACTGATAACTTGCATACCACAGTTTTGATTAAATCGATCAGCTTAAGTTAAGATACAACTTACTCTTTTAGAAATCTAAAAGAATCTTGAGTACCACTCACTGTAAAAAAAAATTGTAATTTTCACAGAAAAAAACTGTATTTTTTACAGCAAAAAACTGTTTTAAAGAAAAACAGTTCTTTTTTGTAAAAAATACAGTTTTTTTCTGCAAAAATTACAATATATTTCTTTATTTTACAGGAAAAAACTGTTTAAAGAAAAAACAATTTTTTACTGTAAAAAAAATTGGAATTTGTAATTTTTACAAAAAAAATCCATATTTTTGTGTGACAAAAAATAATTGTTTAAAAGAAAAAACAGTTTTTTGCTGTAAAAAATATGGATTTTTGTATTTTTTACAGAAAAAAACTGTTTAAAGGAAAAACAATTTTTTACTGTAAAAAAAATTGGAATTTGTAATTTTTACAAAAAAAATCTATATTTTTTTGTTTGACAAAAAAAAATTGTTTAAAAGAAAAAACAGTTTTTTGCTGTAAAAAATATGGATTTTTGTATTTTTTATAGAAAAAAGCTGTTTAAAGAAAAAGCAATTTTTTACTGTAAAAAAAATTGGAATTTGTAATTTTTACAAAAAAAATCTATATTTTTTGTTTGACAAAAAAAAATTGTTTAAAAGAAAAAAGTTTTTTTCTGTAAAAAATATGGATTTTTGTATTTTTTACAGAAAAAACTGTTTAAAGAAAAAACAATATTTTACTGTTAAAAAAATTGGAATTTGTAATTTTTACAAAAAAAATATTCCATATGTTTTTGTTTGAGAAAAAAACTGTTCGAAAGAAAAAAAAGTTTTCTTCTGAAAAAAAACAATATGGATTTTTGTAATTTTTTCAGTAAAATCCATGCATTTTTTATCCGTACAGATTAAAAGTAAAATAGTATTCCTTTTTCTTTAAGGGTCTCAAATCAGAAAGAACAATTTTATAACATTTTTTTTTTTTTTCATGAAAATAGCAAATGTTGTCCAGAAAGTTCCTAATCGCGCTTATTTACTCGTCTTTTTTTCCGCAATTGCAATAGATATGTTAGAAAATGTTGTCAAAGTAGACGTTTTGATCTGAATTCCCGCGCGGAGAAAGATTAACCACTCAAACAGGGGAGAAAAACGTGTTTGTCATGCGATTGAAAACGCTTTCAATTCAATAGGTAATTTATTAATCCCAAAATGGAAAATTCCCTTCGATTGAAAATCGCTTCCTTGGTCTGGATTTCTAGTTTGCGATATTTCCGTTAAGAAATGGATTTGTGAATATGCAAAAAAGTTTTTCACTTGTTGAGCAGAGCAGTTGAGAACAGACTTATTTGATGCAAGGAATACAAACTGTAATCGCACTATGAGTTTTTACTGTATGGCTTTTATTAGTGGTTTAAAGCCACAGTAAACAAGAACAAACTGGAGTAACATTTGGAAATATTTTTTTCTTCAATTGAAGGATAGGGGCTTGTGAAGAATGGACTAAGACTGGTTTAAAAGATAATAAAAATGCAAAATAAATGTCTGAAAATTTTTTGCGAGTATTCTTTTGTAAGATAACATCTAAAAATTTAGTCCAGGTATACAAAATTTTGTCATTTTACAAGAGGAAATTTTAAATCATTTCACTATTCAAGGGATCGGGGCTTTCTGTGGGACGGGAGCAAGTTTGCAGTAGAAAATATATTTACAGATTTTTTTCCGTCACATTTAACTTGATTCATAAATACTTTATACATAAATAAAACGGCTCATTTATTTTTTAAACTTTCACTAACAATAGCTATTGGGATGATAGAAGCAAAAACTCAATTCCAGTTTGCAAAATGCAAGAAAAAAAAATTAAATTATCATAAAACAAAAAAAAAAAAAAAAAAAATTAATAGAAATAGAAATTTTTTAAAATATCAAATAAAAAGCACCCGCAAGCGTAAAACAGAAAGGCATCTTCTTCATCTAGGGTAGAACCCCCGGCCTTCCGCTTCGAAGCACTTTCCCTATCGTGAGAGGGAGGTCTAAACCTCTCAGCCACAGTACTCGACTTCCGACAGTGAGAATGAAGAATACTATCGTTAAATGGCAGAAATATACTTGTCTTTTACTTTGCGCTGAAAAATAAATACTTATAATTGTTATGTTGGTCTAGAAATGTTACAACTATCTTAAAAAATAAGCTTACATATACTTTTTCTTTTCACTTTTTTCTTTCTCACAACATGAATGTTTTAGATGTGATAGACATAGATATTATGTATTTCATTACTGTATTGTTTGTGAATGTGCCAAATGAAATAAAAAGGTTAATTGCAAGATATTTTAGGATAATCTTTTTCTTTTTAATCTGATTCTTTTAACTATTTTTCTCGATCATTCTTTTTGACAAAAAAAAAATAAAATAAAGTAAAATAAAATAAAATAAAAGGGACAAAAAGCTAATTTTTACAATGTAACTTTAAAAAATGTAATTTAAGAAATTAACAACAACCATTTGGAAAATAATTTTTTCTAAGACTAAAATTTAAGACTGGTAAATAAATTCTGGCTATCATGTAGTATTCGCCAGAGATTGTGGGCATTTGGGGGGGGGGGGGGGGAGGCGATTTAAAATTTTTGTATTTGGATTTATTTATACATTTTTTTATATATAATCCCTGAAACATTTTTTAAATTCTATATACATCTTTAAAAAAAATGGTCTTCATCAATCGCAATCAGTTCAACATTAGATTTTTTCCTTTTATTGTGGTCGCTGCACATTTCGTAATCGATAAACTCGATAATAGGACTTTTTTTTTCTTTAACATACAATTTTTCATACGTTGTTTTTCTTTGGATTCGTCTTTTGCCATGTCTTATAATTTACGTCTACCAATTTTGTAACTTTTTTACTTTCTTCCTTATTAAGAACGACATTTCGATTTCCTATTCAAATAAAAATTCGTCTAAATGGGAAATGCTTCATAAAAAAGCAACATCCATTGCCTAAAGTAAAATGCTTAAATGTTTCCCATTGAGTTAATAAAAATCAGCAAACACAATATTTTTATGATGATCAAAATGTGGTTTACATAATAACAGAGCCATACATTACATACGCCTTGGATTAAACATTAATCTTCCTGGATTAATCATAACAAAAATAAAATGCGGACACCACTAGGTCTATTCTCCACCGAAAATAAGAACCATTTTCCAAATAGTTAATAAAATAAACTTTAAATATGGTGGTATTTTTTTGCTTTAAAACATTATAAATAACTTAATATTCAAATAAAATTATATTGCACTTTTAATTTTCTTTCATTTCATTATCATCATTGTGTTTTCTTAATTTTGATAGAATAAGCAATTAATATAATTTGATTTATTATTTTAGAATCTTCTCCGCTTTGGTATATTCGTATCAAGATAATTTAATTACAAGTAGAGTGAGCTACGTTAATACTCCACATACCCACCCCCAATTTTAAAATCGAAATTTTTAAAGTGCTAATATTTAGCTTTTAATTATCTCATATTTTCTATCCTAGAATTTGTCCGTATTCAGAATCGCTATATTTCATAACAAAGAACTGGCGTTCCCCCACTTCCACTCTAATTTAAAATATCAAAATTTCAAATGTACCTATTTATTTATTTATTTATTTATTGAACAACATATCAACTTATATGTCGGATGCTTATAAACAGGGCTACACTAAATACCGGGCTTGCTCATTCCTTATCACGACGTCACAAAAGGTGGCTGGCCGCTATCTGTGATTGGTAAAAATAGGGCTCAAAGTGACGCACCCATCGTTTTGTGCCAATCGCTAGACATCATTCAGCCACCTTTTGTGACGTCATGAAAGGAATGATCAAGCCCGGTATCTAGTGTTGCCTTGTTATAAATCGGAGGGGGGGGGGAGACAGTCGGTTACAGGGACGAGATAACACAAGGAAATTTTACAACATGAGAAAAACACAACTAGGAGCTCCACGCAAAAAGTGTTTGCAATGGAACCAGTGGGATTCGAACTCACAACCTTCTATGCTCGCAAGCGATTAGCGGCGGAATTAGGGCAGTTGCAATAGACGCTTTCAGTCGTGACGTCAGTTATGACTTTTGCTTGGATACTGACTCCAAACAATCGGTTGCTATGCTGTATTTTCTATTTTATTTGCATATTACAGCAGCATTTTTCATCTATATATAACAGACACATCTTTAATACTTTATATGCAAGAATACCATTTTCTATGATTGATATTGAATAAGAAATGAAGCATAGCAACCGTTTGTTTGGAGTCAGTATCCAAGGAAAATGCCGTGACTGACGTCACACTGAAAGCGTGTATCAGATGATTTACTTTTCAGCCGCCAATCAAATCTTGGCGTTTGAACTTCAGTACCACCAGGGCTACACTAAATACCGGGCTTGCTCATTCCTTATCACGACGTCACAAAAGGTGGCTGGCCGCTATCTGTGATTGGTAAAAATAGGGCTCAAAGTGACGCACCCATCGTTTTGTGCCAATCGCTAGACATCATTCAGCCACCTTTTGTGACGTCATGAAAGGAATGATCAAGCCCGGTATCTAGTGTTGCCTTGGTACCACTCATAATGGACCTTATGCACGTGACGTCACACGCCAGAGCTGGCGGTATGCTAACCTGTTATTCTAGTCACTGTACCGTCAGAAAGCCTGAATGCGCAGGCGCAAACATCGCTAGCAGACGATTTCAGCCTTTCTGGATACATTTTAACAGAAAATCTACAAATTTAGAGAATTTTCTTGCAAGCAGAACAACAATTTTGAATTTATATTACAATATATTTAGTATATGCTGCTTCAACAAAGAATTTTTTCCCGGTATTTCTAACAAAGAAGCATTAATAATTTACACTCCATAGACTGCTGTACTAAACACCGCCAGTAAATACCGCCAGCAGACGAATTTTAGCCTCGGCCTCAGCTTATGTGCATAAGGTCCATTCTCTCAGCTGCCAATCACAGCTGCCGTTTAACGATTATTTGACCTCCAATGGTCGATTTGTGACGTCATATGAAACTGCCCAACGTAACGACAAACTTCATCTGCCGCCCAAACTTAAGGGAAATGCAATGCTTTCCCATTTGTAAACATAATGATTTGTGCTTCATTTTTTAAATTCTTGGAAAAATAATGCAAGAATAAGAAAAATCAAAATTAAACTGAAAGACCACATGTGCTTTAAACGGTAAACGGCGAGTTATGATGTTCTGTGTGGGCTCCAGGTGTGTACCAGATTAGAGTACCAGTCGTTACTGTGACTTCAATGCAAGGAGTCTGTATCTAGTTGTTCATTGTTATTTATTTATTTATTAAACACACACATCTGACTTGTGCGTTTGACATTAAAGCCCGCTAATAAATCATCGTCAATATACAGTCTGACAGCACAAGGAGATTTATATCACTAGAGAGTTACAGCCGTGAAATCATTTTTGTTTGTGTACACATGCATGTCTGTCTGACTTATGTGCATGACGTGAGATGTGTGCTTATAAATGATCGTCAAGAACACTTCAAGGTCACAAGAATATATACAGCACCAGAGAATTACAACGGGAATTCCACAAAGAGTGTACGACGGAGCCACCGAAAATTGTAACCGCAAACATTCTCAAGCTCTTATACTCTCATTATGTCCAACTACTCAGCCACGGTGGACTCATAATACAACGCTACCTATACTGTTAAAAATGTCGTGAAAAACTACGTCTGTTTTTAAAGACTATTTTCTGACCATTGAGAACTCTCCATAGGCAATTATGTAACGTTTTCATTGGTTAGAAAATAGATAGTCTTTAAAAACTGAGGTAATTTTTCAGGATATTTTTAACAGTGTAGAGACAAAATAGTCAGCGTCAGGGCAGGTCAGCCATCAGCGGATCACTCAGTGGACCCTATTCTTGCGATTTTTACCAAGGCAACACTAGATACCGGGCTTGATCATTCCTTTCATGACGTCACAAAAGGTGGCTGAATGATGTCTAGCGATTGGCACAAAACGATGGGTGCGTCACTTTGAGCCCTATTTTTACCAATCACAGATAGCGGCCAGCCACCTTTTGTGACGTCGTGATAAGAAATGAGCAAGCCCGGTATTTAGTGTAGCCCTGTTTTTACCTCACAAGAAATGTGGTCCAGTGAATGATCCTCTGATGGCCGATCTGCCTTAATGTCTATGACAAAATTG
This sequence comes from Maratus speculifer, assembly GCA_964019185.1. Lineage (NCBI taxonomy): Eukaryota > Metazoa > Arthropoda > Arachnida > Araneae > Salticidae > Maratus > Maratus speculifer. The sequence continues at coordinate 207,461,231 of OZ025296.1, forward strand.
AACTCATCGGCGTGGGCCTCCGGGGCTGAGTGGTTAAGACATCACGCCGCTGGTCGTGAGGTTGTGGGTTCGAATCCCACTGGCTCCATTGCACACACTCCTTGTGTGGAGCTCCTGGTTGTACTTCTCGTGTGTTGTAATATTTCCTTGTTTGCTATCTCGTCCCTGTATATTGACGATGGTTTATAAGCAGGCTTCATGTCGAGCACACAAGTCAGATGTATGTTGTTCAATAAACAAACAAACAAATAAACAAAACTCATCGGCGTTGTCTTTAGGTAGCATTGTTGCATATCAGTTGTAATGAAATATCAGTAGTGTTCCCCAACTATACGTGATTTGATTAGGCGAATATTCTAAGCAAGATGACGTGGAATATTATTGAACGGGACGTGGCAGTACAGACAATCACTTCATCGTACATGGATGAAATTCCAGAATTAGTTTAAACTCAATTTAGATATTCAAATGCAACCGGTTTGCCAAGTCATATCTTTGTGAAAAACACCTGAAAACTCGATTTTAGCGGTAGACTTGTAGGTTTACCATTGTGTTTTCCTACTCCCAAGCCTCCATGCTTTCATACCTTTGGGAGCTGATAAACACAAATCTACGAGTAAACCACTAAAATCGGGTTTTCAGTTTTTGACAGTAAGATACAACTTGGCAAACTGATTGCGTTTTAATATATGAATCGAGTTTTAACTAATTCTAGAATTCGATGATCTGATTGTATGTGCCGCCGCCTCCCGGTCTATAGATAAATTTCAACCACGTGATCACCTGCCCACCAAGTTTTATCCAACCAATCATTATCGACAATTTGTAGCCAATATTAAGAGTCAATCAGTCACAGTCAACCAAATTTGTGGGCACACTGTTAAAAATTTGACCCATTTGCTGCAGCATCACTTCACTGCTTTTATAAGGAAAGGGCAGCTGACGTCACTGTGGACAAATTATTGTGGATAAGCAAAAAAAAAAACCTGTCCGTTCTTTAACGACTGACACTGCACGGATGAGCTCCGAGAATTTGATTGGTCTAAGTTTGCCAATGTATAAGTAAGTATGATGTGATTGGGCTACGCGGTCAGGATGATTCCTACAATGATCGCTATGACAAAAAATGTAGCGGTAGATTGGTTGACAGAAGTGTTTGTTTGTAAACATGCCCTTTCCTTATAGAAAACGGTTACTTTACTGTGTTATAGAACATTCTCATTGGTCATAAAAGAGACATTCTATGAAAGCGATGGAGAGACGCTTCAGCAAATGGGTCAAATTTTTAATAGTGAAACAAAAAACACGTTTGGTTTCTAAGGTGTTTGCTAGCATATGACGTCAGTAGAAACTGACCGAGTATAACGAAAAAGACAGGCTACCGCGGTTCATTCCTCGCATCTTTTTTACAGACCGCTGGAATCACGTGATGCTCGAATGCACCAATACAGGCTCACAAAATGAGCATTATGTCATTCCAGCGGTCTGTAAAAAAAGACACTTGGAATGAACCGCGGTAGCCTGTCTATTTCGTTAGCCTCGAAACTGATTCGAGGCTAACGAAAAAGACAGGCTATCGCGGTTCCGGCAGCGAAATTTTAAAATGGAGGGCCAAATTCACAATCAAGTAAAATCCAGACACCTCATTGGTCGTGTGGAAAGGGTGAAAATCACGAATTTGTTTCTCCATTTGAGAAAGAAGGAGGGGTAAAGTAATTTTCAAGCGATTGTTACCGTCTGTTCTTATTTACGATAAACCATCGAAATTAACTCAGTTGAGATATTTTGATGACATTTTATGGAACGAGAGTGAAAAATTTTGATTATAAATGAAAACAGATCATATTTACTTCAAAATTGCCGCTACGATTTTTTCTCGGAAAAAGGAGTAAGGCGACATTTCCCCTACCGCTAAGAGATTATTCTCTGAAAAGGACGCGGCTCAATGACCAATAATGCGCTTGGATTTCACCGGACTGTGATTTGGCCCTCCATTTTAAAATTTCGCGCTCCGGCAGACATAAATCATTAGATTCCTCTGTTGCTACTCTTCCTTAAAATAAAGATTTTCTCTCGTGCTCGATAACAAAGGTTTTTATGCTGTCGGCTCTTGGATTTATTCAGAATCCAAGAGACAGTTACAATAACCTAAAATATCGAGCACAAGAAAAAAACCCTTCATTTTATGCAACAGTAGTAATAGAGGAATCGAATGGTCTACGACTGCCGAAAGCTAGTTGTTTACTCGTAGGCTTATCATTGTATTTGCCAAACAATCAAAGGTATGAAATGATTGTACGGTAAACGCAATGATAAGCCTACGAATAAACTACTTTGGTATTAATTTTTTGACTTATGCACCACTTCGCTTCCGGCAGACATGTATCATTAGGTTGTCCTATTACTACTTTCCGATAAAAAAAAGGTTTTTTTTCTTGTGTTCGATACCTTAGGCTTTTGTGCTGTCGGCTCTTGGATTATTAGTTATTGCACCTTGAGTAGGTATTTTAGAAGAAAGCACTGCATTCATACATATGATTGTCTATTGCATTATCAAACATTTGCTGTGATGAAAATTTAAGTGTCTTTATTCAGAACAGAGTGGCGATATACGACTAGTAAACAAATACGTTTCAAAAATCCGAATGGAGGATATTCCGTCTACGTCATGATCACGTGGTCAAGGTAGTCTCACCAAGATGCTTGGCGAATCGTTTTTGTCCAGAACCCTTTCAATCAATCAATTTTATATCCCGCATGTCGCCAAACTCATACTTAGGCACTGTAATATATTCTGGTCAGATAGTTTAAAGGGAGAGTTCCTCTATAAGAGAGTGGTGATATATACACAATGTGCATGCTCATACCAGGGCTACACTAAATACCGGGCTTGCTCATTCCTTATCACGACGTCACAAAAGGTGGCTGGCCGCTATCTGTGATTGGTAAAAATAGGGCTCAAAGTGACGCACCCATCGTTTTGTGCCAATCGCTAGACATCATTCAGCCACCTTTTGTGACGTCATGAAAGGAATGATCAAGCCCGGTATCTAGTGTTGCCTTGCTCATACCAGGGCTACACTAAATACCGGGGTTGCTCATTCCTTATCACGACCAGGGGCGGATTTAAGGGGTCGCGATGGTCGCAATCGCGAGGGGCCCCGCACTCCAAGGGTCCCCAAATCTTCTTTTGAGTTCAAAGAAAAATGTGACGTTCCAAAGAAAGAGTTTTCTCTTTTAATTTTTCAGTTAATATTGAACCAATTTCACGTAATAAATAAAACTTTTTTTTTAATCATTTGCTACTACTAGAGGATTTTAGCTTCCTCCCCCTTCCCCCACTGATAAGAATTATGAAGACAATGATCGGTTGTTCAAGGAAAAGGTAAAATTCAAAGGAAATTTGGGTCTGAGTCGAAAGGAATATGTTAGAGGCCTTCTTATGACGATTTATTCATATAGATTGAAGGTCTGGCTAAATCTTGAGACGTCACCATGGGGCCCCTGACTTTTTGGGGCCTCACACATGGAAAGCAATTTTCATAAAACCGATATTTTAATGTGCTTTTACTTTGTTACTGATTATCTATGCTAATAAAATAAACTTTCGTTCTGTGTGTCTGTGGGCGATGGTTAGCAAACTTTACTGCATGTCGAAGTCTGAAAATTTGAGTGAAGATAGCCTAAGCCAGTTCCTAGTGCACTTGGGGATCAGATTTTTAATTTTTTTAGACCCGGGGCCCCTGGACCCTTTCAAGTATTATGCTCTAAATTTTTAATAACTTGCCCCTTTTCTATCCTATCTTCTTCGTTTTTAGGAGCCTTTCTTCATTTCGTTATCCTCTTTTGTATATTTTAGTTAAGATCTTGGCGCTTTACACAAGTTCTTGTGCTCAAAATCTGTACTAGTAAAACAAAGTTTCGCTCTATCTGTGTGGGATTACTAGCGAAATATATCACACATAGAAGTCTGAAAATTAAGGTGAGGATAGTCCAAGACAAATCATGATGCACACTAGGCTCAGCTATTTAAGGGTCGGGGCCCCTTTAAGCTTTTATGCACAAAATTGTTAATAACTTGTAACCTTTATATCCAGTATTCTTTTTTTGAGGGACCTTTCTACATTTAGTTATTCTCGCCTTTTTAACCTCCAGTTAAGATCCTGGCTCCTTGGAGCCCGATAGAGGGCACATTGAAACAGTTCTGCAAATAAATTGTTAATAAATTGCTTTTTTTTTTAACCCGATTTTTATTTTTGGTATCCTTTTTTATTTTAGTTATTCTTACGTTTCTACATTTCAGTTTAGATATTGGGGCCTCCTAGGATGCTGAATTGCCTGGTCCAGGGCTCTTTGAACTTTTTGTGCTCCAAGCGTTTTTAATCCCTTAATTCCCTCACCATCTCAGTACATAATTTTAAGTTGATTCTTTTAGTTTATTAAAGATGATTCTCGAACTCTTCTTCTCAGACCAACACCCTCATATTTTAAATGGTGCCTAGGGCCCTTTTTTAAACATTTACCCATTTTTGAGCATTTCTTTAAAATATCATTTAAACCAATAATTCATACTCTGTGTTAATTTTGATTAATTGAAGATCTTATGCACAAAGTACTAAGACTGTTTAACATATTTTCATGTTAGATCGCAAATTATTAACCATCAGTTTGTAATTCTCGGGTCCACTATTATAACTTCCTTTAAAATGATCCGATATAATGTTTTTTTTTCCTAACAACATCTTAGATCTTTTAGTTACTACATGAAATATATATATATAACAGACTTTAGCTACCACCAATTTTGAATATTAATTGCTTTCTTATGGTCCTTTGTTATAACTTATTTAAAAATGATAAGACTTCCATGCATTTTTTAAAATATAGTTATAGCGTTCGCCAAATAATATAACTTTGACTAATTTTAGAACTAAATCTTTAAGTACTAAGCCTTTTTAATATGTTTTTCATGTTAGGACCCTGCTTTTAATTATCAGATGGCCCCTTTTGTGCCCTCTATTATATCTCACTTAGAAATGGTCCAATTCACTAGCTTTTTTTAACAACTTCTTTGGTCCTCCAACTACTTTATGAATGACAAGAACATTTTTTAGACTTTAGCTAACACCAATTTTGAATATTAATCGCTTTTATAAGGCCCTTGGAATAACAAAAGAAGATCTAAATTGCATGCAATTTTCTTTAACACACTTCTATCATGTTCCAATTAATTTAAAAACTATTAAAAAACCTTTATATCAAACGGCGTGCCAATTAAGTCTCTGGTAACTTCGGGCCTGGTACCAGACCCCTTGAAGTGGTTGCACCATAAATTGTCAAAAATACTCCCACTTAATCCGAACTTAATTTTTGGAACCATTAACTATTTAGTTATTCTCCCGTTTCTACATTCCAGTTAAAATCCTGGGCACTCTAGGATCATGAAGGGAACGATTCAGGGCCCCATGAACTTTTTGTGCGGCATGCATTTTTCACCTCTTAATTTTCTCGCATTCTCAATGCAAAATTTTAAAATTGAGTCTTAGACTTCTCTTTCTGGACCAACACCCTAATATTTTTATTGGTACCCTAGGGGCCTATTTTAAGCTTCCCTCTTTTTTTGCTCATTTCTCCAAAATTTTACTTTTATGATCTTTACTTTAATTCCTAACTGTGCTTAATTTTTATTTATTGAAGATCTAAAGTGCGAAGAACTAAGACCATTTAACAAGTTTTTATGTTAGGGATCTGCTTTTTACTATAAGTTGCCCCTCTTTGAGCCTTTTTTTTATAGCTCCCTTAAAAATGGTCCTATTCAACAGTTTTTTCACTAAAAATGTCATATATTCTCCAGCTACTATATCAACAACAAAAATATTTGCCAGACTTTAGTTACCATCAGTTTCGAATATTAATAGCCTTCTTGGAGTCCTTAATGCAGCTTTTTTCTTCTTTTTTTAATGATCCGAATTGCTTGCAACTTTCTTTAATATAATTCTTGCATCCTTCAATTGTTATAAAAAAAAAAATACTAAAAATATCTTTATACGGAACAACATGCTAGTTAAAAATCCAGGGACTTTGTGGCCCGGTACCAGACCTTGAATTTTTTTTACACCATAAATTTTTAATAAATTTCTCCCTCTTAATCCGATCTTCATTTATGGAGTCCTTTTCCATTTAGTTATTCTTCCGTGTCTACATTCCAGTTGAAATCCTAAGCACCCTAGGATCATGTAGGGCCCGATCCGGGATCCCTCCAACTTTTTGTGCGGCATGCCTTTTTCACATCCTCTCCTAATTTTCTTACATTTTCAATGCGAAATTTTAAAGTTTAGTCCTGCACTCCTCTCTCTGAACCAACACCTTCATATTTTTGCTAGGAACCTACCTTGTTTTAAGATATTCCCTCCATTTTTTTGTACATTTCTTCAAAGTTTGATTCTAATGCTTATTTTATAGCTATGCTTAATTTTGCAAACTGAAGATCTAAAAGGCTAAGAACTATGACCATTTAACATGTTTCCATGTTAGGGCGCCCCTGCTCATGTTAACCTTCTTTATGTGTTTTCCTATAGCTTCCTTAATAATGATCTGATTCACCAGCTTTTTTTTAAGAACTTCTTATGCTCTTCAGCTACTACATGAAGAACAAAAAATTCTCAGGCTTCAGCTATTCTTTCACTAATTTTCATATTAATCGCCTCCTTGCAGCTCTTTTAAGAAGGATTCTATTCTCTTGCAATTTTCTTTAACCCATTCCCGAGCAGAAAAAAATCGTTTATGAAATGATGAAGAGATTGGCTGATACCGAAATTTACAAACGACTTTTTTTAGAAAAGTTTCCGTGCAAAAACGGAACTTTTTAAAAACATTCTTGATGTCATTAGTAAATTTGAAATTAAAATTAGGTGGTTCCAATGCTGGACCATTGTACCGTAAAAGGTTAACGTAGTTCTAGGGTCTTCCGGTTATTTTATAAATTACTAAAAATTACCTTATGCCCTTAATACCACTATTTTTAAATATTAATATTATGTTTAGGCATCAACTTGCTGTCACTCACTACAGCCGTAAATTAAATTAACACTACTCTTAAAGGTGTTAAAGACTGTCCCCTTAACTCTATAAAGGGAGGAGAATTTCGTTCATAATATATATATATCCTGTTAATGTTAAATTCTGCTAATTTTAATGTTCTGAAAATTTATTGGAGAAGGGCACCATAGTTTTTTTTCTAAGATTTTTTTTCCATAAGCTTTTTTTCTAACAGCTTCTTTGGACCTTCAGTTACCCCTCATATTTTTATTGGTGCCCTAGAGGCATTTTTTAAAGATTTTTTCGCGATATTTTACACATTTCTTTAAAATTTTATGCTAATGATTAATTTATACTCTATGCTTAATTTCGTTTAATTGAAGATGTAAAGCGCTAAATACAAGGAACTTTTAGCATGTTTTTATTTTTCAACTCCGCTCCCAACTGTCATCTTGCTTCTTTTGGATTCCTGATATAGATCCTTAAAATTGGTTCTAGTCACTATTTTTTTTTCTTAACAACTTCTTATGTCCTCCTGCCCACCAGCATGATATAAAAATAAATAAATAAACAAAAATAAATAAATAAATAAACAAAAATAAATAAATAAAAAATTATCGGAAATCATCTATTACCAATTTTGAACATTATTCGTCTTCTTGGGACCCTTGGTGCAACTTCTTTAAAAATAATTCAGTTCTCATACTATTTTTTTTTTCTTAGTTCTTGGTTCACCCAGCTACTTTATAAATTAGAAAGATTTCCTCATACCAAACTGCATCCAAGTTCAGACTCTCGCCCACTAGAGCCTTGGTACAGGGCCTCTTGAAGTTTTTGTGTCTTAATTTATTAATAAATTGACCCCCTTTTAATCCAATATCTGTTTTGGGGAAGCTTTTCCATTTAGTTATTCATCCGTTTTTACATTCCAGTTAACACTAGAAAAGCAGAATCTTTACTCAATTTTTATAAAATATTTTTACACCATACTTTTTATTTAAAACTATTTAACTTTCTTTTTCTTTATTTCTTTTAAACTTATTTTACAATGGGACTTCTGGTACGAACAGAAATATATTAATTTGTTACGGGCCAAAATGGGTCCTCTCCATCTTTATAGTGTTAAGGCCTTGCCTAGTTCGGAGCTCTTTAAATTTTTGTGTACAATGTATTTTTCAATCCCTAATTGTGTCACATTCTCAATTAATAACTTTAAAGTTGAGTCATAGATTCCTCTCCTCAGATCAACACCCTCATATTTTAAATGAGGCACTAGGAAATATTTTTAATGCATTTTCTTCATCTTTTTGCGCATTTCTTTAATTTTTTTCCAAGATGAATAATTCATACTCTGTGCTTAATTTCGACTAGTTAAAGATCTAAGTGCTAAGTACTGGAACCTTTTAACATGTTTTTAACTTAGAGCTCTACTCTCAACTATCAGATTTTCCTTTCGGGCCTCTTATTATTACTCATTAAAAAATAGTCTAATTCACTAGCCCCCCCTTTTTTTTTTCTTAACAACTTTTTAAAACCTCCATCTACCTTACATATTTTTATTGGTGCCCTAGGGCTCTTTTTCAGAATTTTCCACTATTTCTTACACATTTCTTTAAAATTTGATCCTGTTGATTAATTCATACCTTATTTCTTATTTCGACTAATTGAAGATCTAAAGAGCAAAGTACTAGGACCTTTTAAGAAGTTTTCATCTTACAGCCATGATCTCAACTGCCAGTTGATACCTTTTGGTCCCCCTATTATATCTCCCTTAAAAATAACCGGATTCACTAACTTCTTATTTTCTAACAATTTCTTATATCCTTCAGCTACCGCATGAACGACAAAAATTTTCTCTGACTTCAGCTGCTATCAATTTTGAATATAAATCCCCTCCTTGTGCAGCTCTTAGTGTAGCTATTTTTAAATGATCCTATTCTCTTGCAATTTTCTTTAACAGGCTCTAGGGTCCTTTGGCCTTATGCTCTTGCTACCATCTTTTTCGAATATTAATATTTTTTCGGCATAAACTTACGTTTACTCACTCACTACAAACGCAAATTAAAAATAACGCTTCTGTTAAAGGTACGTCATTGACTTTATAGAGAGGAGATTTCATCCATAAAATAAATATTTGTTTAATGTTAAAAGTACTGCGGCAAATTTATTAGGGAGGGACACCTACCATTGATTGGGAGCGCATTCTTTCCTTAAGTTCTATCGTTCCCATTTCAACGGGAATTGGCTCGTTCAACGTAGATTACGATTTAAATTTTTCTGCAACTTTCAGAACAACACATTTCAACACATTCAGAATAAGTTAACAAAACTGCATCATTTACAAAATTAAAATATTATTATTGTCTCATTTTACCATATGGAAATGTATAACACATTTCAAAACCGAATTTCAGCTATTCCATCTACAATCGGAAAATTACCCGATTATTTTAACAGCCCTGTATATGATATAGAGATTTTTATCTATTAACGCCATTCATTCCAAAATTCAATTCACTTAAGAGATATATGTACTTCAGTTGAAAATCCCCCTTCGTCAATTTCTTCTGATAAAGAAAATGGTACGTAAATATACTTTTGTCCATCCCTCTATATGACATATAGAATTCATATATATAAAAAAAAATGCAAAAAAAAAAAAAAAAATTACATTTAAAAGCGCATACCGAATTTTAAAATGAATTCTCCAGTAATTATTACGAAAAGACATTACTGTAACCGATTGCTTTTAAGTGTCCCTCTAAATGAAAAAAATGCTGTGTTTTAACGTAATCATAGTGAAATTCAGTAATTTATATCAATAATATTCAGTAATTTATGCATTTGAAATAGCGTAATGTCATTAAAATACTCTGCAAACGATTTTTTCTTATGTAATGTAATCGAATTCTTTTGAGTGCCCCTGTAAATGAATTATTAATTGAACATACTTCATAAGCAATACCAAACATGATTTGGTGATCAGCTTTATCAATTGCATGAAAATCCGCGTATATTTATGGGAGTTAGAGCGTGGACAGACTGCCAGAGGACGGACAAACAAACAGAATGCATAATAACTTGTCGACTTTCTTGGAAAGCGCTACAGATGAAAAGAAAAATGAGATACATAATTTTAGCACATTTATCCGCCATAGTATCTAAGTTCCTGTAAGATAATCTGATTAAATTAGAACATTAAATTAATTTTGTGCATCTAATCTTTAACGATTTGAATACATTTTAATAAATTTGTAAGTAATTATTGTAATTAAGTTTTTTATATCTATTATTTTTAAATTATAAATGTACCCAATTTTTCAATTTGGAAGGGCCCCAAAAAGTTCCAGTGAGAGGGGCCCCTCACTTCATAAATCCGCCGCTGATCACGACGTCACAAAAGGTGGCTGGCCGCTATCTGTGATTGGTAAAAATAGGGCTCAAAGTGACGCACCCATCGTTTTGTGCCAATCGCTAGACATCATTCAGCCACCTTTTGTGACGTCATGAAAGGAATGATCAAGCCCGGTATCTAGTGTTGCCTTGCTCATACTCAGATATTAGAAGGCAGTAGGCGCTCACCCTGGGGACCAGCTTTAGGATTATGGTCCCTAAGCCCAGAAGAACTCATGTTCACAGGGGCATGCGAAGAGAAAACTGCGCCCGGAGCAAAGTTTCAATTTGACATCCCCACCCAACTTTTCCTTGTGACGAGCCAAAAATGACGTTGGTAGTATAAACTTGGCACTCCCTAAATTTCCGCGCCCGGAGCAACCGCCACTGAAATATGAAATTAAAGGAAAATTCTACTGTAAGGCACAAAAGAGTTAATTTTCTTTTGTTTGAGAATGTGAACAAAGGAAATTCTTTTTTTAATTATGATTTTTCATTTTTCGATCTTCCCAGAGTAGCAGTGTAGAGGGTAGTGTTTGGAAAAATATGATAAAATATTGAAATATGATCTAGGAACACTCAATTACGATATTTTCTGATGAAAATTTTAAAGCATACGCTTTTTTATGCAAATAAGTTTTTGTGAAAGGAGAAAAAGGGCAAAGGCTGGTTAACCCCTTGAGAGGTGGTGAGATATATAGACGCTTTCTATCGTGACGTTAGATATGAAGTTCTGTTTGGATACTGACTCCAAACAAATTTTTGTTATGCTGGATTTTCTATTTTTTTCATATTATAGCCATATCTTATAGCTATATCTGCAGATAAGAAATTTAATACTTAATCTGCAGTGGTAACTTATTCTCCGATTTATATCTAATGAGAAATAACATAGCAACTATTTGCTTGGAGTCAGCATCCAAGCAAAATGTCATATCTGAGGCAAATTGTCCTGAAAGGGTCTATTATATTCCACCTTATTTTAATCAAGATTTGAACCAGAAACCTTATCAAATCTTATCTTGATAGATTGAGTGGAAATATGATTTTAAGACTGATTATTATTATTATTATTATTTTGCGATGTAAGTTTTCGAAAAATATGGCGTGAATTCCACATTTCAAAACACAATTATTTTCCCGCGAAAGGATTAAAAGGAAAAATGCACTATGTAGATTCTTTCAACTCTCTACTTAGATAACTTTCATAAGCTGCTTGTATGCATATTTTTTTAATATTCTCCACAATGTCCATTAGAGGATAGGAGGGTGATAAAGGTATTTTTAAAAAATTACTTACAGAAATTTTAAACTATATGAAATAAAGACGAATAAGCGATAATTTTTTTAAAAAAGTTAAGATTTTTTACTGTCATAATGATTTTGTATTAAATTTTATATAATCATAACGTTGATATAAATAATATATATAACCGATGATGATAGCAAACTTCCATGTCATACCGACGTTTGCAATTATGCCCATTAGCAATTTAATCTAAAATGAACCTTAGATTTCACAAAGCTTTTCTATAACATACATTATATTATACATAAGCCATATACATAATTCATAACTTATATTTATGTCATTTACTTGACAAAGGATACGTCATATATATTTCATATATGTAGGGCCCCCAAATATTTTCAAAGCTAAAAGTGCAAAATAATTAATTGGTTATGTATATATAATAAAATAGTATTTCATATGGATATGGGTAGCTAGTTTTAATTTAATATTAATAGTGTTTTATTTATTCGAAGTTTTTATCATAAAGTTTCAGGTTTCCCATACTTTTAAGTCTTAAGCGGGCCCTGCATTACATAAAATGTCATATATGACTTTAACGTTATATATGTCTTATAACGTTGGCTATTCATATCGGTCGCTTTCATAGCGAAATTTGAAATGTTTAAATTATATTTGCCAGTAAATTGTGGAAATGAAATTCCTTTTTTAAATATGTTTTTACTTTACTCAAATGTTCATTTAAATTTTGTAACGAAGAAATCTGAAGAAATCTCACCCTTGTACTTTTATGAAATCATAAATTGGCAACAGGTTAGATAGTGGAGTTTGTTTACATTTGGCGGGAGGGAAGTTTTAACGCTCGTTGCAACTCAGCACCGGCACATGGCAGAACGAATGGATTCTTCAAGATTTAAAAAGTAAGTTTTATTCCTTTTGTCTATTGTCTATTAATTAAGTTGTAATGTTATGTTCATCGCAAAAAATAACACAAAGTTTGTTTTGTTTACAGTATGAAATATGTTATCTCAAAAATAGAGTAATGTGCAATAATGAACAACCTTTGAAGTTTTTGGTTTATAAAGTGCCTGATTTATAGCAGGGCATTCGGGGCACAAGCCCAGGGACCCTAGATTTTAGGGGCCCCCAAATGCTTCTAAAGGTTTCTCAAATTTTGTCTAAAATCTGATATTTTACTGTCTAAAAGGAATTTTACATTCATTCTACATTCTACATTCTATTGTGCTCTTATTGTATTTACATAACATTGTATATTTTGTCTGAAACATCCATATTTATTTACCTTATTATAATGAATATTTTCTTTTGCCTTTATCACTTAAGTAATTTATTGTATTTTTAATTCTTATTTAATCGTGCTCTTGTTTTCGTCAGATTGTTTTGGGTTTGTGAGCGTAGCTCGTAAGTAGCAGAGCCCTCAAATATTTTAAATTATTATAGCTTGGTATGGTGAAAATTTATTATTAGTTGTTGCATATTTTATCATTGCAGATATAAAGTATATGAAAAAGTAATCAGAACCATACTTTTTATTATAAAACGTCTAATCATTTAAATTGTATAATTTTGAATTGATTACTATTTAAAAGAACTAATGCTTATCACATATGATTTTTAATAGATATTTTAAAGTAATTTTTAAAGGCAATAAGTACATTTTTCTCTTTTTACTCAATCCCTCTGTAAGCTTCGGTTCTGGGGGGCCCCAATAGCCATCTGTGCCCAGGGCTCCCAAATTTGTAAATCAGTCCCTGGGTTTATAAAAAAATAACTAATCAAAAATTATCTTTTATTATTATTTTCATAACTCCCCTTTGCCTTACTTTTAATCAAACTAATCAGGAAATAGAAAATGTTTTAAAATTCCATGGTTTTTCAGTGATGAACATGCTAAAATATAGCTTCGTTTCATAAGTTTATATATTCTTTACTTTCTTGCAAAATTCAAATGTTGTTGTTTAAGTAGACAGGAAACCTTGAATTTTATATAATTGCCAATTATAAAATTTTGTTTATTTAAAATTTTAAGAGGACTATCATTCTGTGATATTTAGTCAGTCATTTTCCTGTAAAAAACACCCTATATTGATCTGCTAAAAATGCAATTTCAGTAATGTTTATTGTGCATAAAATATTTTGTTTAAATGTAAACATAAACAATCAGATTTAATTCTTAAATTGTATTAAACAGAATGTAATACTGAAACTTTTATAAATAGCTGCTTTTCAATTATTTTATGTGGTTAATAAAATTTCAATATTTATTCCTTTTTTTCTGTTTTAAATGTTTATAGCTCTGGTTTGTATGCTTTATACTCTGACATTCAAACCAGCCAAAAAGCAAAAAATATTGTTTAAGAACACAGTTAAAGAGGGGTTCATTGGCATGGGGCTTAATACCTCACCATTTAAAATAAGTTACAAAAGGTGTTAAAAACCTATTTTTGTCTTAAATGTTTGGGGGTCATTCCATATCAAATCAACCAAAAAAATAATACTTTTGAACCTTGACCTCTCAGAAATTTATAATTTTTGGTGCAGTGGTAGTATCAGTCAAGTTAATAAGAAAAATCAAAATTTTTGATTTTTCGGACTTTTAGTTTTTGTGTTATTGACTTTCAAAAAATGAAAAATTGTCGAAATTTGGCTCCACCTTGACACCTTTAAACAGCTGTAGACAAAAAACTATTTGACTTAGACGCTCAAATTGGTGTCATTCTCTTCTGCTTTTTATGATCTTTAAAATGATATGTAACACGATTAATTTATTTAAAATTTTAAATTTTTATAAAAAAAATTTAAATTTTAAAATTTTAAAAACACCCCTTTTAATTTTTTTGAAAAAAATATATGTTTTAAAGACATTAATTGACTATGTGTATGCCAACTTTCATAATGGGATGACCATGCAAATTAATATTCTTGTATCATCATGTATGCTAAATTTGCTATACTTGTTTTCCCATGTTAAAAAAGTAACTGTAAATTCATTGATTAAGGTTTGTTTATTACTATTAATCCATAAAGTAGCTTTTGTAATACAAATAAAAATGAATATCAAGTATTAACAATTTGGGTTTTGTTTGGTTTAGTTTATGACAGCCATAGAGATGCCAAGTATTATGATTTATCCGTAATTATTACGGATAAACAACAAAAATTACGGTGTTACGGGCATCGAATAAAAATTACGAGAAAAAAATTGTGAATTTCCTCAAAGGATCGCTTGAAAAAAATGTGAATTTCGACTTAGAATTACGAGAACACCTTGAAATTTCGTTAAAATATCATGTAAAAAAATGTGAAATTCGTCAGAGTCATGAAAAAAAAGTGCAAATTTATTCAAATGATCACGGAAAAGCACGAAATTAGATCTAATGATCGCATAAAATGTGCAAATTTCTTCCAACATTTTAGTAAAAAATGTAAATTTTGACAAAGATTTGCATAAAAACGAGAATTTAGCCAAAAGATCGCAAAAAACACGATTTTAGTCAAATAATCACATAAAACGTTCAAGTTTTGATAAATCTAAAAAAACCAAGCAAATTTTATTTAAAAAATCGGAAATAAAACATACTTTTCGTCAAAAAATGGTGAAAAATGCACAGATTTCGTCAAAAGGTCATTAAAAACGTGCAATTTTCATCTAAAGATTGTTAAAAATGTGCGGTTTTCCTAAAAACGTGCAATTTTCATCAAAAGATCGATAAAGACGTGCAAATTTCATTGCAAGATCGCTAAAAAACAAGAATTTCATCAAAAAAGTAACAGAATAAATGAATGAATTAAGTTGTGGAAATTTGTGAATATTCTCTCCCCTCTCCCCAGTTTATCTCGGAACTCTGGTTGCTAGTAACTTTTAATGAAACTTGGCACATCTGCGGGCCAATTATCAGCACGTAGGGTGCCCCAAGGGATGAGAGTATCCTCCATGTAGATGTTTCTAATGGAACTTAACTTGTATTTACGGTATGCAAGGTTACCCAAGGTTCACAGAAAATCACAGAAAACTCTAAACGGTTAGGCCGATTTTCGCAATTGGGTTCGAACCCAGCACCTGTCATCTCCCAGATTCGAGGGCAGAACCTGTAGCCACAGGTGGGGCAATAACAATTTGGGAAATGGTTGTTTATTTAATGATAATAGAGTAGGATACCATTGCATGGTTTACTGTAACAATAAAAATAGATATGCAAAAGAAAAATAACTTACAGGTTCTGTATAAAATAAAATTATCTCTCCATAATGAATCTCAAATTATCCTAAGTCAAAATCAGGTCCAGTTTCAGATCACTAAAATTGCATGACATATTACATGAATGTTATTATCAATCTTCCATGGAATTTAAAGTTTCAGGTGTAGTCATTGAGGTGGGGGATCGGGGGGGCGGGCTGGGATTAACACCAGGAATCTAATTGTGTGTAATTCATGAATCTTTATCGCACACATGACTTCACTAATTTAAAATATTTGCTACACAATTAATATTTCACATTTCATGTTGTTAAAAATTACAATTTGTTTATAATTAAAAATTAAATACATAAATATACAAAAAATATCAAGCACTTTTAAGATAATAACTTTTCCAAATAAAGCGAAGACAATTTCATTTCTTCGTCACCCAGAGTATAAACCCTCCCAGCTGCAGTAACAGCTGAACTTTTTGCAAAAAGTTATCCCCTGATAAGTTTGGTATATTTTCATAGTTTTTATTCGATGCCGTAATTTTTGTTGTGTATCCGTAATAATTATGAATAAATCGTAATACTTGGCATCTCTATGGCCGTCATAAACTAAACCAAACAAAACCCAAATTGTTAATACTTGATATTATATTTAATATTCATGTTTATTTGTATTACAAAAACTCTTTATGGATTAATAATAATAAACAAACCTTAATCAATGAATTCGCAGTTACTTTTTTAACATGGGAAAACAAGTATAGCAAATTCAGCATACATGATGATACAAGAATATTAATTTCCATAGGAACCCATGGCCATCCCATTATGAAAGTTGGCATAGACGTAGTGAATTAATGTCTTTAAAACATATATTTTTTTCAAAAAAATTAAAAGGGTGTTTTTAAAATTTTAAAATTTAAATTTTAAAATTTTTTATAAAAATTTAAAATTTTAAATAAATTAATCGTGTTACATATCATTTTAAAGATCATAAAAAGCAGAAGAGAATGACACCAATTTGAGCTTTCTAAGTCAAATAGTTTTTTGTCTACAGCTGTTTAAAGGTATCAAGGTGAAGCCAAATTTCGACAATTTTTCATTTTTTGAAAGTCAATAACACAAAAGCTAAAAGTCCGAAAAATCAGAAATTTTGATTTTTCTTATTAACTTGACTGATACTACCACTGCACCAAAAATTATAAATTTCTGAGAGGTCAAGGTTCAGACCATTGGTTGATTTGACATGGAATGACCCTTGGTTATAATTCCTCTCTGACCAAAAAATACTAAATAAATAAATAAAAAGTAAAATGAATAAGAAAATAAAATAGCAATAGTTAGACATGTTACTGTACCGTGTAAACACAGAATTCTGCCTTTTTATTGATAAGTTTTATTGTCTCTGGGATCAATGCAAATCTGCACACAAAATTTTGTGAAATTTTTTATGGGGGGGGGGGGGAATTGTAACGGATAAGTACAACAAAAGCATGAGTATACACAACACCAAATTAAGCAAATATCTTCAAAGGATTGCAGAAAAAAACACAAATTTCTCCAAAGGATTGCAAAAAAAAAAAAGAAAAACTATAAATTCATCAAACGATCATGGAAAAAATACTATTTTCTTAAAAAGGTTGTGTGATATAATGCAATTTGCGTTAAAAGATTGAAAAAAAAGTGATTTTTATCATAGGATTGAAAAGAAAAGAAAAAAAAACTGCTGATTCTAATATCCAGTGAAAAAAAGCGTAATGATTTCAGACATTAAATAGACTGATTTCATTCACCAGCAATCATCTCCAACTAAGCCTACCCCCAAATCCCAGTTCTTGCTGCGCCATTTATTAATGAGTTTTGTTTTTTGTCATTTAAATTTTAGTATAGGCAAATATGAAAAGTGCATTTTCAGTTAATAATATTTGATGTTTCTGATTCTAGTACAACCAAAAGAATGCATCAATATATCCCAATACAAGCAAGGAGATAATGCTGTCATGTTATTCATAAAGGTAGTTATATCTTTTTTGCTCAAAATTTTATGTACTATTTAAAAATAATTATATCAAAGTTTCATATATTTTTATATATAAGAGAGAGTGGGGCAGCAAAGTCAGATAATATAAATGAACATGCAAACATCGTTTACAGAAAATTTTCAAAGTTTGCAGACAGTTATGATTTTTTTTTTTTTTTCAAATTTCTTAAAATTATCAATACTTTTGGTGGAGGATTGGCACTTCGCAGATTATTGAGTAACTCTCCAGACTTTTTTTCAACTAGAGAAAAAAAATTGTTAAATTATTTCTAACAGTATTCATTACAGTATTTTAGGTGGTTGTTGTTGTACAGTAAAACCCCGATAATTCGGATTAATTAGGACTGGTCCCAATCCGGATTATCAAAAATCCGGATTACCCGGAGAATTAGAAAAAAAAAAGAAATAAAATATAACATACTAACAAAAAATCACCTTTATGTTAAACTTATTGAATATTTGCAGACAGTAATAATGTTTACTTTGCTTAATTATTCCGAAAACATGTCAGAAAAAGTTTTTTTATTTAGAATATGATGATAAAACAAGTTAATGTTATGGAAATTAGCCAATCGCTTCTCAAACTTGAAAAAAAAAAGACCAAACCAATCTGAATTATCCGGAGATCCGGATTATCGAGGTCCGAATTAGCGGGGTTCTACTGTATTTGTAAGTCAGTCAACTGCATGAAGGATACAGGATGTAGGGGGGGGGGGGGTCCAACCTAATCCGTATATACGCAAAGAAATCCAAGGTTCGAAGGAAACCATGGAAAACTCCAAGTGATTAGGCCGACGGCCGTGACTAGATTTGAACCCAGCCCCTGCTGTCTACCAGTTTCAAGGGCAGAACCTCTCAGCCAATGGTGGGGCCAGTATTTTTTTGAAGATGCACCATGGTGCATCTTATGGTGCAAACTTAAAACCATTATAATTGAGACGGGTATGATGCTTCTCTCTTTCTCTCCCCCCCCCCCCTTCTGTAAAAACCTCTTGACAGGTCCAGTAGCAGAAATTGAAACATTAAAACGGGTGCTGCAATGTTTCAGTTTATAATAGGCTTTGCAAATTAATTTAACGAATTAAAAATACATTTTGTGTTAAAAAATAGATTTTAAATGTTGATCTCTTAATAAAGTTTTAAAGATAGCTTAGAGATACTCTATTTGTATATAACTTTAAATTTTAGTTGTTAGTGGTGATATAGGACCCAGGAAAGGCAGTGTTTTTTTGCAGAAAACTTTAAAGAAAATTGAGTTTGCAAGCAGTTTTTTATTTTATCTGAGTCTGGGAGGAATCGGACAGGTCTCTCTCTTTATGTATCATTCTAAACATTTCATCAATCACTCACAAGATGAAGTATTAGAAGCCCAATCTTCAGTTGAAAAAAATATTGATTTGTATGAGCTTGCATTTTTATTAAGAAAAATATTATTTCAAAAGTAAATTTTCTACATATACTTTTTATCCTTTCTGTATATAACTTGTTTATGTATACAGCTCATATTCAAAATATTAGAATAATTACCCTTTTTTTAGAAATTGAAAATATCGTTTGGTAATTTAATGTATTTTAATGAAAATATGCAAACGATATTTTTATTAAGAACTTATTGTTGATTAAACTTACTTGTTATCTTAAATTTAATATCATTTTTGAAAAGATTAATTGCAAAAAAAATTATTTTGAAAAGTCAAAATATTAGAATATTTATTCAAGTGGTTCAAAATATTAGAATATTTCACATTAATTATCCTTTAATTATTACCAATTCTTAACTGGTGGCATCATTGATTAAATTCAGACTATTTTATTTAAAATCAGTATTCTTTTTTGCAGTTTGTTTCTTTTTCGTCTTAAAATGGGCCGTGTGAGTGATATTCCTGAATCTACTAAACTTCGTATGGTTGATTTGTATCGGCACGGTAAAAATCAATGTTTTATAGCGAATTATTTACATTGTTCGCAATCGAGCGTTAGTAAAATACTAACACAATATTCAAAAATTGGAAAATTTCAAAATAATCGCCGAAATGGTGGCCGAAAACCAAAAACATCTGCTAGAGATGACAGGAAACTGAAGCGTACAGTTAAGAAAAACCGTTTTAAAAGTGTGCGATTCTTGCACCGAAAATGGAAAGAAGAAGGAGTTGAAGTTTCTACATCGACAACATTAAGACGTCTCCATAAATTTAAATTTGAATCTCGTGTACCGAAAACAAAACCTCTCGTGACTGCAAGACAAAAGCGTATAAGATTGAATTGGTGTAAATCAAGACGTTTATGGAGCAATGAAGATTGGAAAAATATATTATTTAGTGATAAAAGTATGTTTAGTGTTTCATATGGTAATCAAGATATTCGAGTTTGGAGAATGAAGCAAGAAGCATTTGATAAAGAATGCCTTAAACGTTCCGTAAAATTTGCTGCTAGTGTCATGGTTTGGGGTTTTATGAGTGCAGAAGGACCTGGAAAGTTATGCATCGTCTACGAAAAGGTTAACTCTCTTATATATCAAGAAATTTTAGAATATTACATGATAATTCCATCATCAGAAGATTTATTTGAAGATGATTTCATCTTTCAACAAGATTTAGCGTCCCCGCATACCTCGGTGTCAACTAAGAATTGGTTCCGCCAACGCAACATTAAGGTACTTCCTTGGCCACCAAATTCACCAGATCTTAATCCCATCGAAAACTTATGGTGTATAATGAAGAAAAAACTTCAAGAAAATCCTCCTTCAAGTAAAACTGAGTTAGTGGCACGTATAAAGTCTATTTGGGCTAATATTGATAGAAATGTTTGCAAACACCTTGTATATAGTATGCAAGATCGATTGTACGCTGTTATGAAAGCTAAAGGGGATGCTACAAAATATTAACTACCATTTACTTCATATTAAATAAGGTAATATTGTTGCGTGAAATAAAATATTCTAATATTTTGAACCAATCTAAATTTTATTCTAATATTCTGGTGTGTTTAAGGAAGCTGTATACCTAATTTATTGTGCTGTATTTTATATTTTATAAATGTTAAAATCTTATCTAAACATTCCAGATTTAATTTATAAGAAATTTAATTGCATTTACTTAGTATAAAAAATAAATAAATGACAAATAATTTTTTCTTATTACTTTTTCTCAATTATTCTAATATTTTGAATATGAGCTGTAGATGTAATAGTTTTTCTATATTTGGAACATTATACTGTATATTATCCATAATTTGAAATAAGCCTAAAAGCAGCATATTTGTTTATACATACTCAAAAAGTTTAACACAAAACAAGGAAATGGGGATGGACCATTTTATCTACTCAAAATCTGGCACAGATGTGATATGTGCACCATATTGGTCTGATTTTTTTTTTTTTTTCCCCTACGCCAGTGTCATATAATACATTGGTAACTTTTGAACTATAAAGCAATTGCTGCCGAAGAGTTATTATTTTGCTTGATATGATAACCTGAATGTTTATTTTCTTTTATTTATTTTTTAATTGCATAAATTAGGGATGCACAACCTGTGGCCCGCGATGGGTTAACTTGTGGCCAATGAGTTGCGTCAATTTACAACTAGAGAAAATTGCAATTTTTGTGCATATGTCGCAGTAAAAAATCGTAAATTTTGTTAATTTACCGCGGTAAAATATAAAATTTCGTCATTTAGGAATCTCAAATTTCGTTTATCGTCACGGAAAAATCGCGAATTTCATTGATCAAGTGGGGAAAGAAGCGAATTTTATTGATGAGGTTCGAAAAAAATTTAAGTTTCGCTCATTAGATATGAAAAAATCGTGAATTTTGTCCATGAGACTCGGAAAAAATAGCAAATATACCCGATTAGGCACGGAAAAATCACGAATTTGTCGATCGGCTTTGGAAAAATCGTAAATTTCGTCGATCAGGTGTGAAAAAATCAAAAATTTTGTTGATCAGGTGCGAAAAAATCAAGAATTTCATCGATCAGGCACATAAAAATCGCGAATTTCGTTGATCGGTTCGTAAAAATGGCCAGTTTCGTCAATCAGGTGCAGAAAAAACGCAAATTTCATCTATCGGCAGGGTTGGCTCGATTTAAACCAATTGGTTTAAACCAAATGGTTTTTTTCTCAAAAAAACCAATTGGTTTTTTTGGAAGAAATCTAATGGCATTTTCTTTTTTTTCTTTATAATTTACATGTTTAAAATTATTGGATATAAGTAATTTCTACTTTTAACACTTTATTTCAACAATAAGCATTAGATATAGTGAGTTTAGGTCATTTTTTTATGTATAGGATTAAAATCAGCATGCACTGGTGAACATATCTATTGCTCTGAAGAAAAAGCTTCAAACATGTGAGTTGATTAAAGATAAAATCGATTAAAAAATATTCAATATTTAGTATAAAATAATTTAGTTTTTAAAAATGCAGATTATTTAATGCAATTAATAACCTAGCACAATTACTTTTAAGATGTTGTTCAAGCTGTAGTAAAAGAAATTTTTCTTGATTAGGGAGATTATCTTGAATTAAAATCAAAATATAAAGTAAAATAAGAGAATATTCAAAGATTGGGTGCTAGATATTGCATTTTAATAATAACAATCTTATTTTTTAGTTTTTCCTGTTATCTGCTGAATCTAATGATGTGAAAAAGAATATGATGTGTAAAAATGACTTCAATTGTCACTCAAAACAAAATCTCAACAAGTATTTGATATTATTTGAATAACTATAGAAAACAATATTACACTTATCAAACTACATTTAAATGTCTATTATTAGTAATCAGAAGTTTGTTTATAAAGATTTTCAGAGTATCAATGTTTTACTGTGTGGAGCAGTTTTTTTTTTTTTTTTTTTTTAAAGACTGTTTACTAAATACTGTTTAAATTAAAACATGAATTTTTTCAATTTTCTGCTAAAATTCACTGTAATTATTTAATTTAAATTGATTTTATATGAAGTTACACTACTTATAATCCAACAATGTCTATTTTTATCCATAAGCATGCATGTATATGTAATAAGATAGGATGTTTAAAAAAAACCTGGTTTAAACCAAAAAAACCTCATTTAAACAAAAAAAAAACTGTTTTTTTTTTTTTTTGTTTTTTCCAAAAAAAACCTGGTTTTTTTCCAACCCTGTCTATCGGTTTTAAAAATCGTGAATTTCGTCTATCATCTTCGTAAAAATCGCAAATTATGTTGATAAGGCGTGGAAAAATCACGAATTTTGTTGTTGGTTTTGTAAAAATTGTGAATTTCTTCGATCGGTTTCGTAAAAATCTCAAATCATGAATTTCGCCGATTATGCGAAGAAAAATAGCTAATTTCATCGATCGACTGTTAAAATCGCGAATTTCATTGATCGGCTTCGTAAAAATGAAAATATCGTTGATCGGCTTTGGGAAAAATGCGAAATTCATCAGTCAGGCGCATAAAAAACACAAATTTCGTCGATCAAATGAAAAAAAATCGCAAATCTCTTCGATCAGGTGCCGAAAATCGCGAATCTCGTCGATCAAGCTCGAAAAATAGCGAATTTCGTCAATCTTGCGAAGGAAAATCATGAAACTCGTCGATCGGCTTCGAAAAAATCATGAATTTCGTCGATTAGCTTTGTAAAAATCTCGAATTACCTATATCAGGTGCAGAAAAATCACAAATTTTCGTCTATCATACGAAGGAGAATAGCGAATTTCACCGATCGATTTTTTTAAAATTGTGAATTTTGTCAATCGGCTTTGTAAAAATTGCGAAATTCGTCGTTAGGCTTTTTAAAAATCGAAAATTCCGTCGATCAGGCACGGAAAAATTAAAAATATCGTTCGATTAGGCACCAAAAAATCGAGATTTCGTCGATCGGCTTTTTGAAAATTACGAATTTCGTCGATCAAATTTTGTTGATCATTCAAGGAAAAATCGTGAATTTTTCTTGATTGGGTTCATAAGAATTACAAATTTTGCTGATCAGGCGAGTAACGATTGTGAATTTTCTCGATAGCTTCGAAAAAAATGCGAATTTTGTCAATTGGTATTGTAAAAAGTACAAATTTGGTGGATCAGGAAAAACTACAAATATCATTGATCAGGCACAGAAAATCGGGAAATTCGTTGATCGGGTGCAAAAAAAATCTTGTTGATCGGCTCTTTCTCTCTCCTTCGTTTATAAAGTTCACATTTTTTGGCACCAGCCATTTATACTTGTTTTGTAGCACTTTTAATAAAACAAAACATACTCTCCTGAATCATGTCAAGGAATATTTTTACATCTAGCGTAGTGATGCACAACCTTTTTGCCAGAAAATCGTTTGCCACCAGAATATTTGAAAAGCGACGTTTGTTTTACTTAATAGCAAAGTTTCTGCCATTATTGTAAGGAAAATTTTTCTGAATAAAAATAGTGGTATCATTGTGGCCCGCGTGCCACAGGTTGTGCATCCCTAATCTAGAGAATAATCCTTGCTATATCTGTTATATATAAAAATGTAAAAACTGCTGATATATCCTTACTAACTGAATTGGGTATTTTGACTTGGTAAGTGCACTTAAAGGGTACCCCCCTCCCAAAACGCACACACACTCTCCTCTAAAACCATATTTTTTTATCCAATTGTAGGCCACAGATCACCTCCTCTAACTTGAATTCTCTCCGTGTTATTGATGTGGCCCTCGACCACCCAGATATTTTTGAATGTGGCCCTTCTCTTCAAAAGGTTGTGCACCCCTAGTATAAATTCTTTTGGTCTATAGTTAAACTTTTTTTTAATATATTGTTGTTCCCTTTATGTATATATGTAACTGGTATTTGAAACACAGGTTTTTCATCAAATTGGCGTTAGAAAAAAATCATGTTAATGTAGTGCATATGACACTTGTCCCCAACTGTCATATCTGCCATCATATGTCCAAAATTCTTAGGGTATTTTTTGAATTGTTCAAAAGTAAGCTTATATTCTAAGCATGTGAAAGTTATGGAAATAAAGTTGTTTAAAGTAGACTTTAAATAGGAAATTCCCATAATGTTCTTTTGCTAAAAGATTAATTTGAGATGCTTATATTTAATGGGAGATTTTTTTTATTCTTTTGAAAGAAAGGGTCTTAAAAACCTAACCATCCAGAATAATATTAGTTTTGAAAATTGAATCGCTCTGCTTTACATAAGTTTATCATATGTAAGAATAGATGGACAATTTTTGAAAATTTACCAATTGTAAAAAACACAACTGAGATGTTTTTTAAACGATTATTAAAATCATTGTTTTACAAGTTTATAAAGCAGTTTTTAGCAAATACATGGTCGCTGAAAACAGATGGAATTAAAAAACAAACCAAAAGGAGACTATAATGGAGTCGCAACAGTGGAAAATTCATGTGATCATGTTCCCTGATTGTAAAAAGTTGAAAAGTCGTTAAATAGTAAGGGGAGTTTAAGTAACAAAAATCAGAATTTTTTGGCAATTAGCCACAAGATAACCAAAGAAAAAAGAATCAAAAGCAGCTCTAGTGGCAAGAACATGAATTAAAAGGATAGTAAATGGGATCAAAATCTTTTATTGATTTTTATGCATCATTTGAGATAAGTTTTATATTTTCCCCGCTATTAAAAAACTCTACTGTAGTTAGGCACAACCTTTCCAAGAGAAGGACCACTTACAAATATGCCTGGGTGGTCGAGAGCCACATCAATCACACGGCGAGAATTCGATTTCCAGGAGGTGATCTGTGACTTATAATTAGATTAAAAAAATATAATTTTAGAGGGGAGTGGAAAGTTATCCCTTTAAGTTTGCGTACCCAATCAAAATATCGAATTCAGTTGATAAGGATATAAAAGCATTTTTTATGTTTGTATCTGTAACAAATATACAAAGGATTATTTTCAAGATGTAATAATATTCCTTGAACTTCATTCAGGAGGGTAAATTTTGTTTTATTAAAAGTGATAAAAAACAAACATAAATGGCTGATGCCTTTCATGCCTTTTTTTCCCCATGCCTGATCAACAAAATTCCTGAATTTTCTGTGCCCAATCAACAAAATTTTCAATTTTTCTATGCCTGATCAAACAGTTTGTGCCTTTTACAAAACTAATTGACAAAATTCACAATCTTTCTGCTTCTAATCGACAAAATGCACAATTTTTACAATGTCTATCCATAAAATTCAGATTTTTACAAAGAGCCAATTGACAAAAATTTCGATTTTTACAAAGCTGATCGACAAAAACCTTGACTTTGACAAATTAATCGACAAAAATTGCGATTTTTCCTCACATGATCAGTAAAATATGCAATTTTTCTGTGCCAAAACAACCAAATTCTTCATTTTTCTGCACTTGATTAATGAAATTCTCTATTTTTCCATGCTTCATCAACAAAATTATTGATTTTTACCAAGCCATTTGAAAAATTTCACAAATAATTCACCTATCAACAAAATTTGTGATTTTTAGGAAGTTGATCGAGAAAATTCTCGATCTCTTAGCACCTAATCAACAAAATTCTCGATTTTTAAGAAGTCTGTTGACGAAATTCACTATTTGTACAAAGATGATCGACAAAATTAGCTATTTTTCTTCACACAATCAATGAAATTTGAAATTTTTACGAAGTAAATTGATGAAATGTGCAATTTTTACAAAGCCGATCTTGAAAATTCATGATTTTTTTGTTCTTCATGTGCAATATTTGTGAGTTTTACGAGGCCGATCAAAAAAATTCACCATCTTTTAGCATCTGATCTACAAAATTCACAATTTTTATGAAGCCGTTTGAAAAAAATTCACACTCCTTCTGCACCCTATACACAAAATTTGCGATTTTTATGAAGCCGGTGGAAAGAATTAGAAAATTTTCAGCGCCAGATCGCTGAAATTTACTATTTTACAAATTCGATGAACAGAATTTGCAATTTTCGCAAAGTCAGTCAACAAAATTCATGTTTTTCACATGGTAAACCGGGAAGACATGCAATTTTTTCACAGACGATGAATTTAATCAGAAATAATAATCGTTACTTTTTTAATTGAAACAAGCATGAGTTTTGTCAGTTTATCAAGAGAAAAACATTGCACATTTCATCTTACCATGGAAAAAAAAAAAAAAAAAAATACAGATTTTGTCAAAGTAGATAAATATCATGAAATTTGTTTATTGGGTGTGAAAAAATGAGTATTTTGTCAATTACATTCGGGAAAAATGCCACTTTTATCATTGAGACAAGGAAAAATCACAAATTTTATGATTGGGTCTCGAAAATCACAAATTTTGTTGATCGCTGATCAAAAACATCTTATTGATCAGTTCTTTCGTTTATAAAGTTCACATTTCATTCGACACTAGCTACTTATGTTTGTTTTTTAGCACTTTAAATAAAACAAAATTTACTCTCCTGAGGAAAGTTAAGGAATATTATTATATCTTGAAAATAATCCTTGTTATATATACAAACATAAAAACTGCTGATAATCCTTATCAACTGAATTGGATATTTTGACTGGGTAAGCAAACTTAAATTAAAAAGGTAACTTCTCACTCCCCTCTGAAACCATATTTTTTATCAAATTTTACATCAATAAATCACCTCTTCAAAATTCCTCCATGTGATTGATGTGGCTCTCGACTACCTAGATATATTTGTAAGTGGCCCTTCTCTTGGCAAGATTGTGAACCCCTACAGTAGAATATTTGTTTATTTCTGATTATTGTCATAGTTTCCCCCAGAGGGTTTCAGGAGGGCGCTCCGCCCCTCCTACCCTTTAGTTTAAAAAGTAATGCTCCTCATCCAAAAACTAGTGCCCTTCTTGTCACTAATTTTAAAAAAATAGCATCCTTCTTGCTGCACATTTGAAAAAAAGCAGCCCTTCCTTGATGATGCGAACGTGCTACAGCGTGTAAATTACACAAAAAATCGGCGACGGAATGAAAAATGTAGCTATTACGTGTCCCACGGGATGCATACTTTCGTCAAAAAATCGCAAAATAACGACTAATTTCAGGCAAGATTCGCGAAAAAATGTCTAATTTCATAACAAAATCCCGAAAAGGCCTTAGATTTCCTAAAAAGATCGTGAAAACGACAAATTTCATCCGAAAACCGCGATAAAAAGGAAATTTTTCCAAAAAAAAATTCGCGAAAACAGAAAATTTTGCCAAAGATCACGAAAAACAGCAGTTTTCGTCAAAAGATTTGCGAAAAATACAAATTTTTTTTTAAAGGGGCACAAAAAAAGTTAATGCCAGATGGTAATTTTTCTGTTGTGAAAACTAATTTTCCAGCTTCAAAAAAAAATTTTTTTTCTCCATAAGCAGAGTTTTCTGGAGCCACGGGATGCATACTTTCGTCAAAAAATCGCGAAATAACGACTAATTTCAGGCAAGATTCGAGAAAAAATGTCTAATTTCATAACAAAATCCCGAAAAGGCCTTAGATTTCCTAAAAAGATCGTGAAAACAACAAATTTCATCCGAAAAACGTGATAAAAAAGAAAATTTTCCAAAAAAAATTCGCGAAAACGGAAAATTTTGCCAAAGATCACGAAAAACAGCAGTTTTCGTCTAAAGATTTGCGAAAAATACAAATTTTTTTTTAAAAGGGGCACAAAAAAAGTTAATGCCAGATGGTAATTTTTCTGTTGTGAAAACTAATTTTCCAGCTTCAAAAAAATTTTTTTTTTTCTCCATAAGCAGAGTTTTCTGGAGCCCCCCCCCCCCCTTCCGTTCTGTTCACAATCTTTTTTTTTTTCGCTTGTTTTTTTAAATTTTTTTTGCATGTTTAAATGTGACAAAATTGGCAGTTTTTCGAGATCTTTTGAAGAAATTTGCCATTTTTTTGTCATCTTTTAACAAAATCTGCTGTTTTTTCATGATCTTTTAAAAAACCTGCTGTTTTTTGCGATTTTTTTATTTGCCATTTTTTTGCGATCTTTTAACAAAAGTTACCTTTTTAAAATTTTTTGACGAAATTGGTTTTTTTTTCTGGATTTATAGACGAAATTTTTGGATTTCCACTATTTTTTGAACCGCTAGATTCATCTCTATAAAAGTGCCCTTAAAAAACAAAAAAGTGCCCTGAAGAATGTAAAAAGTGCCCTTTTCAGAATAATAGCGCCCTGCCCCTTTTTAAACCTGGGGGAAACTCTGTATTGTTATTTTTTTTAATGGATTATGATTTCTGAAAATAAAGAATACTGCCAAAATTGAATATGTGATTTCTACTTGTGATTCTTTCAGAAAATGAATGCTAATCTAGCAATGTAACTAAGAAAAATGTTGCTATTGTTCATCATGAGAGTATGAAGAAAGGGAGCCTAGAGCAGCCATTGTTTCTGTCTGCCCACAAAGCATCGAAAGATAGGTAAATATATGCTTTTCATGTTTCAGTTGAATATTTTAATTTACATCAGTATTTCCAAATTACAAAATTTCATGGCATATTTTTATAACACTTGCAATAAATCTACCAAGAAGATTGTTTGGAAAAGAAAAGTGTTTTTTATTTATTTTTTAAGATGTTTATTTTTAGATGAAATATTAACACAATTAATAATGTCAACTTTTCATATTTTAGAAAACAGCTCTAATTTACTATTCTGTTTGTAATTGTATGAACATTGGGGTATTTCATATTTTAGAATTAAGTAATTTTATAATAATTTAGTAATTTTGTATTTTATTAAAAATAAATAACAGTTTTTAAAAAGGTAACATGCTATTTTGTACCGAAGATCAAGTCACAAATGAAAAGAGAAAATTTTGATTGCACCAAAAATGATATTGATATCAAGACAAACCTCCCTTCCCCCTTGAGATATCTTATGATAGCATATACTAGCTCTCTCCCTCTTCCTAAAATGATTTTGTTATATTTTCATAGCTCCTAATAACTATTTTCAGCATTTCAATATCTTAATTTTTTTTTTTTTAAGCACATGGATAATTGTTCTAAATATAATCATAAGAATCCAAGATTTATTCAAAATTTAAAAAGCTAGTTGTTAAAAAATGATAATTTATACATTATTTCGATAATCGCAAAATTACAATTTAAAAAACAAAGCAACATGTGATAATTTTGTATAATGTGCTTTTTTCAATGTATTTGAAATCATTATGTGAAGAATAGCAGCTTATTTATGTAATTAATAACAAATGAATTTTTAAGTTAGTATAATTTTTTAGTTTATAAAAGTTCCAATTTACTTTTTTTTTTAGTTTATTTTTTTTATTTTTATTTTTCATTAAATACATAAATATGCAAAGATTCACAATTAAAATTGTATTTATATAATTAAAAAAAATCAGATTTATTAAAAATATAAAAGTGAATTTTTATTGAGTCCAACAGTATTTAAGCCATTACGGGTATTGATAAGTGTACAAAAGGAAAATATTCCATTTGCTCACATATTTTATTTCTCTGTTAAAAAAATTAGATTTTCATTAAAATACCTGTGAATAATTTTAAATAAGAACAACAACAACAACAAAAATTCTTGTCTATTGTCACAAAAATATGCCTTTTTTTCTTTTAAATTTTCATCATATATTTAAATATGTAAAATTTCACAGTGAAAAATGTACTTATATGCTACAAAATCTACACATAATTTATATTTTTTGTAAATTTCAATTGTATTTCTATAACAATTGATCTATCTTTCATGAGTGCAGAATATGTTTGATCAAGCGATGATTGGGGGAAATTTTAGCCTTCTGGGGAAATTTAGCAGAAAATATATAATTGTTTTCTTTTAACAGTGAATATCATAATTTCCTGAGAAAGAAAAAAATTCACTGCAAATAATATATATATATATATATACATACATATATGGCAACTTTCGCTAAATCAATTTCAGTATAATATAAACCAGCGTTAGGATTCCTAAAAAAAAGTCACTGGTCCCAAGGACCAGTAAGCATGAGCATTTACTGGTCCGCAGACATCACCACTGGTCCAATACATAAAATTCTATTAAATAATTTTAACACTTAGAGTAAATTTTCTGTACTTTTTAAAGAATAAATGTGCAAGATACAAATTTAATTATAAAATAATGCTTATTTAAGTGTAGAAGATAACAAGTATCTCTATTGTTTGCATTTCTTTTAAAATGGGACAAGACAGGTTTATCGAAAAAGACATTTTTGCTGAAAAAAGGAATATTTTGGTTGAGTAAATGGGTACTTTGCTTAATGAAATGGTTCTTTCAGGAGTCACATTCACCCAGAAAGATTTGGAGCAATAAAAAACCGATTGGGAAGCAGGAAAATCAGTTTTTGGAGCAGCAACAACAATTTTGAAGCAGGAAAATTAGTTTTTAAAACAGAAAAATTCTCTCCCGGCATTCACTTATTTTTTTTTTTTTTTTTTTTTTTTTGTGTGTGTGTGTGTGTGTGTTTTTGTCGAAATTTCCGTTTATTCGCGTTATTTTGACGAAATCTTACTTTTATTGACGAAATATACCGTTTTTCGCGATATTTTTTGACAAAATT
This sequence comes from Maratus speculifer, assembly GCA_964019185.1. NCBI lineage: Eukaryota > Metazoa > Arthropoda > Arachnida > Araneae > Salticidae > Maratus > Maratus speculifer. Next base: position 207,492,661 of record OZ025296.1, read on the forward strand.
TGCCGTTTTCTCGCGTTTTTTTGAAGAAATCTGCCATTTTTTCGCGTTTTAGGATAAAATTAGCCATTTTTTTCACGAATTTTTTGACGATATTTGCCGGAAATTAGTCGTTATTTAGCGCTTTTTTAACAAAATTTCTGGTCTTTTCGCAATCTTTTGAGGAAATTTGTCGTTTTTCACGATTTTTTTGACAAATTTCGCGTTTTATCGGGATTTTCGGATAAAATTTGTTTTTTTCGCAATTTTTTGAAAAAATCTGCCTTTTACTGAAATTTTTTGAAAAAATTGAAATTTTCCCACAATTTTTGGAAAAAATCTGCCGTTTTTCGCGATTTTTTTGGGCGAAATTTACCGTTTTTTCTCGATCTTTCGAAGAAATCTGCCTTTTGTTTCGGGTTTTGGAATGAAATTAGCCATTTTTTCGAGAATTGTTTGACAAATTTGCCGTAAATTAGTCGTTATTTCGCGATTTTTTAACGAAATTTGCCGTTTTTTAGCGATTCTTTTACGAAATTACGCGTAAGAGCTATTTTTTGCGTCCCATTGCCGATAATTTGAGTAATTTACGCGCTATAGCGCGTCCGCGGCATCGCTGATAACAATAAAAAAAAAAATCTTATGTGCGATTTTCTTTAAAAATTTTCTTTAATTCCCTGAGAAAATTGCGTGTTGCAGTTTTCTCAGGGCCTGAAAAAAGGCACTGGTCCTGCGGACCACTAAATTTTTCAAATTAGTGGTCCGATTGAATTATCGGTGGTCTCGGACCAGCGGACCACCAAGGATTTCGAACGCTGTAAACTATGTATAAAAATTTTAGAAAAAAAAAAAAAAATATATATATATATACGTACAATAATATAGAATTTATCTATAAAAAGATCATACAAGTTCAAGGGAAATTTTCACATGGACTGAGGCAAATGTTGGGAGTAAAAACATTTTCTGTACTTGTCTTTGAGCAGTAACTATCCTAAAATAACTACTATAATCTTAAATAAATTTATTACTCATTTTGGAGTAAGATGGTTTATCTAAAATTTGACCTACAATAATTTTATATGTATCACTCATCTGAAATCTTCACACACTCTGAAATTTTTGCTCAATGTTTTAGTCTCCTAACACAGTGTAATTCTTCATATGTGGAAGGAAGCAAAAGATGTTTTTGTAGTTTTACTGTTTTTTACCCTTAATTGAATGGTATGTATGTTTAAACTGTGTAAGATGTAAAGGAGGGGAAAAGGGGATGTTCATAATATGAAAGTTGTGGGTTTTTTTTTTTTTTTTTGGGGGGGGGGGGGGGTGGGGAGAGACAGGCTTGATACACAAATTTTTAGAAGAAGGAAAAATTTAGATGTTATATTATTAATTTATTTTTACTATAATGTATTAAATACATCAGAAATTAAATATTTAAGATTAAGAAACTTTATAGAATAAATTTTGTGTTTGATACCAGAGGTGGAACAGTAAGATAAACAATTTTTGTGTACTTTTTTTGTAGGGTGTCAAATATTGTTGCTTGCAAACAAATAAAGAGGTAAATATAATAATGTTAAATAAAAAGATAATAATGTTTAAACTTTTTTTGAGGGGGGGATTTTAAAAACAAGACCCCCCCCCCTTTTTTTTTTTACAAGTTTCTATTTGTTAAACAGAAAAGATTTTTCCTCACCCTTGTATTTGCTTTATCTACTTAATAAAATAGAAAAAAGAAAGATTTTTAAAGAATTTTTTTATTATTATAAGCTTCATTCAAAAATTTAATTTTTTTTATTTTTGTAAAAGGAGGCTTACAATCTGGATTTTACTGTATGTCATATGTAAACTGGTAGGCAGCAGAGCAGATAATCATCTCATTGTGTTCATGGTTAAAGAGTTAGTTAAAATTCAAATCGCATATTAAAATGCAGTTGGTCTGCCAAATCTTTGTGGAAAACATCTGAAAACCTAATTTTAGTCTCTAAAGCTTATTGTGTTTTTCTGCATCCAAAGGTGTAAAAGCATGGAGGACTGCAATCTGTAAAATGCAGTGCTATACCTATGAGTCATCCGCTAAAATCTGATTTTTAGGTGTTTTTCACCAAGATGTGATTTGGCTGAGGTTATTGTCTGTGCTTTACCTCTCTGTCTAGTATATATTTTTTAAAATCATGTTAATTACTTTTGATATTTTCATATGTCTAAAGTTTATGTTCAAAGTATTGTGTACAATATTTTTTATATTTTCATGGGAAAAACATGCAAATGAACTTTTGAACTGACTATAGTGTAAATAGATATGTACACTATATATACATAGTGAACATAGACTGTAGTGTTCTGCAGTCAGAGTTTGTGCCTCAAGCAATCAACAATGATCTTTAAAAATAATTTTTCTGGTTCTGATTTAGTTTAATTCACAGTATTTTAAAAAATGATAAAGCTTACAAGCTTATTTTAATATGAATTTTTTTGATAGAAAAAATAAAACTTATTTCACACTTAAAACTGGATCTTATATTTTGAGTTTTCATTGGTGTGTAAAGCAGCTTGTTTTGCATTTCAGAAAATTCTTTGTTTTTAATTAATTGATTTTCAGTTTTGTTATAAGTTATTGGGGGAGGGTGTTTAAGTTTTCATGTTAGTTATGTTTTAGGTGTTCATCTCTTGTTTACATTAAGATAAATATCCACTTAAAGACATTTTAAAAATATTATTAAAGTGTCAGTGAATTCTAAAAGATATGCATTAGAGTAAAAATTTAAGGTTTCAAAATGCATTCTCAAGGGAGAAAAAAGAAAAAAATATATCCTCTATGCTTTAATAGTGAGCCTAGTGAATTTCTGGGGCATGAATTTTTAAACCTTCAGATATCTAAAAAAATATTTACAATGTAATAGTGTATATCAATAGCAGTTTAGTTCATTATAAAATTAAAGGAAAAATATTTCTAAATAAAAACATATATTAGTGAAATCGCTAAGAATTTACCCAAAAATCTGTTTTTGAAGACATTCTAGAAAGTAAACAAATAATCAAAAAAAAGTATTTCAGGATGTTAGTCAGTCATTTTTCAGAAATATATTGTAGACTTGGTTTTAAACTTTAATAATTATTGGCCGAATTGGTACATGGCCCACTACATGCGCATTTACCTTAAGTTGCTTTTTTCTTTTAATATTTAAATTTTAAATATTTAAAAGCGATCTTAAATTGACTAATTTGAAAATATGGGTTGTATATACATAAAAATATCAGGTGTTTTTGGAAGTTTATGTATATTATATTTACAAACTCTGGTTTTAGCTTGAACATTCAGAACATGAAGTTGGCTAGAAATTATTTCAGTATATTATGATATTTTGTGTGCTAAAATGTGGCTAATTATTTATTTGTAAAAGATAATTAAAATCAGTATTTTTAGTAGTCAAACACAAATCTCACCAATATCCCCTCCCCCTTCCTCCCAAACCCTGCTAATAAGCAAATTTTATTTTTCACATTAGAAACATTTAGATTCCCAGTAGCTGAATTTTCTGTGTCAATCAGCAGCAAACTAAATATGTGACACCACAATGTCAAATCTGGCTTGCTATCATGTAGTAACACATAAAATAACTAAACTGTGTTTAAAAAGAAAGTATAACAATAAAATAGCGTTAGCCTAAAGACAAATTAAATTTTTGCAATTTTTAATTTTTAGATTAATCTGTAATGTCTAAAATAATCTTCAGTGCTTGCTGCTGTTCTGCACAATTTCTACCTACTGGGATTTTAATTTTGATATTACGATTTATGATATTATCTATTTATTTTTGTATTTAAAATGAAGTGAGTGACGTGCATGTATTTTAATTGTATAGAACCTATGAACTTTAAATAAAAGATAAGTATTTATATACAATGAGAGAAGTTTATTTTTTATGAATAAATTTAATACAAAATAATGAAGATGAGACTAATATTTGTTCACCTGAATCTTTCACCTGCACACTGCTTACATAAAATTATTTTTATTTAATTATTTTTATTTTAACCACTAAAGTAATAATATTTCTTTTGCAGATGTATTTTTGAAATAAATCTCACTCACTGGTTGAAGATAAACTTGGAAGTGAAGAGATATAATGTATATATTTGAATTTTCTGTTTGTGAATAGATTACTAATTTTTCTGTATTTTTTGAGATCATAATAAATGTCATAGTTTTATTTGTTTGTTTTGATGCATTTTTAATTTTAAACTTTTATAAAACATATTATTTAAAAAAATAAACAAAACTAATTTGAAATTTTGATGCACGTGTGGTACATGACAATTGTCAATTGTAGTTTTTCAGCTCTTGTAATTCCAAGGAATAATCTTCATTTTTAATTACAGAATTTCCTTTCAAAATTATTAGTGCCAAACAATCACAGCAGTGATGCAGATAATAAGAACATCTGTGATATGCTCAAATAAAGGTTAAGATTTTTAAATATTTTATATTTTAATTTTTTTAAAGCTGACAAATGAGCAACTGGAAAAATTTGGCAATTTGAATAATGAATATATATATATATATATATATATATATATATATATATTTAAAATTTTCTTTCTTATGCTGTATATTTCTTTGTTACGTGTATATCGGAACTGGAAAAATTGAAATAAATTTCCAAGAAATCTATAAAATTGATTTTTCATGCATTACTTCCAGAAGTTGAGACTTCTTGTTTTATAAACTTATGCTCAACAGGAAACATGGATCTCATATTTCAAAATGAATGCACTTCACTGTGTTATTAAATTTGCACATCATTATTTCGAATAATAATTTTTAGGTGCAGAATTTGTTATTAAAGAAATAGATATTATTTAGGAGTAATAGATCAAATCCAAAGACTTGCGAGAGAGTTGATTATTTTATTAAACATTACCTATCTGAGTATGGAAAAAGTGTTTCTTTTATAAAAATTGTTCTTTTATTAGAAGTGAGTGCCCTCACTAAACTTGATTAGTAAATCGCACAAATGTTGTTTATATATATATATATACATAATTTTTTTGCAGTTTTCACAAAATTTTTATTTTTATGCCAAAGTTAGCAAATTTTATATAAATAAGCATGCAAGGTATTCCTAAAATTTAAACATGCTTTAATTTTTTACAAATTGAAATGTGTATGCAAAGTAAATTACAGAAGAGTTTAAATTATGACTGTATTGATCACTTTGTTAGCCAATTATTTTCAAAAAATTACACTCATACCATTTTTATTGGACTTCTGAGTCAAATAAGATATATTTAGAAAAAATTCTTCCATACTCTCCAGAGTTCAACAGTAATGATTCACGTATTTTATAATGAAAGTTCTTTAAACTATTATTCTTGAAATTTTATCAAATTTCATTTTTCTAGTATTAAGTGTGTTTGTTTCTAGAGGCAAGAAGCAATGAAATTTTGTAAATTCTAGTTTAACTCTGTGTGTTTTGGCCATAAAATAAATCCTTTTCTATTTTACTTGAACATATTACACAGAACATGTGGAATATTTTTTAAAATATAATTTGACCCTCAGGGACCAGATAAAAATTAAAAAGTGTAACTTTTTGAAAATCGATGGAAAACCCCTTTCATCTGCATAATCTTAAATTTTACCTTATTTTGAACAACTTTGCAATAAAATTTACATATTTTTCCATAAAATTTGCAAATTCTTTCTGTAAAAATCGCAAAATATTTCTGTTAAATTTAGTTTTTTTTCTCGTAAGATTTACTAATTTTTCTCATAAGATTTACATATTTTTCTCATAAGATTTACATTTTTTTATCGTAAGATTTACATATTTTTCTTGTACGATTTACACATTTTTCTCGTAAGTTTTACGCATTTTTCTTGTAAGATTTACACATTTTTCTCATAAGATTTACACATTTTTCTCGTAAGATTTACACCTTTTTCTCGCAAGATTTACATTTTTTTCTTGCAAGATTTACATTTTTTTCTTGCAAGATTTACATTTTTTTCTTGCAAGATTTACTAATTTTTCTTGTAAGATTTACATATTTTTCTCATAAAAATCACAATATATTTTTGTTAAAAAAACAGTTTATCCCTGTAAATATAACTGTATTTAACTGTAAAAAAAATCAGAAAATTTGATAAAATTTACAGTTTTTCTTTGTAAAATTTACAAGTTTTCTTTGTAAAAATTACAATATATTTCTGTTATAATAACAGTTCATCCCGGTAAATATAACAGTATTTAACTGTTTAAAAAATCATAAAGTTTGATAAAATTTACAGTTTTTCTTCGTGAAATTTACAGGTATTCTTTGTAAAAATCACAAGAGTTTTCTGTTAAAATAATAGTTTATCGCTGTAAATGTAACGGTTTAAAAATGTTAAAAGAACAGATTGTCGTAAAAAAAATTGCGGTTATTCGCTGTAAATTAAACGGTTTTAAACTGGCGCAAAAGTTGCCAGTTTTTTACCGTAAATTTAACGGTTTTTTTTTTACAGTTGGTGACCTACAGATCACAATTTTGATTGAGTCTATCAGTTTAAGCTAAGATATGACATGCTCTTTTAGAAATCTAAAAGAGCCTGGAGAAACACTGGTGACCTGCAGACTACAGGTTTGACTGAGTCGGTCAGATTAAGCTAAGATATGACTTGTTTATTTAGAAATCTAAAAGAATCTCGAGAACCACTGATAACTTGCATACCACAGTTTTGATTGAGTCAGTCAGATTAAGCTAATATACGACTTGTTCTTTTAGAAATCTAAAAGAACTTCGAGAACCATTGGTGACCTGTAGACATAGTTTTGATTGAGTCAATCAGGTTAAGCTAAGATATGACTTGCTCTTTTAGATATCTAAGAGAATTTCGAGGACCTCCCCTAGTCTGTGACTATATTTTTAATTAAGTTAATTAAATTCAGCAAAGAGAGGCCTTTGAAGAACTAAACAACATTTATAGGTATCTGGATTAGCTGATTGAATATTTTAATTAAAATTATTTACACAATAATAGAAAAATCATCAAAATTTAAGCAACTACTCTGATTATTCTGAGACTATCTTTAACTCTGCTGATCTCTATAACTGCTGTCGATCTCTATTTCAGCATTTTAATTATTCTCTAACAAAAGTTACCCATAAAAGGTACGAATAACCCCACTAAAAATAATCTTAAGATTATCTGAAGAAATTGCAACTTCTTCATATATTCTACAGAAATCTGAAGAAATTTTGCAGATTTAGATTTATTTTAATAATATCTGCAGAACTTTGTTACAGATCATTAAAATTATCTGCAGATTTTTTTTTTTAATAAGCCAATTGCCTACAGGTTTTCTACAGGTTATTTTAAAGATTTTCTTCAGAATTTTTTGAATGGGGAATATAGTTAAGATAGGACTAGACACTACTTCTGCGTGCAAATATGGTTATTTTAACGCATTGATCGAAAGATAAAAATAAAGCAAATAACGATACGGGACACACAAAATTGGAGGTCTACAACAACCTATTTCTTCTAGCTTTGCAAAACGCTAAATTGATCTTCAAGATGCCAAGTTCTTACTATCAACGGTTTTAACATTAAGAGATATATTTCAGCTTATAAGGTACCCTGGGGTAATAACGCCAAGTGCTTATATTTTGCATAATTATGAAATAATCAGGTAAATGACACCCATGTGCTCTGCGCAGAAGGGTTTTGAGTCATATAAATCGCAAAAAACAGCTTCAAGTTAATTTGTTTCATTTTTAGGTCTTATTGTTTTTACAAACAACTAAAATTAACGCTTGATCTAAAATTTGTGAGATACGTGTTGTGATGTGAAGACTATCTTTTTATCCGGAAATACTTTGTTAATTACATAAATTTGTAGTGCATTTCATGTACTTTTAAAATGTTGTTGAAGATTTTGGATATCTTCTCGAGATAATTTGTAATTTAAAATGCACTGCGCAATAACTATACCGGGGTAATAACGCCAATCCTTAACATTAATACCCCGGTTGATTCCCTACAGTGGCCGAGCTACATCCTAAATACTGATTGAAATAAACACAGTTAAAACTGTGCAATGTTTCTCATATTTCTATTTAAGCGGTCCTTTTTAAGCAAAAAGAAGCTCACGGTCTGATATTCTTTTGCCTCATCCCCCCCTCCCAAACCACACCTATATTTTTCTTACACTTTCACAAAAAATTGAACATTTTCAATAGCTTAGAATGCAATTTGTCAATTTCTAAGTTTGTAGAGTTTGTATTTTTAGAATTGGGCTATCTACATGCAATTATTCCATCTTATTTCATAGTTTTGTTTGCATGGCGTTATTACCCATATAGGTGGGTAATAACGCCAAATAGCATTGGTCAAGAAAAAACGCCATTTCATTTTATGAATACATATCTGTTAAATTATTTTATTTTATATAGATAGTCAATGAGTTGCTGTATCAGATCCTATATTTGTTTGAAAAATACAATCTAAAACTAAGCCGTGAAAATTGGTAGAACCTTAACGTGGCGTTATTACCCCAGGGTACCTTATAAAGAAAGATTTACTTACAGTAATTAGTTGCATGACGTAGTGTTTTCCCTGTTCCTGCGTTGCATTATCATATCTGTGGATGAATACACGGAAAAATGCAGATTGCTAAATAAAAAAGTTTGCAATGTATATCACGATGGTGGTACAGTCTGCCCTCGTTAATTCGAACTCGTCGGTACCACAAGAAATGTTCGAATTATGGAAAATATGAAATAAAAACATGCTTAATATGGTATTGTTACAAAGGAATTAATGTTATAGTGTTTTTTAAATTTATTTCGTCTGTTATCATTGGAACATGATTTAATAACAAATTATAAAGTATAAACACATAAACTAATTTAATGATTAGAAACAAGCACAATGAAAGAAAAATTTGAAGTGTCACTGATGGACAGACATGGTACTAAGAAAGTGGATATCAAATGTATTGGATTATATGTATACTCGTTCGGAACAATTTTCACAAAAATCAAAGAAAGAAAGTTATTCAAATGATCTGAAATCCGTGAGAAAGGAAAGAAAAATTAAAAATTGGAATTCTCGTTAGTTCGAATTAAACGAAGTCAAGAGAAAATGAGTTCGAATTAATGAAAGTTTTTAGCGTTATTCTGGCATTGAAAATTTCGGGACTTCATGTTTAGTTCGAATTAAGCGAAGATTCGAATTATCCGACTTCGAATTAATGAGAGTCGACTGTACTTAGTAATTAATAAGTGATGAAAGAATAAAGTTTATATTTTCATACGAGGAAGTGAATTACAAACTTGCCTTATTAAAAAAAAAGAAAGAAAGAAAAAAAAAAGAAAAGAATAGAAAAATCGTTTTTCTTTAATCATTTATTTATTTTGTTAGTAAGCCAGCGCGATTTGTGACAAAGGACTAGTTTTACCGTGTATTGCTAGCATTGTAAAATCTTGATTTACTTTCAAAACTCGCCGCTATATTCTAGTGATTTGGAAACAAAACTTCGTTTATCAAAATTTTCTTTCATGCGGCAAATTTTGAAATTCACGTCCTCTTATCTAAAAATGCTTACATAGGTATTGTATTCATTTATTAACAAACGTACGGATGGGTTATATAGGCACTTGATTCAGATCAGGAATATTTGATATCATCATGAAAGTAAAATATTCCTTTTGTTTAGGAATCCGAATATTTTTTTATTAGACTGTATAAAAAAATTGCATTAAATAAAATTTAATAGGAAATTTATCGTGCGGACAGCAATTTCCGTATTTTTTTTTTTTTTTTTTTTTTTCAATATTCACTCATGGATTTCCTTGTCAGAAGCAAAGTGTTTCGCCTTTTTTCCTAGGAAAAACGATAAGAGAAAGAATGTGGATTCGCTTTCAGCATTTTTTATTTTTTGGTCACGTGGAAAACGAATTTTGCCGCTTGTAAAATTTAAACGAAAACGACGGAGCAACAAAAAATTTTCCTTTAGTAAAGCGAATCGTTGTCACGTGTCGTTTATCTACGAAAAAGAAGATTGCTGTGTAAGGATTACTCGACAGCCAAATGCTACCAAATTCTCAAAAAAAATAAATAAAAAAAACCTAAATGTTCTTTTTTGTTTTAACTGCTTTGAATTGGTTCAAGTATTTCTTCAAATGTTAAATTTTCCCACTAACACTTTTAAATATTACTCTTAAGGGGTTGTTTCATTCAAATGAAAAAACCCGTCCGCTAATACTAATCTTATGAAAGAAATTTATGAAGATATCTCGGTTGCATTTTAATATTTTTATTTATTTATTTATTTTTATTATTATTTTTTTATTTTATTTTTTTATTATTATTATTATTTTTTTTTTTTTTTTTTTTTTTTTTTTTTTGCATTGAATAGTTGAGATCGATCTGTATGCAGGTCGCTTTTTACTTTTTCGATTTTATTTACAAATACTTTTTATGAGGACACTTTCATTTTCGGAACCAGTTTGGAAATCAAAAGCACTCTCACAAAAAATATCTGTATCCAAAATAGAATAAGTAAAAACCGTTCTGTATTCAGATCAATCTCAACCATCAAATACAAAAAAAAAAAAAAAAAAAAAAAAATCATCTAAAAATATTGAAATGCAAACTTAAAACTGCACTATGTGTAAATTACTTAAAAATAACAAAATAAATAAATAACTAGTTGGATGTGTCAATCCCAAAACTTTCTTCTATCTCATAAGTACATTTTAATATTAAAAAAAAAATGTGGTGACCCCAAAGTTACCCACTATCGAATTTCCTCGAACATTTGACCTAGCCTAATGAGATTCTGGTATCCGAAAAGCCTAAAACGCAAAATTTAATTAATATTCTGAGAAAATGAGCTTAGTATTGCCTCATGTTGGTAATTTATACTAAAACCTAATAAGCATCTATTTATGCCAAGACCTAACAGAATCTGAAATTTTATAGAATTTCGTCCATTAGTTCTTGAGATATAGTTATAACAAAAAATTTGCAAAACGTAGCACAGCAACACCATATCTTGGAAAATTTATGCCAAAACGTAAAATAGCGTCTAATTATGTTATGGTGTAAAAGAATCTGAAGTTTGATGAAATTCTGTGCATTAGTTTTTGAGATATAGTTAGTTTAAAAAAAACCGTGTAAAATATAGCACAGCAGCACCATCAGCTGAAGCATTTATAACAAAACGTAATCATCGTGTAATTATGTTATATGTCATTTTGTAACGAAATCTGAAGTTTGATGAAATTCTGTGCGTTGGTTGTTGAGATATAGCTATTGGAAAAATCGTGCAAAATGCAGCATAGCTGCACCACCTGTTACAAGGTTAATACCAAAATGTAATCAGCGTCTAATTATGTTATATATTTTAGTGTAACAGAATCTAAAATTTGATAAAGTTCTGTGCATTAGTTCTTGAGATATAGCTATCGCAAAAATCGTGCAAAATGTAGCATAGCAGCGCCACCTATAGGGCAGTTCACACCAAAACCTTATCAGCAGCTATGTATCTCAAGGTATCGCAGAATCTGAAGTTTGGTGAAATTCTGTGCGATAGTTGTTGAGATATAGCTATCATGAAAATCATGAAAAACGTGGCATAGCAGCGCCACCTGCTGGCCAATTTACACCAAAACTTAATCAGCGTCTATGTATATCAAGGGGTCACAGAATCTGAAGTTTGGTGAAATTCTGTGCATTAGTTCTTGAGATATAGCAATCTTGAAAATGATGAAAAACGTAGTATAGCAGCGCCACCTGCAGGCCAATTTTCACCAAAAACCAATAGGCACTAATTCATATCAAGGTCTAACTGAATATAAAATTTTATTAAATTTCGAGCATTAGTTCTTGAGATAGAGCGCCCACAAATTTTTTGTCACATACAGACAGACAGACTCACAGACAGACATTTTCTAAAAATAGTCAAAACGTGTTCAGGACCTTCTAAAACGTATAAATCCGTCGAAAACCGGAAGTCGAAAATTTTCATGAATCCAATACTTTCTTCTTGTAAAGATAGAAGAAAGTAAAAATATGTTAAATTACTTTTAATCCTTAGCACACTGTAAAACATTTGTGTAACGTTACTCCATAAAACTGGTGGCAGCCTTGCTGCCTCCAATTTGGTGGAGTATTTTAACCGATATAATCGGTGTAACATTGCAATGTTACACCAGTAATTCATGTTTTTATTACACCATTATGTAAGTGAAAAATTACTCAATGAAGTGTAAATCGTAGCTGCCACCAATTTTATGGAGTAACGTTACCACAAATGTTTTACTGTGCACTTTCAACTGTAAATACAGTCATCGACCGAGAATATAATATAAAATACAAATACAAATATTAACGTCTTAATTTTCAAATGTCACGTAATTAGAGTCAAAGTGAAAGTCAATTTTTTAGAACCGAAAAATAAAATGTAGATATTGAGGAACGTGGAATATTACTTGTATTGTGTTTTTTTTAAGGGTGTTCTTAAATCAAATAGGGCAACTTTGTGACATATGCTTTAATTTATTTTGTTCGGAAATGCATGAAAATGGCAGGGATTGTTACTCCGAATGTTGGGACTTTTGCTACAATTTTTTAGTAATTATACTTTGAAATTTCATTCATAAATTCACTTCTGAATAATTAGCATGAGCATCTATTAAATAATAATCATCTATAAGTATTATGGGTTCAACAGATAAATCATTTCTTCAATTAGGCTACTAAATCAATTGAGATCTGAATTAAGTTTCCACCTACCTGAATCTTGTTGCTATAAGTAATTAAATTTAAGTTAAACCTCATAATTATTTTGAAAAAAGGGAAAAGAGGAATTAGAGAAATAACTTAAAGTTACACGACCAAATTAGCTAATTTATTAATTAATGAAAACATCCCAATTTTTTCATAAATAAAAATATCTGAGAGACCACTTAACAAAATGCAACAAAATTCTCAACCTATTCAGATCTCTAGTTCACTGTAAGTTTGTAGCAATGATCCCAACTTTACCATTACTGTTTTGTAGGATGAAAAATACATATCAATGCTTAAGAAAGAATCACAATTACAGATCAATTAACTTTTAGAAAGGGAGTAAGAAGGGCTGAAATCTCTCAGATATTCAGAGAGCTAAAAAAACATAATTTTTTTTTTTTTTTTTTAACAGATTAAAATATCAATATTAGAACAATCATCCTACAACACAAGTAATGGTATATGACCCTGATTGGATAGTAACAGTACATTTATATTCCTTTTCCTTTTTTATTATTATTATTATTATTATTATTATTATTATTATTGCGTTGTGATTTACCCACTCACTTTATTTCCTTTAGAATCCTAGAAATGCATTAGTATGAGAATTAAATACAAAACTCTTGGGAGTTGTTATAATAATTATTAACTTCTGAGGAAAATCAATTAAATATTTTCATTTTTAATTAGAATCAAGGAGAGAATTTTGTAAAGCGAGTATAAAGTAAGTTCATCTATATTCATTAAGAATTTCTAAGAAGGTTAAGGAGTTATTTCATTTAAGTCTTAAATTTCAATTACATTATTGGAATAAAATTACTTCATTTTTCATCTTAGAATAAGTTAGAGTTATATCCAGATAAATTCTACTCGCTAATCAAAATAAGAAAAATTTCTTCATCTGAGTTAAAGTTAATTAAACTTCCTTATTATTTGGATGAAGAGGAATTAGAGTAAAACTGCAATAAATATACATACACATTTCATTTGCACATTTAGTTTAATATATATATAATGAAAGTAACAAATGACATTTCCTCCATTTTTCTCCTTTTTTTTTTTTTTTTTTTTGATTCACAGTAAATTATTTACGTATAAAAAAAAGACAATTTTAACGATCAAGATAGCATCAAAATAATCTTAGTAAATTATTTATGTATATAAAAATGCAATATAATTATACAAATCAAACTTAGCATCAGAGTTAACTTACCAACTGGCGACATGTACCCATCATGTATTATCACTTAATCACAGTTTGCTTTCTTATTCAAATTTCGAGTTCTCATGAACTGAGGAATATCATATATATTATTAGTTACACTCATGGAACTGCTTACAATATAGTCCTCTTTACCCTCTGTTCCAGGATGACGTAGAATCTCACATTACTATTCCACTGCTCGAGAAAATCTTCGCTTTTTTTTACTATGTGATATAAGTTCGAAACTAAGTTTTAGAGGTCTTGTCTAGGAGTTTTTTTTTTTTTGGTTACTCTAGGCGGGGAATATCATAGATGTGACTAGTTAAACTCATGGAACTTCTAGATGGGGTTCAACGTTACATTCACGCAGAGCAACAATTTTCACAATTTTTTCTTTCTTGGTGAAAAGGAAAAACACCATGGTATTACGTTTCACTTCTGCCTCTCCCGCTACAGCATTCAATTTCCGAAATTTATCAGTACATCTTTAAGTTCCTTCCAACCCGAAGCATCCGATATAAACTTCATTTCGGAAAACTTAAATCTACACTGGAACAACTCTCGTAGCAGGATGCTTTTCTTTTTTGTCGAAAAAAGGCGGAAAAGTATTTTCTTCTGGCACCACTTGGTCACCAGTGCGGATCCTCCACGATCTCAACGTCAAATTGTAGAAAAAATGTTCAAGATATCATCCCAAAACGCCTCCCCCCTCTCCTAAAAAAGGGGGGGGGGCACGAAGTAGCTTCTCCCGCTACATCCTTCTCGCAGACCGGACTCTTGTCTAACTAAAGAAAGCTATACCAATTCTCAGGAATCATTTTACTGCGGGGGCTACTTTTTTAGTAACACGGGTGTCCGCTTCTACACGTGCGTACCGGGGTGGGCTATCATTGGCTTAACGTAATTTTACTCTTTCCTATTACCAAATAAGGACATAACAGGGCAACACTACCCACGTGACACCAATCTCCACCCTCTGAAGGGGCCAGGTGTCAAGATTGTCCAGCCAGCGGTTCCCACGGAAAAAAGGGGAGAGAAACATTTTAGCTTTCGTTTTTTACGACGGTAATAAAACTTTCACTACCGTTGGTGGTCCTTATTCAAAGTAAAACATATATTCAGGGGTATTTCAACGTTTGCTGCTCTTTTTCTTAAAAACGGTATTGTTAACATTTTTACAGGCAGTAAAATTGCCCTAATAAATTTTTTAACAAGGCAGGTTTGCATTTCGAAAGTGGGTGGTCTTGCATGAGGCGGACATTAGTTGCTTTTTACAACGTCACTTGCAAGCATCATGCATTTATTTATTTATTTATTGGGACAGGGGTTCGTCCTCTTTTTTACTTAAAGTGTGGGAACACTTCGGGGAATGTTTTTATTACCAGGGAAGAAAAAAAAATAGTGTGGGGGCATATGATTTAATTTAGAAAAAAAATAGAGAGGTAATTCTAATTTGGAAAAATTTAATTTTAATGAAAGACAAATGGTATACAGGCCTCAACACGAAACTGTCTAATTGCACTCAGTTTTCTGTTTTTTAGAAAACACAATAGATCTTTCATAACAAACCTTCAAAATTGACGTTTTTGAGCACATTTCCCGACGAAAGCAGAAAAACCAGTCGAAAAGCAGGAGAAAAACGGGTGTTCGCGTGATCGAAATAGCTTAGAACTGGATAGGTAATTTAATTATCATAAAATGGAAAACTAAGTTCGATTCGAAATCGCTTCCATAGTCAGGCTTTCCAATTTTATAACTTTTGGTTCAAAAATGAATTTGTGAATGTGTCAAAACGTTTTGCGCTTGTTGAGCCAACACCGACGCTATTACATTCATAGCGTTGGTGTTGGTTGAGCTGAGCAGTTGAAAACACCCTTAAGCAAACTGATCCAAATTCTTGATATGTTGTAGAACAAAACGTCGTTACGAACAGTAATAATTTCTATTGATTCTCTTATGATTAATTCACGGTAATTCTTCAAGGGACATATGTATAATTTTTGCATCTTCGTTCCAATTATGTGACATTTGAAAATTAAGATGTTAATATTTGTATTTTTATTTTACATTCTCGGTCGATGGCTGTGTTTATAGTTGAAAGTACTAAGGATTAAAAGTAAATTAACACCTTTTAAAATATTTTTTGTCATCTTTAAGTAACTTACATATAGTGTAGTTTTAAGTTTACCTTTTTTAAAAGATGAATATAGTATTCTACTTATTTATTTATTGAAATGCAACCGAGATATCTTTATAAATTTCTTCCACAGGATTAGCACTAGCGAACGGGTCTTTCCATTTGACTGAAGTATCCCCTTAAAATATATTTTCGCGTTTACCATTTCAGGAAATTTTTAATTGAAGATTTTCGCCAATTACATGATATTAAAAGAAAAAAATCACATTAACATTTTTCCATTAAAAGAAAAAAAACTTTCAAATCGGTATAATTAACTTTTAAACACTTTCTTTACAAAACGCGTGTCTTTTCTTTTAACATTATCAGTATAAGAATAGTTTATAATGCACAGAATTAAAAAAAAAAAGTCTTAAATAACAGTAAAAATGATTATGTTTTACAACATAATGAAACTGCAAAAAGAATACTTAACGATTACTTGCTTATCCAGAAAAGTTAATCCTCAGGTGCCGATGTGTAAACGGATTGTGGAATACAAATGTACAAGTTACATATTAAAACTAGTCGGATGTGACAATTCCAAAATTTTCTTTTATTTCATAGATGCTAATATTTAAAAATTAGCCATCATTGTGCAAAATTAAATAACAATCTATGCCCGTCATGGAGATTTTAAATGATATGAAATTCTGTGCATTAGTTCTTGAGACATGACTATCTCTAAAATCACGTAAATCATGCAAAATGCAGCATAGCGTCCCATTTTGGTAATTTGCACCAAACCCTTATCTGTAACAGATTGTCAACATCCAAATGAATCTGAAATTTGATGAAAATCCATGCATTACTCCTTCTGATAAAGCTATTGCAGAAATCGTGTAAAATGTAGCATAGCATCAATTGTTGAGCGATTTACATCAAAATGTGAACAACACAAAGTCAAATTAAGGACTAACTGAATCTGAAATTTGATTAAAATCCGTGAATTAATTCTTTAGATAGAGTTACTGCTGAAATCGGAAAAAAAAAAAAAAAAAAAAAAAAAAAAAAAAAAAAAACAGCATAAAGTGTTATCTGTCGAGCGATCTACACCAAAATCTAGAAAACATGAAATCATGTCAAAAAATAAATGAATCTAAAGTTTGATGAAAATCCATCCATTAGTTCTGGAGATTGAGCTATCGCGGAAATCGTGAAAAATGCTGCATAGCAGCGCCACCTGTTGAACGATTTATACCAAAAACTAATCAGCATCAATAAATATCAGGATCTTAATAAATATATAAATATTTCTTAAATTCCATGCATTAATCTTGAAAAAGACCGCCCACAAAATTTGTGTCACATATATACTGGCAGAGTCACAGACTCACAGAAAGACATTTTGTAAAAACATGTTTTTTGGTATCTCTGACCCGTAAAACGTGTAAATTCGTCGAAAATAAGAAGTCGAAAACTTTTACGAATCGAATACTTTTTTCTTGAAAAAATAGATAAAAATTATATTAAAAAAAACTGACGATTTTTTAAAATCATTTATAATAATTAAAACCGTTTGACTGCATGACATCAGATAGCCAGAGGTTTGTTTTGGTAACTCATTAATTTTTCATCAAGAAAAAAAAAATAAAAATAAAAGTCTCTTAAAAATCATTATCGTTCCTTTCTTTCTTTCTTTATTCCTTTTTTGTTTTTCAAAATAATTTTATAAATAAGGTGGATCTAAAAGTTGGTACTTTTTGTGTTCTCGAAAGTTTCTTCCTCATTTTTTATGCTTTTGGCCTACTATTGGCGAATATATTGGCGCCAAAATGAAAACTAGTCAGATGTGGCAATCCCAAAACTTTCTTCTATCTTTATGTATGTTAATACTTCCTGAAAAATGCGTGAAATCCATGAAAATCCGTGTTTTAGTTTTTGAGATAAAGCTATTGCGGAAACATGAGAAAACTCTGCATAACAGCCTCCTGTTGGGGTGTACACCTAAAAATTTTTGTCATATATTAAGGTTGTTCTCAACTGCTCTGCTCAACAAGCGCAAAACGTTTTGACACATTTACAAATTCATTTTTTAACAGAAAGATGCAAAATTTCTAGGACTGACTATGGAAGCGATTTCAAATCGAACTTACAAGGAAGGTCTCCATACGGGCATACTCAGAAAAATCTGAAAAAATTACAGAATGTTCTTCTCATATAGTTATATATGTTTATAAAAAAAATTTCGGCGGAACCTCCTTATAACGTCCGTAAAAAAATAATAAAAATTTCGTTTATTTGGCGATTTATCTCCGGTTGGCGAAAACACGAAATTTTGAAAAATACGCTTTTACGCTTCGAATACTTTTTAAAGAAAAAACTTTCTATGTTCAATTTATTAAATAAGTTTAGTTTAAGTAATTTTAGTTTTGCATTTTTACTTTACTTTAAGTGTAATTTTGTCATATACGTTTATATGTACTTATAACAAAATGAAATTAATATATTTTATCATTTAAAACACAATTTAAATTGATTAAAATTGTTCCAAATTGAAAAATACACTGTTAAAAATCTGCTGCATTTTGTTGCAACGCACTCCCTTGCTTGTATAGAAAACGGTTTCTTGGCCGTGAAATGGAGCTTTCTCATTGGTTGGAATAGAGATATTATATACAAGCGGTGGAGTGCGTTGCAACAAAATGCAGCAGATTTTTAACAGTGTATGACACGATCAATTCACCGTGCTATGGAGCATTCTCATTGGTCAGAAGAGAGACATTCTATAAAAGTAGTGGAGTGACGTTGCAGTAAATGCTGCAGATTTTTAACGGTGAAGTCAATTAAAATCAATTTTCAGATTCGTTAAAATCGTCTGCTTTTGGCGAGGAAATGCACTGCTCGCCAAATCCCGCGTCGCTTTCAGCTTTTCACGCCAATTACTCCAAACTATTTTATTTTTTTACATATCTAATAATGTAATTCCGCCGCTAATTTTCACTGATCCTTTATTACCTACATGAGTAGTTTAATTCGTATTTTTTTCAAAAAATTCTGAGTATGCCCCCAATGGAGACCTTCCTTGTTAGTTTTCCATTTTATGATCATTAAATTACTTATCGAGCGCTAAGCTATTTCGATCACATGATCACCCGTTTTTAGCCTGCTTTTCGATCGGTTTTTCTGCTTTCGTAGGGAAATGTGCTCAAAAACGTCAACTTTGAAGACTTGTTATGAAAGATCTATTGTATTTATTAAAAAAAAAAACAAAAATGACTCACTGCAGACATTTTCAATTAGACAGTTTTTGAATAACACTACTTGCTAGTTTCATGCATTTCTGAACAAAAATGAATAAAAGCATGTGTCACAAAGTTGCTTTTTTTGATTTAGGAACACCCTTAACTGAATTTATAATTTAATAAAAATCCATGCATTAGTTCTTGCGATACAGCTATTACGAAATCGTGAAAAATGCACCGTAGCAGCGCCACCTGTAGAACGATTTACACAAAAAAACTACATCACTAATTTATATCAGGGACTAATTGAATCTGCAGTTTAATGAAAATTTGTGCGTTAGTTCTTGAGATAGAGCTATAACATTATCATTATAGCATGCAATAACATCGTTATTGCATGTTATTGCATTTAGCAGTCGTTATAGCAGTATCATTCAATCATTAGAATAATGCAGCATAGCAGTGCCACATTTTGAGCGATTTACAACAAAAAATATTCAGCACCAAATTATTCAAAACTAACTGAATCTAAAGTTTTATGGAAATCTATCTGGTAGTTGTTCAGATAAAGCTGGTGTGGAAATCGCGATTAATGCATCACAGCAGTGCCACTTGCTGAGCGATATACACCAAAATCTAATCATTTCCTGCTTATATCAAGGTCTAACTGAATCTAAAGTTTTGTGGAATTTCGTGCATAAGTTCTTGAGACAAAGTGACCGCAAAATTTTTTTCACATACAAATTCACAGAGTGACAGACAGACTCACTGCAGACATTTTCTAAAATACATCAAATCATGTTCAGGACTTTCTAAAATGTATAAATTAATCGAAAACCGGAAGTCGAAAATTTTCACGAATCCAATACTTTTTTCTTGTAAAGATAGAAGAAAGCGTAGACAGTCGGACAGACGGACAGACAAACCGAATGCATAAGCACTTTTAAATTTTGTTGAAAGTAGTAAAAAAAGGAAGAAAGAAAAGTAGAAAGGATATTACAGAAATAATTTAATCTATTTGAAAGGTACTCAAATGAGTTTTATTTTGTGAATTCCTCACGTATACAACAACAACATCAATTAGAAGAATTGAATTGCTTTCTATTGGAATAATAGCTAAACTATTGACTTTTTCCTGATTCATGTTGAATAATTTTCAATTATTTTTAAATTAAAAAACGGTTTTTCACTTGCTATAAATGAAACATATAAAATAAAAAAATAAAAAAACATTCTTAGCGCTGTAGTAATAGTTTGGAAAAAGCTCTTAGAGATTGTAATTTATTCTCTTCAGAATTGCTTTTAGCATACTAAGGTGGGTAATTGTTCAAAATAACAGTTTTAGATGCAAACATATTTTTTTCTTCAGTGTCTTTATTTTCTTCACTGTTTAGTTTATTGCTGTTATTATTATTTATTTATTTATTTTAGAAAGACAGCTCGAAATTTTATGAGGCCTTTTTGAGACTCACTTTTAACAGTAAAAGCATACTGAGATTATTTTTGAAGAGATTTATAAGAGGTCGTGTGATTTCCTTTTTCGCTCAATCAACTAGAATATGATTTATAAACAATTATTTTCTCAGTACCACCATATTTCTTGCCCCTAGATCTCCCTCTTCGGAATATTCGGTTAAAAACGTCAGCTTTGACAGATTTTTTTTTTTTTTTTTTTTTTTTTTTTTTTTTTTTTTTTTTTTTTAGAACGGTAATATAACGGTAATTTAACGGTATTCTGACCATAAAATGGGCAATAATAACTTCAGAATAGCGTAAAATGACGGTTGTTTTAACGTCTTCAATAAAAATGTTTAAATGACTGGACAGAATGCTGCAGATTTTCAACAGTGCAGTTTATTAAAAAGAGAATTTCCTAATTTGGTGCGTTACAAAGCAAAAATTCTCTCTTAAGACAGCAGCCACAAAATAACTCAAGTTGAGCCGAAATTCACTCATCTCGCTATTTGAAAGGCAGCTTCTTAAATAAAGAATACTGCCTAGTTAAACTGATGGCATTGAGCTCACAGGCTACAAATACCAATTGTACATTAAAGCCTTATGTTTTCAAGGGTTAATTCCGTTCGAAAAAAAATTAAGAAGGGGAAACAGCTCTCCCTTTTCCTCTTTTTTTATACTTAATCATTGAACCTCCTATACTATCAAAGACATGCTTTATCATATAAAAAATCTATATCCAAAATTCAGAGCAAATCGAATAATTCTTAATAAAAACCCATTTAGCATTTATATAATTTAAAAGGAGTTATCCCCCTCTTTTATACTTAATCATTAAACTTCCAAAACTATTCAGAGATTTGAACGAAATCTGAAAATTCTGCTTGAAAAACCCATTTATATAAATTAAGGGGGGGGGGAGCATTAGAACCTCCGTTCCCCCTGTTTATACTTATTCAATGAACACCTAATAACAGTCACGGAATCGCCTCATCAGAATGATCCTAATCTAAATTTTGAACGAAAACTGTTAATTCTGCATGAAAAACCCATTCTTATCAATTAAGGGGAGGGGCATGAGCCCTCCGTTCCCCCTCTTATACATATCGAATGAGCTCCAAAAACTAATCAGGGAAGCGCCTTGTCAGGATGTACCTACATACAAAATTTCAAGTGGATCCGATATTTTTATCATGAGTTATCGCGTTACGCACGAACGCACGTACATACAGAACGGACGGGCACATAAGCTCTGAGGCTATGATAGCCTGTGAGCTAAAAAGATTTGAAACAACTCGAGTAGCGAATTGTTTGTAAGCAATTTAAATCAAGGTGAGTAATTAAAAAAAGCAATTTAAATCAAGACGAGTAAAACGTTTAAGAAATAACTCATTCACGATCCAATAAAATACAGCTTTTTCTTGAGAAGCCAAATCCACTCTTTTGTTTCAAGAGTGTTAATTTAAAAATAGATAAAAAAATAAGCAGTTTGGATTGGAATACAATCTTGACTATTGAATGTCTTATTTAAGTTATCATTCCGATTCACGTGAACAATAAAACTTGTTAACACGGAATTTGCATATCATAGAATTTTTCCCGGAATTCGAATATTTTTACTAATCCAATACTTTCTTCTTGTAAAGACAGAAGAAAGTAATAAAGATAATGAAGCAGAAAGAGAAAAAAGAAGAAAGGATATTGCAGAAACAATTTAATCTATTGAAAAGGTACTCAAATGAGTTTTATTTTGTGAATTCCTCACGTACAACAACAAAATCAATTGGAGGAACTGAATTGTTTTCAATTGGAATAATAGCTAAACTATTGACCTTTTCCTGACTCAAGGCGAATAATTTTGCGTTATTTTTAAATTAAAAAGCGGTTTTTCACTTGCAATAAATGAAAGAAATAAAGGGAAAAGAATTCTTAACGCTATCGTAATAGCTTTCGAAAAGTTCTTTAGAGTTGTAATCTTTTTGTCTTATCAGTGTTGCTTTTGGCATACTAAGATGGCTAATTGTTCAAAATAACAGTTTTAGGTGTAGACTTTTTACTTTCTTCTATCTTTACAAGAAGAAAGTATTGGATTCGTGAAAATTTTCATGATTTTAGTTTAAACCACCTAACCGGTGGCGCTGCTATCCTGCATTTTTCAGGAAGTATTAACATGCATAAGATAGAAAAAAGTTTTGGGATTAACACATTTGACTATTTTTTTATTATTATTCAGTGTCTTTATTTCCTGCACTGTTCAGTTTATTTTTATTATTATTAGTAGTACTATTATTTATTTATGTATTTTAGGACGATTACCTATAGTATTTTTTATTTATATTATCATCATTTAGGTTATCATGAAATAAAATAATTCACGTGAAATAATCTACAGTAAAACTTGTTAACACGGAACCTGCGTATATCAGAATTTTGTTTTAGGTAGTTCTCAAAAAATATTTTCTCTCGCTCAACATTCGGCATGTGTAAAGGATTTCTTTTTAAATGTAAGAGCATGATACTTACAAGGACGTTTATTGAAATAATTTGTAACCAAACAGTTTTTTTTTAATAAATAATTTGATTCTTGATTTATAAACAAATTTTGCGTCATAAAAACAGTTTTTTTTTTTTTTTTTTACTTTTTCTTTTCTTTTTTCTTTCTTTTTTAGCGATTTCATATCTCGAAATTCGATTCAAAGTGTCAACTTTGACAGTTTTTTCTTTATCTTTTGTCTCTTTACTGTAAAAAAAGACCGATGTTTCTTAATCTACAAAAATGTAGTACAATCTTTTACAGTGCAATAATCTGTTTTCTCAAATACAGTGGAGCATCGTTTATACGACGCCGAAGGGACTACCGAAAAAGTCGTATAAACGACAACGACGTATAATCGATTTTCACTACCAGAACTAGAATTAAGTTTGTTTTCACTTAAAATAAAATAAATAAACAAACAAACAAAAACGGGGGGGGGGATTAGTAAGCAATTTAAATATGCGTACCTTTATTTTATTTATGTTTCATCGAAAGGTTCC
This sequence comes from Maratus speculifer, assembly GCA_964019185.1. Lineage (NCBI taxonomy): Eukaryota > Metazoa > Arthropoda > Arachnida > Araneae > Salticidae > Maratus > Maratus speculifer. The sequence goes on from OZ025296.1 coordinate 207,516,486, forward strand.
TCATTTGCAGTACATCATTTCCTTTTCATTTAAAGTCAAAGATCAAAAATTCCTCGTGGCCAGCTAAAAGTCGCCAGTACTGATAAAATTTAGAAGGATAGTCTATTTGCAACTTAAAACAGGTCGGAAAAGCTGACCATCCCTGAAAAAAGAATGACCCCTAACAGTAAAATATGTTACACGTAAGCTGATTTTTCAGACTAATCGAACACCAGCCCACATTTTTATAATGTGGAGTGCATTTAAACACGCTCTTTGGTGTCATTCATAGCTGCCAACTTCCGCTCGTTCGTAAAATACGCAAGATAAATACACAAAATTAAACATATACAAAATAGAAAAATCGACATATAAACGATTTTGGGCATCGTATAAAAGATATATTTTTACATTAAAATGAATAGGAATGAATCGGGACCACATTAAAACGTCGTATAAATGTAAACGTCGTATAAGTGATCGTCGTATAAACGATGCTTTACTGTAGGTATATCATTTTTTTGGATGCTATCTCAGTTAATTTCAGACAAATATTTTGGATACTCAGAAGACATATTTAACAGATATACATGCTAAATTAACAGCATTAACATTTGTATTAATCCTTTTGGGTCCGAATTTTCTTTCAATTTTTAGAAAAAATCACTTTATGTTAATAACATTAACACAACCAATTCAAATAGATTAATTAATGTTTAACGAATATTTAGATCAGACTGCAAACGAATAATTTAGAATATATTATTTCGCTTCAGTAAATTTTGAAGTTGATTTTCATGCTAATGTTTCAGATAATCTACAATTTATGAACATAAACCCTTCCAGGTCTGGTGTAATATTAATAGTACATGTCTTTTAATGGAGTATTATTTTGTATTAAGAAATATTTTTGATACAATTAACATGTAATAATGTTAGTATATGTCTATGCATTTATTATATGACTTCATTTATGTCTAGGAATTTAATAATAACAATAAATATTGTTATTTGCTGAATTCTCTTTGCGCCGTTTGTCATTTTTTTTATTTAAACATATATTTCACTCTTTAAGTTACTTTCCTGAAAAAAGCATGCGTAATAAAGAGCAAAAAGTATTAGAATGTTGTAATATACGTGTGAAATCTTACTGTAAAACAATATTTCCTAAACATCTCCAAAAATTCTTCCTTAGCCTATTGTCATAAGAATATTTCTTGAATAGTACGCAAAACAACAACATTCGTTATCGTTCAGACAATTAAATATTCACTAAGCACTAATTAATCTATTTGGATAGATGGCATTTATGTTAATAACGTAAAAGTATTTTTTTTCCTAAAAACTGAAAAAAAAAAAATCAGACCCCGAAAGGGTTAAGAATGGAATAAGCCTGGTCTGAAAGAGCATGAAAGTCAGACAAAAGCTCTACTTACAAGATAGAAAAAAAATTAATTAAAGAAATTACAACGACCATTTGGAAAATGATATTTTCAAAGACTAAAATTTTAGACTTATAAATAAATTCTTTATTTAAATAATAATAATAATAATAATAATACTAATAATAATAATTAACATTATTTTTATGATGATCAAAACATGGCTTGCATAATAACAGAGTCCTATATTACGTACACCATGGATTAAACATTAATATTTCTGGACCAATCATAAACAAATTTTAAATGAAATTTCAGTTTTACAGTTTTCGGCACTGCAAATTTTTAAACTTCTGAACATCTAACATTTCCAATTTTTACACCGCGAAAAGTTTGAAAGCTGTATCTCAATTTGTTTTTGAGTTATTTTTTCTTTTTGTAGTTTTTAATACTTTTTTTTTCCATCGTGGCAACAGAAGTATTTCATTTCTGGATATTAAACATGGACCAATCAGAAAATGAATAAAATCTAGACATCACAAGGATTCACATATGGTGTTCAGATATGTCTAGAGGGGAAGCAACAACCATTTTCCGAATAGTCAAAAAAAAAAAAAAAAAAAAAAAAAAAAAAAAAGAAAGAAAAAGAAAAAAAAGAAATTAATGCAGAGTTCTTAGCGACATGGAAAGTCAGGGAATTTCAAAGTAATTAGAAAAATTTTGAAATATATAGGAAAACTCAGAAAATTTACAAAAGTTTTCAAAAAATCAGGGGATGGAAATGAAAAAGATTGATTCCTGTCGGTACAAGTTCTAAAAATTACTCTAAATGCCAATGAAAAAAAAAAAACACTATAGATAAAAGTGCTTTATATTTTTCAGACTTTTTCATAGGGTGTAAAAAAGTAATTTTTTTTTAATAAAAAAAATTTGGATTTTTTAAATTTTATTTAAATTAGATTTTTTATATTTTTTTCCCATCGTTCCATTACTGAATAAATATGAAGAGTTTTAGGTCCCAAAATAATTAAATCTCTAAATGCTAACATAATTTGCGTTTTTACACTTTAATTAATAAAATTATAATTATTTGTTAGTAATTACATAATTATGAAAACTGTAAATTAATATTTGCATTAATTACTAGCACACAATAACGTTATATACATTAATATTTTAGAATAATTATGTAAAACTACATTAAAAACAAATGATATTTACATTTATTAAAGTAAAAAAGTATTATTTTATTATTAAAGTATTATTTTATTATTAAATTACATTTACATTTAATATTAAATTGTTTAACACAGCTTAAAATGAATAATTACTGCATAATTAACACTGTAATCAGGAATATAATATTCAGTTTTATGCTTTAATTAGTTAAATGATAATTAATAATTTAATATCCATTAAAAAAGGGGGACAGGATGCTAGTTCCCAGGGGTGTAGTGGAGGGTATACGGGGGTATACGCAGTATATCTTCTGGATTTTTTAAAGGAACACCGTATACCCTCTGTTTCTCAAAAAAGCTTATAGTATCTACACTCTAAGATATACCCTCTAGAATGAGCATATACCCTTTGCTTGGAGCTTATTTCCACTGTTATTTTTACGACTACATCCCTGGCTAGTTCCAAAAAGGGGCACTATTTCATGAAGAAATTTATTACTAAAATGTTTAGTAATTGTATTTAAAAAAAGTGTTTCTTAGTATGATAAATTAAGTGTCATTAAATTTAATAATTTTACGAATTACAAGTTGAAAAATGCAATTAAATAATGATATTAAGGGTGTATTTCGATTCAAACGGCTTGTTTTCCGATTTATTTTTGAATGAACTTTTGCTCTCAAACACATAAAACTCGCACACTGTAAAAAAAATTCAAGAGGTTACTAAAAATTTCTTAGTAAATTTGTATTCCACAGAATTTTTTAGTAACCATTACAAACTTTTTTTTTGCAAGTGAACCAAGCATTTCTTTTGTAAACTGAACAAAAGAATTTTTTGTATAACTAACTTAAAAATTTTTAGTATGAGTCACAAAGCAAATTTTAGTAATAGCTCCAAAATTACTTTTAATATCCATTACGTGCAACCGAAGCGGAGGAGCTTTCTTCGAGCTGCATCCAAACTTCTGAAGCGGAAGATTTTCGGCAAAACCGCAATAGATGGCAGCACTAAACATTCTTTACTGCTCCGACCGGATTTTCATAATTCCTTTATTAACGAGGCACTACAGGCATTCGGGGTGTATTTGGCGGTGGCAAGTTTCGAACCCAGGACCTTTTAGCCTGAAGTCCGTTACTATAACCACAATGCTATCAAGGCTACACAACTGAGTTTTAGTAAGAGCTATTAAAAATATAAAACTATTAACTCTATTCGTTGCTAACTTTTTTCTAGTGATTCTTACAGATTTTCTAGTAACCGACTAAGATTACTAAAAATTTTTTAGTAATTACAAGGATCACTAAAGTTTTTTTAGTAGATCGACCTTTTTTTTTTTTTTTTTTTTTTTTTTTTTTTTTTTTACAGTGCAGACTCTCTTATTTAGAAAGTGCACAAGTGCCGTAAAGGTCGGTTCTTTAATAAGTGCACAAAATATTGAAAAAAAAAAGCAATCAAAAACGGCAATTTGAATCGATTTTTCCGAAGTGGGAAATCTGGGAACGAAATAAAGGGTCTTCCTGAGAAGTTAATTGCTTGTAAATCAAATTTTAATGAATTGAGCGTAAAAAGACATCACACGGCACCTTATATGTTCCTTCAAAAATCCCCTCAGCAAATTTCATGTTTCTATATTTAAAAATGTGTCTGAAATTGTATCGGAAAATTTCGAGTTGCTGAAAATGGAAACGTGTTTTTTCGAATACACCCTTAAAATGAAGTTTCTCCATGATTATTTATAGGGATAGTCAAAAACTTTTCCTTACATTACGGCATTATGGGGAAAAATCATTTCATTTGAATTTTAACAATGTTACACCCTGTGAAACATATTCAGATTTACATGCATCAACAAAGTGCACTAAAATATGCATTTAGTAAAGTATGCAGTGAAAAGGATAGATATTATTTATTTACAGTGTCACACAGAATCCCATTGCATAAGAATAAAGGCAGGAACAGTTTGCGACACATTTTAATTACGGTAAACGATTTCATGTACATTCCAATTGACATATGTTGCTGAGGCTTAAGCGTGTATTTCGATTCAAACTGCCTATTTTCCGATTTATTTTTGAACTCATTATTGCTCTCAAATACACCAAACTTTCAAAATCTCTTATTTGGAAAGTACACAAGGTGCCGTAATTGTCGATTCTTTGATAAATGCAGAAAATATTGCAAAAAAAGCAATCAAAAACGGCATTTCGAACCGATTTTTCCCAAGCGGGAGATTTGAGAACGAAAAAAGGGGTCATACTGAGAAGATAATTGTTTATAACTCAAATTCTAATGAATTGAGCGTAAAAAAACATCACTCGGCACCTCATACGTCTCTTCAAGAATCCTCTCAGCAAATTTCATGTTTCTACGTTTAAAAATGTGTCTGAAATTGTATCGGAAAATTTCGAGCTGTTGAAGATGGAAAAGCGTTTTTTCGAATACACCCTTAATGTGAGTTATTTCAAATATAATACGAAGTGCTTAGCATTTACAGGGACACACAAAAGATTTTAAATAGTATATATTCTATCCGAAGTACTGTATATGATGGATGATGAATGTTGCATGGATGAAATGCATTTTGAATTATGATATGTGCTTTTAAGTTTCACTAAATGTATGCATATTAAATTTTGTGTATAAATGATGATAGTACAACAATTTAGATATACAAGGCTACACAAAAGATTTTGGAAAGGTTACTGAATATGAGCGTAACTTATTTAAAGGTGATTTTTAAATAAAATATGCATTTTTATTCTGAACTGCATCCAGTAAACTAAGAATTTTTTGTAGTATATAGATAAAATGATTTAGAAGATCACGCAAAGAACTGGATACATAGTTGTCTTCGGATGATAATTTCTGAAAATGTAATTAAAGTAGTAATAAGGAATATTTTTGTTTGAACTAAAGTTTAGAAAAATAATTTTGTATATAAAAGGTACTAGGTAAACTACAGGGCTGAACAAAAGTATTCAAGAATGTTTCTATCTATTAGTATAAGTCACTGAAAAGAAAATTTAAACCAGCAAAAAAATTGGCAAAAAAGGATCATCAGAAAATTTTTACTATAAATCGCGATAAAAAAATAATTACACATGCTTTTAATAAACGAATTCTTTTGCTTGCTTGATTAATTAATTCTTCTTTAAATGTTATGTGAACGAAGTCACGGGTAACAGCTAGTTGTTTATAAATCAAATTCTAATGAATTGAGCACAAAATGACATCACACGGCATCTTATACGTCTCTTCAAAAATCCTCTCAGCAAGTTTCATGTTTCTATTTTTAAAAATGCGTCTAAAATTGTATCAGAAACTTTCGAGCTGTTGAAGCTGGAAAAGTATTTTTTCGAATACACCCTTAAAAATATTTATTTTATGTTTCCTCAAAAAAATATGCTCAGGGCCATCGCTAAGACTTTTTATTGAGGGGGGCAGAGGTGCCCAGAGAGGGGTTTGGTGACGCAAGATGCGTCATAAAATTTAGTTTTAGGGGGGAATTTGACAAAAAGTTCACTTTTTTTTGGGGGGGGGGGAGGATTTTTAAATTCTTAATATTTCCCTTTTTTTCTGTTAAAAAAAATCTTGATTTTTTAATATCACTTTTAAATTTTTTCAACATTTAATTTCCAGGAAAGTTTCTGTGTTTTCTTTCTTTAAATTCTAGATAAGTGCAATAAGAACTCATTCTGCTGTACTCAACTCGCTATCTTTTGTAAATCTTGATTCTTTTAATAGCACTTTTAAATTTTTTCAACATTGAATTTTCAGAAATGTTCCTGTGTTTTTTTTTCTCTAAATTCTAGATAAGGGCAATATGAACTCATTCTTCTATGCTCAACTCGCTATCGTTTGAATTGCAGTAGTTATAAGTAGAATATATTTTACAATTGATATTCTGTTTAGGGGTGGGGGGGGGGGGTCAATGTTAAAATATGAAGATTTTTTGGGGGGGGGATTTGCGTCATTGGGTTTGGGGGGGATGGTCACCACTGGAGGGGGGAGAGGACCTAAAATTGCCAAGTCAAATTTCAATATTTGCCAACTCATTTTACAATTTTGCCAACTTACCACAATAAGAAAATGTAATATAGTCCCTAATATTCTCAATTAGTAAAAGGTTAATAATATTCTCAATTAGTTTTGTAATTTTTGCCAATTCTATCAAAAATTGAAAATATATTATAGTTTTTATTAAAATTTTAAAGAAAATTTGCCAACTAAGTTTGTGAATTTGCCAAGTGTAACAACATTCACGAATGTTTGGGGGGGGAAGCTCCCCCCCCATCCCCCCCCTTAGCGAGGCCCCTGAATATGCTAATAATAACAATTTGTGAGAATAATAGAAAAACAAAATGGCGGCTCACGGGAAGATACGGCATCTATTCCGAGATTAGTTGGGGTTTTCGGAAATAGAAGTAGAAAACTAACTGATAAAAGAATAACTTAAAGTAAATGAGAAATTCATAAAAAAGTTTATCTATCAGTTATCTCAGCGGATGTCGTTGCGTGACTGAGTAGTAAAAATCAAATACTTTATGTTACTAAGTAAAAATCAAATACTTTATGTTACTAAAAGTTAATTATTATTTTTTTTATGAAGCAATATTCCAAAGAAATATAATAGTTTGTGATAGTGATAACTACAAAATACATAAAACAAAGATACGGGTTAGGTTCCCTTAGAAAGACCCCCACGGAGGGCACTCCCCCTGGTCCTATATCCCATTAGCGTAGATAATCGGACGACAAAAATCAACCAACCATAAAACAAAGATAACAAGAAGAGTATAACAATATTTAGTGCTGACATCTGTTGACGAAACTTACAATTTATTTTTTACTCAATATATATGAAATCATTTTACGCTAGAATTTTTATTTAACTTCACTATTTTAAAATTTTAACATCTTTAACAACAAAACAGTCATTAGAAAGCCTTATCACATAATTACAAGTCATAGATACTGAAATAAAACAAAGGAGACAAAAAGAGCATGGTAATATTTAGTGCTGACATCTGTTGGCAAAAATTACAATTTATTTTCTTGTGCTAGTTGAAAAATATAAAATATTTAAACACTAGAACATCAGAAAATATTACTCAAAAGGTATAAATTTATTTTACGCCAGAAATTTGATTTAAAGATAGTTAAATTCCTTCTTTACCTCATATTTTTTCTGTTTACATGTAACTCATTATATAAAAAGAAATTGCGGTTTCACCCTAGGGTAGTCTGTATTAGCACGGACAAGTAATCTATACTTGAGGCATGATTTTTCTTTCTTGTTTAAGGTTGTATTCGAAAAAATACTTTTCCAGCTTCAACAGCTCGAAAGTTTCTGATACAATTTCAGGCGTATTTCATACAATTTCTTTTAAAAATAGAAACATGGAACTTGCTGAGGGGATTTTTGAAGAGACGTATAAGATGCTGTGTGATGTCATTTTACGCTCAATTCATTAGAATTTGATTTATAAACAATTACCTTCTCAGTATGACCCTCTTTTTCGTTCCCAGATATCCCGCTTCGGAAAATTCGGATCGAAAGGTCAACTTTGACTTCATTTTTTGTAATATTTTCTGTATTTATCAAAAAATTGACAGACACGGTATTTTATAAAGTTTCTAAATAAGAGAATCTGCGTATTTTATGCGTTTGAGAGCAAAAGTGAATTCAAAAATAAATCGGAAAATAAGCTGTTTGAATCGAAATATATCCTTAAGGGAATTTTTAAATTAAAAAAAAGCAACTTTCTGATGTAAGTTTCAATTTATTTTTGATCAGAGATGCATAAAGTTGTGTTGTTTATCAGAAACTATGTCATCGCACATATTTTTCCGTTTTTTTTTTTTTTTTTTTTTTTTTTTTTTTTTTTTTTTTTTTCAAACGCAATCGATATTTTAGAACAAGCAGTTTGAGTTGACGTTTTGAATCTCATTTCCCGACAAAATCAGTCTTACAACGGGAGAAAAAATACGCGATCACGTGACCGAAATCGCTTTCAACTCGATAAGTAATTAAATTATCATAATATGGAAATTTAAGTTAAATTCGAAATCGCTTCCGCAGTCAGGCCTTTGAATTTTGTATCTTTCTGTTTAAAAATGAATTTGTAAATGTGTGAAAACGTTCTGCGCTTGTTGAGCAGAGCAGATGAGAACAAAAGCCTTAGCTATGTCGCAAAAGTAGAATTGAAGATGTGAGTTTCAATGCAAATTGAAATTTCGGGAAATTGCGAAAAATTTCTGTCTGTTTCCACTGGTTTTTATTGTAAAGCAAAATTTAACAATGCCAGAAATACACGATAAAACGAGCATTTTCCCCATATTTGTAGTGTTTGTTTGTTTTTTGTTTTTTTAACCGTGTTACCCAACAGAATCGATTGGTATAAAAAACGCGATTTTTTTTTTTTTTTTTTTTTTTTTTTTTTTTTTTTTTTTTTAAATATTGGGTAAGTCAAGTTTTGAAATTCACGTCCTCAATTGAAGAATGAGAAAACTAAACCAAAATTACTCCTATGGGATATTTTGGTGGCGACATCTACTGGACATCAGACATAAGAAATAATATCTCATCTCTGAAAACTTTTATGCAAAATACACTATATTGCCATTGATTATGGGACACTTGCGATTTTAGACATTTTACTAAATATCTAGAAAAATACATGAGGAATCATCTCGAAACTCTTAGTGTATAAATATAATAGTATACGTCATACATATCCGTGAAGATTTTTTGCCGAAACGCCATAGGGGACCGTCAACAAATTAAAAAAGAATGAATATCTTTTGCATAACCCTGTCAAAACTAATGTAGCAAAAGCGCTCAAACTCTAGATTATGATTGAATGCCTTATTGTAATACACTGTGTTCATTTTTATGCAAATAGCATGCACACTCGCAGAGTAATTAAGGTTTTTATAAAAATTGTCCCAAATTTTTCCAAGTTTTTCCATTATAATTTTCAGAGTTCTTAATATAAAATAATATTTTTTTCAGAAAATATGACAAACAACATTGCACACAGTACCCTGTAATCAGAATTAAAAAATAATAAAAATTGTATGAAAAATGAGTAGGTTTACTATATAATGTTTTACTGCGTATGCGTCAAAGATATCAAAATTTCATTTGCATATTATGTTAGCTAAATGTATAGAGCAACTTTTGTAAAAGTCTCAAAATCATAGCTTGAAAATTCTGAAAGTAATCGTCTATAGAAAAAGGACAAAATCCGTTGTTTCCAAAATGAAGCAAAACAAGTAAGAAAAATCATGCGTTAAGCATAGATTATGAAGCACTTTCCAACACTTAATGAAATCTTTAACAAAACTTTGTTATTTAGGGAAATAATAGTGTATAGCCAAATATACCCAAGTATGTATTCCAGTACATTAGAACAGCCCTGTATTTCATATGTCAGTTCATATAATGGGAAAATTTAGCTTAGCAAGAAAATACCCAGTAGCTTGAAATTTCTTTTTCAGCAATTCATACTATTAGATGGAAACATACTTGAATACTTTTGTTCAGCCCTGTAGTTTACATTGTACCTTTATTACGCGTCAGCATTAGGCTAAAATTTATTGTAACCTAAAACACTTTTAAAACAACTGAAATCACATTCCCATAAATCATCATTCATAGGCGTCCATGTACCGAATTCTTTGCGTGACCCTGTATATCCCTTTATCTATATTCTGCAAACATTTCTCAGTAAATTGAAAGCAGCTCAGCGTAAAAATGCATAGCTTATTTAAGAACCACGTTTAAATAATTTACGCTTATATTCAGTAACGTTGGTGAGCTCTTTTGGGTAGCCCTGTATATCAACTATAACATTTATACACACCATATAATGTGCATATATTTAGCGAAATATAAACGCGAATATCATAATTAAAATGCATTTGATCCCTCCATCAGCCATCATCGGACACATATACGGTACCTCGGAAAGAATATACTATTTGAAATCTTTTGTATGGCCCTGTAAATGCTATGTACTTCATATTATGCAAGACAGTAGCGTATAATTTATATTAAGCTTCAGTGACATATATCAATTTTATTATACATGAAAAAGCTTAATATATTTAAAATATGTCACACACAATTCTCCCTTTTACCATTATCTAATGGAATTCTTTTGTGTGGCCCTGTAAATGAATAATAGCTACATTTTCACCTTATATTTTATAGAATGCATATTTTAATATGTGTGACAGGGTATAACATCTTTAAAATTCCTTTGAAACGATTTTTCCCCATAGGCCGTAATGTAATAGGAAACTTTTGATTCGCCCTGTAGATAAACTAATCATGGTAGCAACTTCATTTTCGATAGGACTTTTGCTAGGGTAAACGTCAATAACGTCCTAAAATTTCATTGCAATCCGAGTATATTAACGATTTTCCCCCATAAGCCGTAATGTAATGGGAAACTTTTGATTATCTCTGTAGATAAACTAATCATGGTAGATACTTCATTTTCAATAGGGTTCGTGCTAGGGTAAACCCCAATAACGTCCTAAAATTTCATGGCAATCCGAGTATATTAACGATTTTTCCCCATAGGCCGTAATGTAATGGGAAACTTTTGATTCTCTCTGTAGATAAACTAATCATGGTAGATACTTCATTTTCAATAGGGTTCGTACTAGGGTAAACCTCAATAGCGTATAAAAATTTCATAGCAATCCGAGTATATTTACGGGAGTTAGAGCTCGGACAGACGGACAGACAAACCGAATGCATAAGCACTTTTCAACTTTGTTGGAAAGTGCTAAAAAATGAGGGATTTTATCCAAATGCAGTAGTACATCCCATATTGTGTATTCTATATTGACACTAATCAATGAATATATGGATACAACCCCTCTTGTTTTTGCTTCATTTTGAGAATAACGGATTTTCGACTTATTCAATTGACGATTATTGTCAGAATTTTCAAGTTATGATTTTGTAACTTTCACAAAAGTTGCTCTAGAGCTATTCCATCACAATTCAGGCAGACAGTACTGATATGCGTCAAGTCACCATCACAGATATTTTTCAAAAAAATTCAGTAGTTAGAACTAAGCGATTTATAAAATTTCCTAAAAGGATTTTTCCCTAATTTTTTTTTTCTCTGATTACAGCACTTTAAAGTTCATGATAAAATTGGCAGTTTTCAGAAAAACTGAAAAACGCTTCATTTTGAAATGAACACAATACCAAACATATTCAACATATTCAGTCAATTTATTTTTTATAAACAGTTATTAAACTGAATTTTACTTTGGCATAGTTTTAAAAAATATAGTGACATTTTTACTTAATTAAAAAAATTAGATTTTAAGTATAAAAAATATAATTATTAGTGAATTTAAGATTTTTTTTCAGAATGAAAAAAATATTTTAAAGCTGAACATTGATGGCAATCTAAAGACCTTTAATGGGAGTTTTACCGCAAATTTTATTTTAACTCTAAGGTGCTTACAACTTTTGTAATTCAATTTTAAACTTTGCAAAATTTTGTAAAATCACTACTTTTGAAATGCAATTTCTCAAAAACACCATTTTTTAAAAATCTGATAATATGCTCAATTCATACCTTATTAGTCTCTAATAAATACCTTACAAGCAAATCGTGTGTTTTTGCTTAGAAAATTTTATATGATTTTTTGAAAATAACATGTTGTGTGTATTTTTAAACAGACCACAAAGTCAAGCTCTTCCTTATTTAACCGAACTTGTAATGTAATTAATATTTCAAACTAAAAAATACATCACTAGTACATAATTATTACTGTTAAATTATAGTTAATCATTTGCTTAAATTTAAAATTGCGTAAATTACAGCCAATAATAAAATTAGTATTGATCATATGTCATTTCATTCCATACTCATGAATGTGTTAAATCCATCTACAGTGTGTAAAAATTTTGTTATATAGTATGGATATAATATATTAATGTGCAAATACATACATAACAGAAGAATTAGGTAGAGAAGGTTTCTTAAATTAACTTCAACTCCTTATGGTTGAAGGTATGAAGTCGCTCAGATTGTCCTATTGTAACTGGTTTTTCTGTTTCTAGAAGCACATTTTCCAATGGTAATGCACATTCATATTTTTTTCTTTCCAGATTCTGTTGGCCACTGGAATGCTTTATCTATGGACCATATTGGGTACATGAATGATACTTTAATGTCATTTAGTTCTTGTGATTGATATACCATTGGTTTGTCCTATCCACCAATTATTTTCATAAATGCATCCAATGAAATCACCGATTTGGAAACTATGTATTGAATATTGTCTTTTCATTTGGCTGAAGATTTCAACTTTTGTCAATTCATTTTTACTTGCTCGTTCCATATAATTTTCATTATTTACAATCACCCTATAATGTTTATATCTAATACCAACAATAGATTTTGCATTAGCATATTCTTTCTCATTATTAGTTCTATAGGATTGAATAATATTTCTGTCTGGATGGACTAGAATGTTATTTTTTAGCAGAGAAGATAGTTCAGCAACAAATGAGACAGAATTTTGGATAGCTTTTATTGGCTCCTTTTGAAGATTAAATTTTGTTGAATAGTACTTGTCTCAGTCCCCAATAGCATCACATGCACCAGTACCTGAAAATATCCTCTACTTCAGTACAATTTTATTTTTGTGCAATTCATAAAACTGATACTTGTTTTTAAAATGTGCTCCAGCTCCATCTGATATATACACAGGTGATTCCAGTGTTTGTAATTGGTACAACTTAAAAATTTCTTTTTTTACTTTTTTATGTCACAAACAGCATGAGCTGTATCATGAGTTAATCATCAGAAACTATGGTCAAACTTTATTTCTTCTCTAAAATATGTTGTGCAGGTAATTAACGATATCTGAGTATTCTGCCAGTGGAAGCTTTGTACTTCATTTGGCAGTATTAGTTAGTAATTTTCAGCAAAGTCAAAATACATCACAAGCGCAGATTTTTTTTAAGGGGTTTGGCTTATTTAATTTTATGAATAGGAATTTTTGAAGATTAGCTTATATTTATCTGCCATAATAATGTGCATATTATTATTTTTTCATTAAAAAATATTATTATAAATACAGAGAAATAAGAAAAAGCTTGATCTTCTGGTTTTCTGAGAAAAAAAAACTAATTGGAAAAAAACTAAACTTGAAAAAAAATCTAATTCAGTTGTAATGTATGTATTTGCATTTTAATATATTATATCCATACTATATAACAAAATATTTAACACACTGTAGATGAATTTAGCACATTTATGAGTATGGAATGAAATGACATATGATCAATACTAATTTTATTATTGACTGTATTTTACGCAATTTTAAATTTAAGCAAATGATTAGCTATAATTTAACAGTAATAATTATGTACTAGTGATGTATTTTTTAGTTTGAAATATTAGTTACATTACAAGTTCGGTTAAATAAGGAAGATCTTGCCTTTGTGGTCTGTTGAAAAATACACACAACATGTTATTTTCAAAAAATCATATAAAATTTTCTAAGCAAAAACACACGATTTGCTTGTAAGATATTTATTAGAGACTAATAAGGTATGAATTGAGCATATTATCAGATTTTTAAAAAATGGTGTTTTTGAGAAATTGCATTTCAAAAGTAGTGATTTTACAAAATTCTGCAAAATTTAAAATTGAATTACAAAAGTTGTAAGCACCTTAGAGTTAAAATAAAATTTGCTGTAAAACTCCCATTAAAGGTCTTTAGATTGCCATCAATGTTTAGCTTTAAAATATTTTTTTCATTCTGAAAAAAAATCTTAAATTCACTAATAATTATATTTTTTGTACTTAAAATCTAATTTTTTTAATTCAGTAAAAATGTCACTATATTTTTTAAAACTATGCCAAAGTAAAATTCAGTTTAATAACTGTTTATAAAAAATAAATTGACTGAATATGTTGAATATGTTTGGTATTGTGTTCATTTCAAAATGAAGCGTTTTTCAGTTTTTCTGAAAACTGCCAATTTTATCATGAACTTTAAAGTGCTGTAATCACAGAAATAAATTTTTTAGGGAAAAATCCTTTTAGGAAATTTTATAAATCACTTAGTTCTAACTACTGAATTTTTTTGAAAAAAATCTGTGATGGTGATTTGACATGCCCTGCCTGAGCTGAGATGGAATTGCTTACATTTAGCTAACATAATATGCAAATGAAATTTTGATATCGTTGACGCATGCGCAGTAAAAAATTATTTAGTAAACCAACTCATTTTTTATACAATTTTCATTATTTTTAAATTCTGATTACAGGGTACTGTGTGCAATGTTGTTTGTCATATTTTCTGAAAAAAATAATATACTATATTAGGAACTCTAAGATTTATAAGGAAAAAACTTGGAAAAAATTGGGATCATTTTTATAAAAACCTTAATTACTCTGCGAGTATGCATGCTATTTGCATAAAAATGAACAAGGCTTATTACAATAAGGCATTCAATCACAATCTAGAGTTTGAGCGCTTTTGCTACATTAGTTTTGACAGGGTTATTCAAAAGATATTCATTCTTTTTTAATTTGTTGACGGTCCCCTTTGGAGTTTCGGGAAAAAATCTTCACGGAGATGTATGACTTATACTATTATATTTATACACTAAGAGTTTCGAGATGATTCCTCATGTATTTTTCTAGATATTTAGTAAAATGTCTAAAATCGCAAGTGTCCCATAATCAATGGCAATATAGTGTATTTGTCGGTTCCTTTCGATTCCGTTTTCAACAGAGTTGAACTCAGGGGCTGACTCGGTAGGGACATTCCTCACCTATCAGAGCATTGAAAAGCTCCCCCGCCGGAATATTTGAGATTTTATAGGTACTTTTAATGGTTAAAAGTGCAGTTTCAATCCGGAACTTTATAATATCTCTCCGGGAGCAACAGAAACCCCTTCCGCAGAAAAATGTCTTATTCAACATTTTTTTTAAATAAATGCAAGAAGAATTGTATTTGAAGTAAATTCCGAAAAAAATATTTACTAAAAAAATTATTTTAATAACGTTATGGAATCTAGTAAATAATTAGTAAGGAAAATAACCGATAAATCGCTTTCCTGATCCTTATTATTATTGTTGTTATTTTAACTACGTAATATCTGGCTATTGAAATTACAATTATATTACATCGTACTAAAAATTAAGTTTGTAATTTGTGGCATAATTTACATTACAGATATTTATTATTCTTCCTGATATGGGACAAGAATTAACTTTACAAATCATTTATTTTCTAAAAAAACCATTCATTTATTTTGATTCAGAACTTATTCGCAGTATAAGGGCGTTCTTAAATAAAAAAGGACCACTTTGTGACATATGCTTTAATTTATTTTTGTTCGGAAATGCGTAAAAATAGCAGGTGTTGTTATTCAGAAATTGTCTAATTGCACTCTGCATTTTCTGTTTTTTTACAAACACAATAGATTTTTCATAACAGGTCTTCAAAGTTGACGTTTTGAGCACATTTCCCGTCAAAAAGCAGGAGAAAAACGGGTGGTCACGTGATCGAAATAGCTTAGAATTGGATAGGTAGTTTAAATATCATAAAATGGAAAAATAAGTTCGATTCGAAATCGCTTCCATAGTCAAGCATTCCAATTTTATATCCTTCTGTTAAAAAATGACTTTGTTAATGTGTCAAAACTTGAGCGCAGCAGTTGAGTTTGTTTACATTTGAGAAGAAAAATTTTGATTTATTGATTTATTGGATTAAATTGCTCATACTATGTATTTGATGTTAGAATAACAATATATTTTTTAAATTACTTTTTTCAAACGTAATTTTTTTTTCTTACAACAAATCGCGAGAGATTCCGGCTAAATTGAATTTATTTACTGACTTTATTTATTTTAATTTAAAGTAAAATTCTTTAAATATTTGGAATAACTTTTTTTAATTAATTTTTTTAACGAAGGAATAAAATGATACATTACTTACTACATCACCGCAATGAAAATAAAGTTAAGCAAAGTACAAATATTATACTTTAAGGGTGTATTTCGATTCAAACTGCTTATTTTCCGATTTATTTTTGAATTAATTCATTTTTGCTCTCAAATGCACCAAACTTTCAAAATCTCTTATTTGGAAAGTACACAAGGTGGCGTGATTGTCGATTCTTTGATAAATGCAGAAAATATTGCAAAAAAAAAAGCAATCAAAAACGGCATTTCGGAACCGAATTTTCCCAAGCGGGAGTTCTGGGAACGAAAAAAAGGGTTATACTGATAACGTAATTGCTTATAAATCAAATTCTAATGAATTGAGCGTAAAAAGACACCACACGGCACTTCATACGTCCCTTCAGGAATCCCCTCAGCAAGTTTCATGTTTCTACTTTTAAAAATGTGTCTGAAAGTGTATCGGAAAATTTCGAGCTGTTGAAGGTGGAAGAGCGTTTTTTCGAATATGTAACACGTTAAGCGCACACACTAGTCAGGCGGTAAAAGCTGAGCGCTAATGTAAAGTCTATGGGGGCGTTCTTTTCGAATATCTCGCTGAAATTTTACACATTACAATTAAAATAAAAAAATAAAAAAATAAAATTATTTATATTATATTAAGTTATTTTAAAGCAATTATATTTTATTACAATTATTTTAAGAATTAAAGCCAAATATAATAAATTTAATTTTAATTTCCAAAGTAATGCTGATTTCAATTGTTCTTTTATAGTAATATTTTATTACTATTGTATATTAATTATGATTTTTGTTGTAAACTTTAATCTTATTTCATACAAAGTAGGTTCATACTAATAATTTTTATTGTTCTTGTCCAGAAATCTCATTAAAACACATTGTTAAAGTTTAAAAATAAAATTTGAAGTATGATCTATAACATAGTGCGATGTTTCTGAACAGAAAGTATATGTATAAATGGAATACAACGTGACATGGGACAAGGGGGAGGATTTGATGAAGTGTGACACTTTATGACAAAGGGGGGAGGGGGTAAAAAACATTGAAAAAATGTGTGACATTATTTATGGACAGACCGACGCATTATATAAATATGCATTAAGGATGTTTTCGAGTTTTTTCCACTTAAAAATGTTAACCCTTTGATACATTCATAAAGTTACTTTTATACAACAAAGGATACACGCATAAATTACTTGCTTAAGCACCGAAAGGATCGAACAATGTTTTTCATTTTCCTGAATATGTAAGTTCATCTTGAATGGTTCCGTTCAAGTATTACGTAAGCATATTTTTAGTCATATTTTGTGCCCCCTTCCTCCCTCTTGTAAGAAAAAATAAATAAATGCTAGATCCCCCCCCCCTCCCTCCGCTTTTGCTTACGTAAGATTTTGTGACATTCTATCATCAACACTGTTTGCCATGTAGAAAACTACTGTTAGTGATAAATTGCATTATTAAACCAGCAAATTTACATAAATAGACATAAAGAGGATGTAGTATCGAAGAAATTTCAAAATCTGTTTAATATATTGTTACTTAATGCATTAAGCAATTCATAAAATACAAAAAAGCTTTTAATATATTTATTATCTATCGTATTGAGCAAAATAAATAAATAAATAAATATAGATGTTTTAGAAATACAACAGGCCCTAACTTGTTTAGACAGATAACTAAAATCTTAACAAGAATTATGTAGGAATGTTGTGTTCGGCTTTCACATTTCTTAGTCTCGTGTCGAAGATCTTTCAATCCATGTTTCTGCATTGTCAATTATTATGTTTTTAATACAGTGGTGAGCTGAAATGTTTTTCGAAACCCAGTCCTTGTTTACTCCATATTTTTTTTAAGTCTTTCAAAATCTGCAGAACGCTCGTCCAAATCATGCTCCTTTGCTTTTTGTTGTTAAACTATGGTTGCTCTGTTTTCTAATGCTTGCGTAAGCATTCTCGTGGCCAGGGTTCTCACTGCCGTTCGCCATTGCGCCAAATCGCAATAAAATGCTTCATTAAACGATTAAATAAACAACCAGATTTGCCAAATTGCGAGTGTCCAATTTCTGCTCTTTGTGTGTGTGTGTGCGTGGTTATAGTTGAGATTCTTATCCACGTTACTGTATGATTGGTGTCGCTTTTCTTCTTCAATCGCACCGTGCCATTGGCATTATTATTTATAGACACTGTCTCAACACCAATTCAGTTTAGAAACAGCCAAAGATACAGACAGGATTATATAATAAGCATTTCTCTGTTGTCAGTTTATAAATATCTATGCGCCGCTAAACTCACACTCTCTTCTCCGGGAATTCGGACACTTTTCACCAGGAGGGACTTTTGTGGCTCCGGGGGGGGGGGGGATACATTAGAGTTCCGAGGGGGAAATTACACTTTTTTACCATTGAAAATACAAAATTTCAAAATTTCCGGTTGGGGGCATTTGATAGCTCTGGAGATAATTCCCCCCCCCCCAGGCCACCTCCTTAATTCAACACTAGTCACAGACAAAATTGCTTGCATCAATCGCCAAATCAAAAGAAATGTTGCTAAACGAGGCATTGAATTTGTGATTTACCGTGCGGCAAAGTACGCAAAGCATCAAATGCCAATCATTTCTTTATACCGGTTACAGTCGATATCTCATAGCAACTTACAGCTAAAAGAATGTTTGAAACATTTACTCATTTAGGAGACATTTAGAATATGTTTATTTTTAAGATTTTCTGTAGCGTATAGTAGAATTTCTATTTTATAAGCAATGACAAAAATTATGTTATTTTAAAAACATTGAAAAAAAAAAAAAAAAAAAAAGACAGATAAAAAAGGGGTTGAAAGTAGATTTGTCAGTGTTGGCTAACATTTATTTTCATTTGGCTACAGTTTTTTATTTCTTATTCGTCAAATCGCTAATGTTGGTCAAAAGCCAGCAAGTTCCTTGCTCATGACCCCCCTCCCCCCCACTCTCCTCTTCCTCTTGTCAGCAAAAATCAGCAGACACTGGACCCCTCTCCCCCCTGACTGCTTAAGTAATATTTGAACGACCCCAAATTCAGTTGCTATCTCAAGAAAATATTTTCATCACTGCCGAGCCCAGAAATTCGGCTTAAAATTCAAATTTTGAGAAAACTTTATGTAAGATTCTTTACTTTTAAAAGCAAGTTGGAAATTCTACATCAAACGTGGTAAACGAGGTGCGTCTGTTTTATAACTAGTTTTATAAGTATTCAGATCTGTCTACAATATCTGTTGCACTCTTATTCAAAAATGCATGAATGCAAAATTTATTACGATTGTATATATATTAAATTCAGCAACGCGGAAATTAAAAGATTCCATCTTAAAAAAAGGACCTAGTCACCATGGCAACCGAGAATCATTACCTATCATGGGATATTATTTTAGATCAATTATTTACGTATTGTAGGATTTAATAAAACGACGAAAAAGTTTATTAATTTTTAAGTTTTGATTCGGTTTTCCTAAAACTGAAAAACCTGATAGTGACTATGGAAGAGATTTGCAATCGAACTACGTTTTCCATTTTTTGAACTATAAATCACCTATTGAGTTAAAAGCGATTTTGGTCACGTGACAAACACGTTTTTCGTCCTCTCTTGGATGGTTATTCTTATTTTCCTTGGATATTCGGTCTGAAACGCCCACTTTGACACTGTTTTGTAAAAGATGTATTTCCTTTCCCCTAAATAAAAAATGCTGAAAAAAAAAACAGTTTGATTATATAGTTTCTGGACAACAACACGTGCTAGTTTCATGCATTTCCAAACAAAAATAAATTAAAACTTATGTCATAAAATTGTCATTTTGTATTTAAGAACAACCTATAAAGAAACGTTGTATTCAAATAAGCACGTAGTTTTATATTAATTTTTTATTGTGTATTCCGTGCTTGTAGTTTTTACTGTTTATTTCTAAACTAAAGAAAAAGTAGACAAAATTTTTGAGACCTTGAGAAAACGAAATCCCTCGCATTGGCGCACCCACGGGGAGAGCTCAGGAGGCTGAAGCCCTTCTCAGACTAGAAGATTAAACTATTTAAAGTTTTCTAAAATAAGGAAAGTTTACTTTAATAATTTTTAATAAGTCTGCAAGATAGAAATTTTGAAAAATAGTAATCTTTTCACATTTTTTTTCTTGTTTATAAATTTTTAAAACATCAGCATTTTTAGTATTCACCACTTAAAACAATACAGTGAAACCTCCAAATAAGGAACACCTATGGGACCGGAACTTTTGTCCCTTAAATAGAGGTGTCCCTTATTCAGAGTTTTTATATTATTTTTATTTAATCGTTTTGAAGGATATAAAAATAGTATAGCAATAAAGATGATGCCCCTTAAATGACCCGAAGTGTATAAATTATGTTAATCAGACAAAAGAAAGAAAAGGGAATTAATTAAAATTTTCAGTTAATTACTAAATTATTAAATGATTTATAGAATTATTGATTTGTATTTTTTATGCAAACTGTATACATGCAGCAAAAAGTATAAAGAATTTTACTTGAAGTAACAGTTAAAAGGAATTGTTTTGCAAATTTCAATTTTTCAGTATAAACCTTTCAAATGTTCATTTACTATACTTATAAATTTTACTTCTTCATTAGCAGCAGTATTTACTAGAGAAGAAAAAAGTATTCAATTGTTTTGCGTATTTTAAGGCAACAAATCTCTCAACTGCTCTACTTAGCAAGCGGAAAACGTTTTGGCGCATTTACAAATTCATTTTTTAATTTAAAAGTATAAAATATAGCAATTTACAATTGAACTGTATTTTCAATTTTAAAAAAATTAAATTACATGTTAGTAATAAGTGATTTTGATCACGTGACAAATACTTTTTTACCCTTTCTTGAGTAATTATTTTTCTTTCGCGTGGAGATTCGGTTGATTACATATTTTCTGAACAACAACACTTGCTAGTTTCAGGCATTTCCGGAGAACAATTAATTAAAACATATGTCTTTAAAAGTTGCCTTTTCTGGATTTGAGAACAGTGTAAAAGCACATGTAAACTTTTCTATTTCACAATTTTCTCTTATTCTCCACTTTCAGAATAATCCTCACAATCTTCATCATTACTTTCAATGCGGGTAAAAACCCTAATGTTGAATCAGAATTGTGTGTAAATAAATGGCCGTTAATTGTGTCGTATGCCTCTGTATCTGTCTGTTTGATAAGTTCACAAAAATCTGTATTTTCATTTTCATCACAGAGTACTTCATTATCTAAAATTCAAAAACCACTCTCTTTAATCTCATTTTCAAGTGTCCCTTAAATCGAGTGTCCCTTATTCAGAGGTAAACACATTACACATCCTATACCAAGGGACTGGGACCGGAAGTTTTGTCCCTTAAATAGAGGTGTCCCTTATTCGGAGTGTCCCTTATTTGGAGGTTTTACTGTATTTTCTTTTCCTTTATCAAAGAGGTTTAAGCCATCATCAAAAATTTTCAGAGCTCCTATACTAGGATTTGCTGATTGTTCCCTCCAGTATTGAATTCAAAAAATGACCCGGGGGAGACATTCCCCCCCAGAGCAATGAAATGTTCCCCCCCCCCCGGAAATTTTGAGATTTTGGGTTTTCAGTGGTCAAAAAGCGCAATTTCCTCCCCCTCCCCCCCGAAACTCTACCATATCATCCTCCCGGAGCTACAGAAGTCCCCACCGGAGAAAAGTGTCTGAATTCAACACTGGTCCCCCCCCCTTCCACCACTCAGTCTTCGATCTGTATCATATCAATAGAAAAAATGTATGCCCGGTAACGACACATCTCGTACATTTTTAATAAAATGAAAAAAAAAAAAAAATCTGACCGAGCTTGTCTGACATTCCGGGCTAGATCAGGGAAATATAGACCTCTAAAATATGCTACACCCTCCCCCCCCCCCAAACAGGGCCGCAGCTAGAAGTTTACGATTGGGGGGGGGGGGGGCTCATATTCACATTGTAGATACTACTATGTTTCTCATTAAACTGTTGTAATAACTTCATTTTATGCTAAGAAACGTATAGGATGATGAAAATTTTAAGTGTATAACTGCTGGAAAATGAAACATCCTGTTAGCTTCATATGTACCAATAGGATGAGGGAGTGTTGAAACACGTATTTTAGATACAATTTAGTAACTCTGCAAAACTGTGAAAGGGTCTCAAAACTAAATTAGATTTTTGAACAGAATTTCATTTGAATTTTCGGAACATTTAGTGACCTTGGAACTTTTCCAGGGGGGGGGGGGGCTGAGCCGCCCATAGCGCCCCCTTAGCTACGGCCCTGCCCCCAAATCTTAATCTTGGGTGCGTCACTGATCCCTCGCCTTGGACTACTCAATTACGCAAGTTTTATATTGCTCGACAATTCGTGACTGCAAAATATTTGACTGGTTTCCTAGCCTTTTTCAGTGCTTTCCTTTACTGAAGTGAATACTGGGAAATGTGTGTTATGAAAGACCGCCGCCATTGTTTGTAATTTGCCGCGTCCTCCCACCACGAGTAGATCGGCAAATATTTTCCTAGCACTCGACTTGCGAGAGAGCGGCACTTCGGGCTGCGATTGAGTCTCAAGAGGCCGACAGCATCATTTTCACGGGAGCATCCAAACAAGGAAGCTTTTGGGCGGGGCCGTCCACAAAGACACCGACTTGACTATTCATAAAATCGTCGACGAACAAATAGATAACAATCGTAAAAAGAATCCTCGGATCGGAGAATTCGGATTTAAAAAAAAAATATTCTTGTTTTCTTTACAGTTCTACATATCGCCCCTGTTTTGCGAAAAGGGCGTATAAGGCACTTTTTTTTCTCCCCACTAACTTTGAAATAATCTCTTTAATTTTGAATAATATAATAAATGTGGTAGCACACTACTTTATGCTAAAAATTAAATGCAATTTTTCAAAAAAATTGTAAAACAGCCTAAAGCCCTTAAGGGTCTTAAATCAAAAAGGGCAACTTCGTGACATATGCTTTAATTTATTTTTGTTCGGAAATGCATGAACATAGCAGGTGTTGTTATTCAGAAACTGTCTAATTGCACTCAGTTTTCTGTTTTTTTTTTTTTTTTTTTTTTTTTTTTTTTTTTTATGCAATAGATATTTTATAACAAGCTTTGAAAGTTGACGTTTTTGAGAACATTCCCCGACGAAAGCAGAAAAACCGTGGAAAAGCTGGAGAAAAACGGGTGATCACGTGATTGAAATAGCTTAGAACTGTACAGGTAATTTAATTATCATATAAAATGGAAAACTAAGTTCGATTTGAAATCGCTTCCATAATCAGGCGTTCCAATTTTATAACTTTCCGTTAAAAAATGAATTTGTAAATGTGTCAAAACGTTTTGCGTTTGTTGAGCGGAGCAGTTAAGAACACCCTTAAATAAAAACTTAAAACCGTAAAAAGAATCCTGGGAGAGTTTGTATTTGAAAAGAAAATATTCTTCTTTTCTTTAGAGTTTTCCAATAAGGGCGTATGGCACTCGTTTTTCAAAATTGAGATACAGTCGACTCTCGTTAATTCGAAATCGGATAATTCGAATCTTCGCTTAATTCGAACTAAACATGCAGTCCCGAAATTTTCAATGGCAGAATAACGTTAAACATTTTCATTAATTCGAATTCATTTTATCTTGACTTCGTTTAATTCGAACTAACGAGAATTCCGATTTTTCATTCTCAACTTTCTTTCTCACGGGTTTCAGATAATTTGAATAACTTTCTTTCTTTGATTTTTGTGAAAATTGTTCCGAACGAGTGTACATATAACCCCATGCATTTGATATCCACTTTCTTAGTGCCTTGCCTGTCCATCAGTGACGCTTTAAATTTTTCTTCCATTGTGCTTGATTCTAATCTTTTAATTAGTTTATGTATTTATACATTCTAATTTAATATTAAGTCATATTTTAATGATAACAGACGAAATAAATTTAAAAAACATTATAACATTAATTCCTTTGTAATAGTACCATTTTAAGCATGTTTTCATTTCATATTTTCCATAATTCGAACTTCGGATAATTCGAACATTTCTTGTGGTCCCGACGAGTTCGAATTAACGAGAGCCGACTGTAATTTGAAATAATCTCTTCAATTTTGAATTATATTGTAGTATATGTACACATATGGGGGTATATGCACAGTGTAGTATATGCACACATATAGATCTGGTGGCACAAAACTTATTACTAAAAATTAAATAAAATAATAAAAAATAATATATAGAACAGCCTATTTTACTATTTTTTATTTATTTATTTATTTAAACTTTTAGTATTTTTATAAATGTGAATATTTTGGTTTCGATTTTCCCCCCTCAATAATTAGAATATACAACATAAAACTATGTGTATGGATTTTTAAATGCAGGGGATTTTACATTCAATGTGAATTTTTCTCTCTCATGCATATCGAAAAGTGAAGGAAATTCAACAAACTCTCAATTTAAATATTTTTTAAAATATAATTATAAATTTGAATGCTAAATCCATACACAAAAATATTAAGTACCCCACGTGGTAAACAAGTTAAAAAATTTGGATAGATTTTGATCGATTCGATAGCTTTTGAACAACAACACCTGCTAGTTTTATACATTATTGAACAAAAATAAATTAAAACTTATGTCATAAAGTTTTTATTATTAGTATTATTTAAGAGCAGCCTTAAGGTTAAATTTAGGAGTGGCTCGGTGGGGACATCCCCCCCCCCACATACACACATACCGGGCCATTGAAATATCCCTCAGGAAGATCTGAAATTTTATTTTATTTTATTTGTGTTTTTTTTTTAATGGACAAAAAGTGCAATTTCTAGTGTCTGACTGTATTTCGATGTTTTTCAGCCATTTTGTTCATGAATAATATTATAAATTACAGATGACCTTGAACTACTAATTTTTCATAACATTCATTTTAATTATCCAAGAAGCCGTTGTTGAAGCCTTAGACGTTATCCCGTTACTAAGTGTGTAAATTATGAAGAACATACTTTCCTTTTGCCTTTATTGCCCTTCGCTCGGTAAACCGGAATTCAGCCACCCTATTTCAATTTGTTTTATCATGCAAATCCGTCAACATTGTGTCACGGCTCATTCATTGGTTTATTTAATAGCCCATAAAATTTTTCGTATGGCTTGGCATATTAACAGACTGGAATGAATATTCCTTCCGCCTTCTTTTTTTTTTCTGAAGTCTGTTCAAGTTGAAGGTCGATCAAGTGCAACGACTTCGTCGAAATTTTGCATAAATCAAGCAAAATTGAAAGGAAAAGTACAATAGGTTTTTTTTTTTTTTTTTTCGATTTTATTAATATCACTCTTGAGTGATTAATATAATTATGCGTTACAGTATTAATCTGTAGCATATTTCTTCGTGCAGAAATAAAATATTTTCGGTGGATCCAGTCAGTCTTGTAGTATATATTCGTCTTTTGTGATGCTCATTACGCGGTCCGCGGGCTGCATGCTGCCATCAAGTTTATTTCACAGGACATTGCACTTGAACAACCCAGAAAAGTTGCATAATTTTAAATTTTGTTATAATTTTACGCATGCATATTAAATATACTGCTAGTATTTGCATTTAACAAAATTATTAATAATAGAAATTACTTTTTAAAAAACCATTTTGTTAATATTAATTTGCTTTTTAATATTAAATTATTAACGTTGATTAAAATTAATAAATAATTACTCATATCTTTCAATATCTTTTTTTTTTTTCAAAATATCAAGTTAAAAAAAAAGGTAATGTCGAAAGGGGGAAAAAATACGTTCTTTAAAAATGTCACCAGTTTTTAAAAATCCGTTTACGTTTAAACCGCTTTTTAAGTACAATTCCCCCCCCCCCTATTTAATGGAAGGAATTCTTCGATAAAATAGTGCAAAGAATGCGAAAATTGGATGATCTTTCGCATTATCTACACCAGCATGATGTGTGTGAAGATTCTGAAGTCACTGAAATTTTAATGGATCTTAATATAACTAAAATCAAGCCTTTTTCATATTTTCATAACAAATATGCATATTTAAGAAGGAAAATGTTTAGTCAAAATCGAGAGAAACCACATCGAAATCTCTCAATTTCTAATTTATTGGTCGAAGTTTTCACACATTTTATTTTGTAAAAAACGTTTCTTTTTTTTTTCCCCCCCCCACCCGCAAGCCAACTATATATAATTAGAGTTTCAAGATTATAATATTAGGTTACAGTGTTGTGTTATATGCGTAAATTATAATTTACGCGGAGATATATAAAAACTAAAATGACTACTTTTTTTTTTAGTTTTAAATTTTGCGGTTTTAAAAACTTATGAAAAATTTGTCTGAAGTTTTGAAAGTGGTTTAACCAAAGTTAAAAAAAAAAAAAAAAAAAAAAAAAAAAAAAAAAAAAAATTCTTTTTTTCTATGATGTTTAATAATTTAAATCTTTTATAAAACTTCGTCGTAAAAATTTAAGTTTGGTAAAAAAGAATAAAAAAATAAAATAAAAATAAATTTTAAAAGTAATAAATTAGTCTTAAAATACTTTCTCCGACAAAATTACATTTTCGGTGGTGTCATAAATGGAGGTGCCAAGTATACCTGATACGGGAAGTGCCCGACTATCCACGAGTTCCTTTAGAACCCCATGACCTCCCCCTTGGATCCACCCAGAGCCCGATTAAGGTTGTAGGGGGCCCAAGGCCCAGCGTCTTTCCAGGGGCCCCTCACACCAAAATAGTAGCTAGATTTTTTTTTTTTTTTTTTTTTTTTTTTTCCTGGAAGTATTCCAAGAATTATCATTAGATTATCATAGGGTTTTCAAGATAACCAAAATCTTTTTTGGATTTTGAAAAAAAAAAAAAAAAATGCTGGAAACTGCAATTTTAAGATTTTTTTTTCTAAATCATTATATTAAATTTCGGCCCCTATCATCAGAGTTCCCAAGACCATGGCCTAGTTGGCCTGTGCGGTAATCAGGCCCTGGATCCACCACTGGTAAAATCCTATATAATATAGAGTGATGTGAAGTATTGATATGTCAGCGTCAGCCTGTTTCCATAACAAGATGAATGGCGTAATATTTACCTAGAAAACTTTCTTTTTAAAACAGCGCAGATGATGGGTAAATACAGGGTGGAGTGTTCTTCGAAACGCTTGATTACAGTGATGTTGGGTCGTCATTAAATGTGAAAGAATCTCTTTGACAAGTCTTTTTATCCTTTGTTCTTACTTACTCAAGGAAGATAAGTATTTTGAAACTCCTTTTAACCGCATAATGTTCTATCTCCTCATCTCTCCTTCTCAGTCATATTTTAATTGAAAATTCAAAACTACTTAATACAATTGAGTTCAATGGTCGAGATCAAAAAACGGGGCGTGGCTTACAAACTGGCGCTCGCCTTTTGCGGAAGAATTTTTAAGGCCTCTTCTCTTTCTCTCTCTCTTGTTTGCCTTTTTAATCTGCACTCAGACGCTAGCTTTGCCTTTCTTCTACAGTTTTCCAGGAAATCTTTTGTTCTGAACCTATTTGCAGTTTATTCACAAAAAGATGAAGAGAATCTACAATGGGTCAGGCGATAAGCAGATTAACCCTACTTGACGGAAAAGTTTTCCTTTAGCAGGACATCAGTCCCTTTGATTTTAAAGTCATTAAAAATAAAAAACACCGCATGGCCACAAAGAAAAACGCCGATACTGATAAACAGTTAGAAGATTGGTCTGTTCGCAGCCTTAGTGTTTGGTGAGGCAGGCACGAGGTAAAGTTTCAGATGGAAAAGTTGTTAAAGAAGATGGCGTGTTAACAAGTTCATGTTAACGATTATTTTAATGGCAGTTTTTCGCAAGCATTCGCGTATTTTTATGGCTTTCGAACATCATCTTGAATCCTTAACGAAGAGCTTGTTTGAGACGGGAACACTGCTTGATTGACAGAGCGAGAGAAAAAAAAAAAGGAAAGAAAGAAACAGAGAAAGAAAAATTGATAATAGTATCAAAAAATTCAGTTTGAGATTAAGAGTAACATGTTTTTTATAAATATAAAAAATGACAGAGATGTTCTAGGCATATACCGTGAGCACGAAATTTCCAGAGGCAATAAAATTATCCAATATTTCAAGATCTTCACCTAGGAAGGGTTTTTAATTATTATTAATCATAAAATGGAGAATTTCGCAGTGTTATATGTTCTTGAGATAGTATTGAGTAAATACGAGACACATAAAAACATACGTAATGAAAATCACAAACAACCATAATAAATTTAATATTTATGTATTTAAAGATTTCATAAAACAGCACAATACTCCAATCTTTAGGCAGAAAAATAAAAAGAAGAACGAAATAAAGAACTGCAATAGTAACATACGTATCATTTTGCTGCTTTTTATAAGGATTGAATTTCAAGAGGCAATAAAATTTTCCATAATAGGGCTCTCTTCCCACTACGAGCTATACACTCGCCAACTCCCGTTCAGGCACAGCAGATTCTAAAAACACGCTAATTTGATCGACTTCATAAAGTTTGCAGAAGTTTTAATTGTAATTAAAAAACCAGTGTCTAAATCCCTGTAAACAGATTTCCATTCATTTCCTTTTGACTGGGGGAATTTTAAGGCCAATCAGTTGCCAATGTCTGTGTTTAAGTAAGAGGAAATTAACCATTTGAAAATAAACTAATATAAAATTAATTAAATAAACAGAGTCTTTGACGTCTGGTATTTTTTAACAATACTACAAGAAAGTTGTTTAAAAAAACGACATTTTAAATGTATCGTTTTAAACCTGACGCAATTTTCTCCAGTTTTCGTTCTCTTTCTAAGATTCACGTGAAAATATTTTTGTCGTTGAATGACATTTCTAGAGGCAATAAAATTTTCCATAAAATACCAGGATCTTCATCTGGGAAGGGTTTTGAATCATTATTACTCATAAAATGAAGAATTTCTTTATGTTACATGCCCATATGATAGAGTTCAGTAAATTCAAGACACATTAAAAATCGACGTACTAATAAGCACAAACTTCCATGATAAGTATAGTATTTATAGTGTGTTTAAGGCTGATCAAAACTGTTCTGCTCAACAAGCGCAAAACATTTTGACGCATTTACAAATTCATTTTTTAATGGAAAGATATAAAATTAGAAACATGTCAATGGAAGCGATTTTGAATCAAACTTTATTGTCCATTTTATAATCAATAAATTCCTATTGAATTACAAGTGATATTGATCACGTGAAAACACGTTTTTCACCCCTGTTTGTTAATCTTCTTTCGCGCAGAAATTCGGTTCAAAACATCCACTTTAACATTGTTTTCTGAAAGATCTGTTGCATTTGCAAGAAAAGGGGAAAGTGAGTGCGATTAGATAGTTTTTCAAACAACACCTGTTGTTTCATGCATTTCTAAACGAAAATAAAATAAAATTTATGTCATAAAATTGCCTTTTGGAATTGAGATCAGCCTTAAAAATTTCACAAAAGAGCATATCTTCCAATCTTCAGACAGAAAAATAAAAAGATGAAAGGAATAAAGAGCTGTTAGTGGTAACATACGTACTATTTAGCTGCTATTTAAAAGCACTTTTTTTTCCAGAGGCAATAAAATTTTTCCTTAATATACCAGGATCCTCACCTGTGAAGGATTTTGAATCATTATTACTCATAAAATGAAAAATTTCTTTGCGTTACATGCAGGGTCGTAGCTAGAAGTGAATAATCGAGAGGGCTCAAGAAAATGTAGGAGGGGGGGGGGGGGGCTCATATTTTCTCTCTCTCTCTGATGCAGGAAGATAAATTAAGTTCATATTCACACTATAAGTACTGTTTTTTATTAAACTGTTGTAAAAATTTCATTTTATGCTAAGAAAAGAATATGATGATGAAAAATTTGAGAGTATAACTAGAGCAATATAAAACATCGTGTTAGCTTCCTGTGTGCAGATAAGATGTGCGAGTATTGAAACATTTATTTTAGTTACAGTTTATTATTTCTGGCAAAACTGTGAAAGGGCCTCAAAACTAAATTCATTTTTGAACAGAATTTCATTTGGATTTTCGGAACAGAAATCCATTTAGTGACCTTAGAATATTTTCAAGGGGAGGCTCCAAAGTTTGTTTTTTTTTTTTTGGGGGGGGGGGGCGGGGCGGTCTGAGCCGCCTATAGGATACCCTCAGCTACGGCCCAGGTTACATGCCTCTATAAAGTAGTGTTTTGTAACTACGTTACATATAAACACTGA
Organism: Maratus speculifer; assembly: GCA_964019185.1. Lineage (NCBI taxonomy): Eukaryota > Metazoa > Arthropoda > Arachnida > Araneae > Salticidae > Maratus > Maratus speculifer. Next base: position 207,547,242 of record OZ025296.1, read on the forward strand.
CGTAATGAAAAGCGCAAATAATTTAGCATGCATATGCATTATGTTTAAGGGTGCTCTCAACTGCTCTGCTCAACAAGCGCAACAACGTTTTGGCACATTTACAAACTCATTTTATAGGGCAAAGCTGGAAATCCTGGATATGAAAGCGATTTGGAATCGAACTGAATTTTGAATTTTTTGATCAATAAATTACCTATTGAATTATAAGCGTTTTCGATGAATGTTTTAAAGGTACTGCGTTTGCAGTTTAATATTTTTAAATAATTCTTTTTGCATTGGATAACTGAGTTTGATCTCAGACCCGCTCCCTAATGCTAATGCAATCGAAATTTTTTTTAAATATATCTCGTTTGCATTTCAGTATGTTTAAACAATTCTTTTTGCATTACCTAGCTAAAATCGATGTCTTTTTTTTTTTTTTTTTCCCGAATTTGTTTGGGAATATTTTTTTAAAGATGCTTTCACTGTAGAAATCAATTCCAAAAATGGAAGTGTCCTCATTAAAAATACTTGTAAACAAAATCATAAAAATAAAATAACTTTTGTACACATCGATCTCAGCGAGACAATGCAAAATGTATTGTTTAAAAATCTGAAATACAAACGAGATTTATTTTAAAATTTCTTTTATTTCTTTCATTAGTACCAGGGAGCAGGTCTTTTCCAATGACTGAAGTAGCGTCTAAGGGTCTGTCAATAAATGATGTTAAGGACCGAGCACATAGCACTAAGTTCTTGCGGTCAGGCCTCGCTATTTTTTATCTTTCGTGTCGGCGCTTTGATGTATAAATTGCTATTTCAATGCACTGAATCTGAACTTCAAGAGAGAAATCGAACTCGAAATCAGTTGACAGCTTTACGACTGAAGATGGGAGAGATAAACTTTCCCTTCCTTTGTCAATTCGGTAGGTCAGTCCCTGAAAAATCATTTAAAGATGTTCCAAAACTAGCAAGCTTTTGTTCCGTTCGGAAACAAAAAAAGATTTATTGCTCTTTTAGTGTAATAAAAAGTAGTGCTATTTGCCCGCAGCCTTTCCCTTTTTACAATATGTTTAACCCTTTCCTCCTTTGTCGCAAACTGCCACACTTCATCATATCCCTCCTCCCCCCCCCCCCCTTTGTCACATGTCACACTATATTGTGTAAACATTTATTTGTATTTCAGAAACAAAGCACTACGCTGTCGATCCTATTTAAATTTTTATTTTTAAGCTATAAGTGTGTGTTTTAATGATGTGATGAATTTCGTTCCCACGCTTCCAAAATTACCCCTCCCACGACGGGAATCCCGGAGAATTCTCAGAAGGAGAAATACATCTTTCTCCACTCTCAAAGTAGACATAAGAAAGCCGATTTCAATAAAGTACTTAAAGCGAACTCTTCGATTAATGCATATGGTCGTTCCGCCGATTTTAGACCCCACGGAAGATGAGCCTTTGAAGTGTTGAGAGAGACCGCTATGGCGATGATTTCCACAAGTAAGAGAAAGATATTTCTCCAAGGCGACCGCTGTGCAAGAATGAAAGAGGCGGGTCATCCCAAGGAATGATGGATGAGGGAAAACGGGATAAATAGAGCGAGGGGATGCTCTAAGGCATAGGTTCCCAACCTTTTCTGGTACACCGCCCCCTTTACAAGAGAAAAAAGTGCCAACGCCCCCTCTTCCAGTTAGTAGTTAATTATGCAAAATGTTAAAATATTGTTTCATATTATCTATATTTTATCTGTCTTTCACCCTATTAATCAATGTAAATGTTAATTAAAAGACCATCAAATGCAGTAAAAATTTGTTTAATAAAAATGGAAAATTAAACACAAAACCAATAAGAATTTAAATATTTTAACAAAATGGTTGAGGCAATTGAATTTTTAACAATTTTTTCATCTCGGATTCCAATTTCTTTAACTCCAGTTACGGATTGTTAGGTTCAAAGATGTCTGTTCGTGTTCCGTTTCTTAGAGTGTAAATTAGCTACTGCAAGGAATCCACTCTAAGCCAAATTTGGTAATGAAAGCAATTAAAATTTAATGTACTCACGCTCACAATCTTAGGTTAGAGAGCTATGTTGATTTTTACAATTAGAATTCTTGGTATCCATTTCTGAATTTTAATTTTAGTTCTCGTTTGTTGTGAGTTCCACGATTTTCTCCTCCAAATATGATGATATTGCTGTATCTGTATTTGCGAAAGGATCTAAAAACAAACTCTGTATAGTCATGTATAAATAACTTGGAATCACTCTGAGAAAACTCCATGAAGGAAGTACAAGTGTTGACAAAAAAATACGTAAATATTCTTGTTGTCACAGACTGTGAATAATGTGGCAAAGTGACTGTATTCTCCTCTACTTGGATTTCGAACAATAGAAGTTCCCCCACAGAAGCAGCTATGAGGCTTTTTATTTTAATTAAATTCAACTCATCATCTTATTCCTTATTATAAATACTTAAAATATTTAAATTGGTTTAACTAAAGATTCTAAACAGTTCTGTCAAATAATTGATGACATTTTTTAATGTAATCTTTTTTTAAAACTCATATTTTTACACCCCTTTTTTCTATTAAGTGTAATATTAAATCAAATGTATCAAAAAACGATTCAGACAAATACCTATTCAGATATAACGAACTTCTGTGTGCAGCAGCATCTGATTGTATTCATTTGCAAGTCTGGCGCAAACTGATAGTGACAACTGCAGTACAAAGTAAAATAATTGTTGTACTTGAATAAGGATTTTCACTATAAAGTTGTGAAAAATATCCTGTCATTCAATGAATTTCTCCTATTCCTTTTCACTGATCTTATAATGTAATAAAGCGACGTAGACAGATGTTTATTCGAATTTTTTTAAACCAAATGCTGATGATATATAACGGAATGAACAGAGAGTACAGCTTGTTTCAAATACGTTAATGAAACCCTCATGAAGTGTTGTTGTAGACATTCCCCCTCCCCGGAGCAATGAAATGTCCCCCCGGAAAATTTAAGATTTTGGGTTTTTAATGGTCAAAAGTGCATTTTCCCCCAGAACTCTATAATGTCCACCCGGAGCCTTAGAAGTCCCTCCCGGAGATGAGTGTCAGAATTCAACACTGCTCGTGATGTCCCATCGTTGCTGGAGTAACATCAGCAAGTGACAAAATATTATGAAAAAAAATATTTCTCTTAGACTAACTTCGTCATATTAAATGTCGATTCTCTCTTTGTATCAGATCCAATTTTTTTGCAAATAATAACTCGTGACATATTTTTTGTTCTTTTAGGATTTTTTCTTATTTGGTAACGCTGATCCATCGAGTTGAATGGAAAATTCGCAGGACTTTAAGTAAACGCGTAATGATATTTCAATGCCTTTAACCATCTATTCGTCTTTGTACCGAATTATTACTCAGGATAGTTTATAAAGATTGAGACAGTCTCTTATCAGGAAAAAACAATTTTTATTATCTTTCTGTCTGCCGGCAAGATTAATAATTTCTCGCCGATTGTGTGCGATTTCAGTACTTTTGCGATAAAAATTATAATGTTGTATGAGGCTCGTATTCCTTCATCTTCTTGTTTAGAAGCCGGCTGAAAAAGGTTTGATGTAGTTGACTGTTTTAAATATTTCCTTTCCAATCTTTGAAATAGTCAGATGTGACAATCCCAAAACTTTTTTCTATCTCATGCATGTTAATACTTCAAAATTCGCTATCACATTATCAAAATTGAATGGCAATCTACACCCTTCGTGAGGATTCGAATAGTATGAAATTCCGTGCATTAGTTCTTGAAATAGGATATTGAGGATATTGAGAAAAATGCTTAATAAAAACGCCACCTGTTATGCGATTTACACCAAAACATAATCAACAATAATGTTTCTCAGGTAAAACTGATGATGATGTTTGATGAAAATCCGTGCATTAATTCTTCAGATGCAGCTGTTGCAGAAATCGTTAAAAAGACAGCATAATAGTGCCACCTGTTGAGCGGTTTTCAGCAAAATGTAAACAGCATCAATTCATGTCAAGGACCAACCAAATCTGAAGTTTTATAAAAATCTATGAAGTACTTCTTGTGATGAAACTCTTGTAGAAAAAAAAAAAAAAAGCAGCATGGGAGCGCCAACTGTTGAGTGATTTACACTAAAAACTAATCAGCACCAACTTATAACAAGGAGTACCTGAAAATAAATTTAAAAAAAAATTCCTTGCATTGTTGTGATAGGGCGCACCTACAAATATTATGTTACATACAGACTGACAGACAAATATTTTGTAAAAACGTGTTTTCGAAATCTCTGACCCCCTATAACCTGCAAATCCGTCAAAAATCGGATTTCGAAAATTTTTACGAATTCAATTCTCGTAAAAATAGAAGAAAGTAAAAATAGGACATATCTTTGTCTTTTCTATCAGTACGCATTTATCCAAATGCTCTTGTAGCCTAGAAGACTTCATGGCATCATTTCAAAAAACTTTTTGGCAAATTGAGCACATAGGTAACTATTGGTTTGTTGGAGAGTGTGTAGGTCCATATTTCAGATACTCAATACTGAATTGCCGGAATTTCTTCTTTAATTAAGATATTTTGAAATATAATTTTTTTCAGTCTCTGTTCAGGTCTCAGTCAATCTCTGTTCAGACATACGTTGTCATACTTCAGAATTTTTCGAAATATAGGTTAATTAAAACAAATAATTCTGCTTAAAACTTTTACCCATCCAATTATCACGAATTTTGTACTCCACAATTTTTGAATTCATAATGATTTTTAATGCGAGTCATAGCCCTTCTTCGAGTTCTACGGCGATTTTTTGACATTAGTAAAATAAATTCAACTCCCCCCCCTTTAGTTCTAGGTTCGTCTGTATGAATTTCCATTTGAATGTGCATTTAAGTTTTTTGTTCCGGACCGGAGAATGTAGAAGAGATCATTTATTTTCATTATATTAGTTCCTAAATAGGTAGGTAAGCCATGACCGCCCCCCTCGACTGTTCTAACGCCCCCCCATTTTTCTCTAGACTTGCTACCGCCCCCCTAGGAGGCTCCAGCGCCCACTAGGGGGCGGTACCGCCCCCGTTGGGAACCTATGCTCTAAGGGATTTCTTTGGCTGTTCGGATGCGGAGCGTTAGAGACGGGGGAGTTGGCCCTCGTACTCAGAGAGAGTAGTGACCAGTGTTCTACTCTTGGAGAAGAATTAATAGGCGGTTAATGCCTATGTGGAAGAACTTGTGGAGAACAACTCCTGATAAACTTTTATCATATTAACGAGTGGCGGTAAAGCCATTTCAAGTTCAGTACGAACAATCTTTTCAATCTGTTGTGGAGAACCCATCTTTTATTTTGTTATAAGTGGAAGGGATTTCCTTGTAATGAACTAAATAAATTCTAGTGAAATCTGATCCAGCCTCTTGCCGCTATTTTTCGACCCGCTACCACACAACGCCGACCGGAGGTCTTATAACTGGTGGCAGCTAGGCGGATTCTTACACCAGAAAAGAAAAGTTGTTTGGATATTTTAGTCTGCCCCAGTGTGTGATAATAGCGCCCGCCCAGAGAGACGACGCTAATAGAAGAGCATCAAGCCTGACCGTGCCTCAGCAACCAGAGAAAAGATATAGGAGTGCCTCAGCCGTGCCGCAGCAAGTTGAGAAGGAGCCCCAGAGTCCTTCAGCTATACCCAAGGAGCAGCAAGCTTCAAGTGCCTCGAAATCAAGGACCACTGAACGCTGACAAGTGGAGCCCGAGAAAAGAAACCCTCCGAGCCAGACCCAGGAGCAACCGGGACCGACCTCTTCAGAAAGACGTGCCAAGCAGAAAAAGGTAGGCTCATTTTTCTTTGAGTGGCCTCAGATTGAAAATTTAGTGTATTTATAGTAAAATATTGTCATGATGCTAAACTTAAACTTAAGTTGAAAAAAAAAATCTATTTCAGTGAATTTCGATTTAGGTCAAATTAATTAAAGTTAATCATAAAATAATTTAATAAATAAGTAATATCTAGCTGTAAAAAAATTCTCGAGTTAGAATTATTTTGTTTTTCTCTAAAAACATTTGAGAAACCAGTGGGTGAAAAAAAAGGCTCTTTTGAAAAAAAAAAAAAGAAAGGCCTTTATAAAATTTAATAACTTAGTTACTAAACTTAAAATTTTATTAACGGTTAGTGCTGTTACATATTTCTGTTGACTATTGTATGTTAGGACAGGTTTTGGTAAAAATATTTTGTATTTAAATTAGTAAATGTTTCTGTTAATAATCTGTGTGAGTGCCCAATCCAAAAAAATCCAAGTTGTTTTTCTGTGACATTTCAGAAAGTTAGTTATTATTTGTGTTTTTGTGTGCATAGGGATCTTTAAGTTTAGGAAAAATTTATTATATTAAGACTAAATTACAGAATTGAAGAAATGGTCTGAATTAGAAATCCTTATATATCTATTGAATTGTGTTTAGAAATTTTTATTTTCTTATACATGCATAAAATTTGGATTGTGAAATTGTTAACGATTTAGTTAAATGCATTTGATTTTTTGGGTTCTTGTTAACTGAATTAAACTTAACGGAATCATGGCGAAAATTACGTCACTCAGCTATTGTAGGAAGGCAGGCTTACAAAATTTGGCGGAAGTCCTAGGGGTGGAAATCGAACCGGATGATAATATGGCAGCTATTATTTGGAAAATTGAATCCGCGAGCGATTATGATCAAACTCTTGCTTTAGCTCAAGCTGAATATATAGTTAGGGATCGCGAAGAGGAAAAACAGAGAGAAAAAGAGGAAAAACAAAGGTTAGATCAAGAAAAACAATGGGAAAGGGGGGAGAGAGAAAAGAAAAAACAAAGGTTAGAACAAGAAAAACAATGGGAAAAGGAGGAAAGAGAAAGGGAAAGACAAGATAAAGAGAAGGAAAGGGAATTTACACTGGAACAGCTGAGATTATCTCAAACCTCAGAGAGACGTAATTCTACTGCGAGTAGTAATGCTGAACGTCAACCTAAGCTTGCACTTAAGACTGTAATGCACCGCTTTGATCCCGATAAATCCGACATAACTCTTTTCTTAAACTTATTCGAACGACAAGCTAATAGAGTAGGTATCGAAACTGAAGACTACGTAACTCATTTACTCTCTTTATTACCCATAGACATAGCGGAATTGATCTTGCGCGAACCGGCTGACCAAATTGAAAATTTCGCACATGTGAAAGCATTATTACTGGCCAGGTATAGGCTGAGTCCTGAAGCTTATAGGGTAAAATTAAATAGGCATGCTAAAAATCCTGGAAGCCCATGGAAAGATTTAATCTTTGAACTTGACAGTTTTCTCGAAGGATGGTTACACGGTTTAGGAATTTCAGATTTTTCGGCTCCGAAAAAGTTATTGATAACGGACCAAATCAAACGTCGTGCCCCCACGGAACTAAGAGAGCACTTCATAGACTCTTGGGCTAATTATACGGATCCCCTAACTCTAGCAACAAAATTAGATGAATACGAAGCTGTTAAGGTATCACAAAAAAAATCGTGGAACACCGGAAACGCAATAGACAGGAGAGGCGATAAACCAAAAATTGATGACAAATCGCGAGAAAGGAAAAACGAAACTGAAATCAATCGGAGGAGCAGAAATGATAACACAGAACGGCAACGGGTTTTCGAGCGACCTAGTGGAAGGAAGTGCTTTTTGTGTTCTAGTTTTTCTCATGTGAAGGCCGATTGTCCAGAAAATAAAAAAAATAAAAAACCTGTAACAAATGTTAGACATATTAGCGACGGAACTAAATTCGAAAAAGGATTCCAACCTTATTTGGGTCGCGCAAAAATTAATGGAGAGGAAATTGTTACACTCCGAGATTCTGGGACCTGCCAAGATGTCATCCCAGGACGATTAATTAAACCTGATCAACTAGACGGGAATTACGTTTGGATTACGCAACCACTCATGAAGGATGTACGTCGTTTACCTACGGCGATAATAAATTTAGAAATTGAGGGGGCAGGTTCGATCCGAACTAAAGCTATAGTAGCAGAAAAGGAAATTGACATGGATTACTATATTTTGGGAAATGATACTCAGAAATTAATTGAGGAAGTAAAAAAAATAATCCCGCAGTTTTAAATGCCGTTCTCACCCGCAATCAGACTAAATCAATTCTGAAAGAGAAAAAATCGGGTACTCTGGAAGGGGAAGAAAGGGGAATCATTGTATCAAACAACCCCAAAGTTCCTACTGAAGATGCTACTATTGTATTGTACGAAAGCTCTTCCGAAAAAGGGGAGGAGACATCTCAAACGGAGGAAGATGTATTGATTGTTCCAGAGCTGGAACCAGACACATGTTCAATTTTAGGGGAAGTCAAAAAGGCGGATTTCGTGAAAGCTCAACAAGATGAAGTAGAATTAAATGAAGTACGCGAGAAAGCGGAAAAAAAGAAATCGCATTACGAAATTCATAACTCTATTATTGTGCGAAAGTCAACTGACTATAGAGGAAATATAAGGAACCAATTGATTATACCCTGGAAATTTAGACAAGGAATTTTAACGGCTTGTCATGAAGGAATTTCTTCTCACACGGGAGTGGAAAAAGCCTTATGTGTATACTCGCGATGGGCGGAAGCGATTGCAATTCCTAACATGCTTTCGGAAACGGTTATGGAAGCGCTAATTACCGTATTCAGTCGAATAGGATATGCAACTGAAATACAAACTGATTTAGGACGCAGTTTTATCTCCAGTCTAACGACTACGTTTTTAGATAAATTCGGAGTAAGACTAAGACATTCTAGTGTGTGTAGGCCTAGCTCAAACATGGTAGAAAGATTTCACCGGTCCGTTAAAAAATTATTAAAGTCTTTGTCTTAGAAAATGGAGAGGATTGGGAGTCAAATTTGCCTCACGCCCTATTTGCACTTAGGACGGTGGTCCATGAATCTACCGAGTTCAGTCCGGCAGAACTTGTTTTCGGCCGAAATCTCAGAACGCCTGAAACATTGTTGTTCGAGCAGTGGACGGGGGAAGGTCCCGAACACGAATTAGTTACGGAGCATGTATTCAATCTGGTAAATAGATTAAAAAGATGCCGGGAACTTGCTGTCGAAAACATGACGAACAGCCGGGAGAAAAGGAAATTCTATTACGATAAAAAGGTAACTGAAAGAAGTTTCGAGCCGGGCGATGAAGTTTTAGTACTTGCCACGAACAAACCAAATAAGATGTCTATTAAATGGATCGGGCCGGGAAAAATCGACGCGAAAATTTCAGATACAAATTATTTAGTGAGTGTCCCAGGGCGACGCGAGAAATCACAAATCTACCACGTTAATTCGTTGAAACCATACGTAAGACGCGTAGTAAAAGTAAATATTTTACCTAGCTAAGTTTTCGACTCTGAAGAATCCCCGGATCTTGAAATAGATTTTCCATCCGTCGATTCAAACAGTTACAGTTTCGAGAAAATTGTGGAAGACGGGAATTTAAAGGACCGATGTAACCCAAACCAATTGATAGGGGCTTCGTATAGATTCTCTAAATTCATGTCCAAATTATTACTCGGACTAGAAGAATATTGTCTTCCTTATCTGGACGATACAGCAGTATTTTCCAACACTTGGGAGGAACATCTCATACATTTAAGGACAGTCTTAATTAGGATTAAGGAGGCTAGGTTGAAAATTAAAATTGCAAAATGTAAATTCGCACAAAGGACAGTAAAATATCTCGATCATATTGTCGGGGAGGGGCAACGAAAACCTTCAGATGTCAAAATCAGGACTATCGTAGATCTGCCAACACCGAGAAACAAAACTGAAATAAGGAGATTCTTGGGAATGACAGGTTATTATGCCCGGTACATCAAAAATTATGCCGACATCGTTGAACCTCTTACGAGCGCTTTAAAAGGAAAAAACAAAAGGGAAAAAATAGTTTGGAGCACCGAAATGGGGGAAGCGTTTGAGAAATTAAAAAAGAAATTAACTGAAGATCCCGTGCTATACGCCCCCAATTATGAATCCGAATTTATAATACAAACGGATGCTTCAGAAAAGGCTATGGGTATAATACTGGCCCAGAGACAAGGCTCAGAAGAGCATCCGATACTTTTTCTAAGTAGGAAATTCACAGACGTAGAAAAGAATTTTAGCGCTTCAGAACGCGAATGCGCCGCTATAATTTTTGCAATAAAAAGGCTAAGACATTATATTGACGGTCAGAAGTTTTCTATACAAACCGACCATAATCCTTTAATATTCTTAAAGAATAATGCAGGCAATAACCCTCGCCTTTTACGTTGGGCACTCACCCTGCAACCCTATCATTACGCTATAAAACATCGTCCAGGAAAGGACATACCCCATGTGGATTATTTAAGTAGGATAGAGTAAAATCTATCAGAAAATCCAATTGTATATATGTTTTCATGCTAATTATCTGTATTTTGTAATTTATAATTGTGTACTTTATTGTATAGATAAATTAAACGGATACCGAAGGGAAAGATCTTGTTAAATGAAAAAAAAAACAGAAACAAACTAAAGGGATTTTAAAGATTTAAAAATATATCGGGGCCACCCAAGTTTAATGAGCTAACCTTTCCCTTACAGATATTGTGTCTTGCAGCCCAATATCAGACTGGCGGAAGGGGTGTTGTGATGAATTTCGTTCCCACGCTTCCAAAATTACCCCCCACGACGGGAATCCCGGAGAATTCTCAGAAGGAGAAATACATCTTTCTCCACTCTCAAAGTAGACATAAGAAAGTCAGCCGATTTCAATAAAGCACTTAAAGTGAACTCTTCGATTAATGCATATGGTCGTTCCGCCGATTTTAGACCCCACGGAAGATGAGCCTTTGAAGTGTTGAGAGAGACCGCTATGGCGATGATTTCCACAAGTAAGAGAAAGATATTTCTCCAAGGCGACCGCTGTGCAAGAATGAAAGAGGCGGGTCATCCCAAGGAATGATGGATGAGGGAAAACGGGATAAATAGAGCGAGGGGATGCTCTAAGGGATTTCTTTGGCTGTTCGGATGCGGAGCGTTAGAGACGGGGGAGTTGGCCCTCGTACTCAGAGAGAGTAGTGACCAGTGTTCTACTCTTGGAGAAGAATTAATAGGCGGTTAATGCCTATGTGGAAGAACTTGTGGAGAACAACTCCTGATAAACTTTTATCATATTAACGAGTGGCGGTAAAGCCATTTCAAGTTCAGTACGAACAATCTTTTCAATCTGTTGTGGAGAACCCATCTTTTATTTTGTTATAAGTGGAAGGGATTTCCTTGTAATGAACTAAATAAATTCTAGTGAAATCTGATCCAGCCTCTTGCCGCTATTTTTCGACCCGCTACCACACAACGCCGACCGGAGGTCTTATAACTGGTGGCAGCTTAGCGGATTCTTACACCAGAAAAAAAAAGTTGTTTGGATATTTTAGTCTGCCCCAGTGTGTGATAATAGCGCCCGCCCAGAGAGACGACGCTAATAGAAGAGCATCAAGCCTGACCGTGCCTCAGCAACCAGAGAAAAGATATAGGAGTGCCTCAGCCGTGCCGCAGCAAGTTGAGAAGGAGCCCCAGAGTCCTTCAGCTACACCCAAGGAGCAGCAAGCTTCAAGTGCCTCGAAATCAAGGACCACTGAACGCTGACAAGTGGAGCCCGAGAAAAGAAACCCTCCGAGCCAGACCCAGGAGCAACCGGGACTGACCTCTTCAGAAAGACGTGCCAAGCAGAAAAAGGTAGGCTCATTTTTCTTTGAGTGGCCTCAGATTGAAAATTTAGCGTATTTATAGTAAAATATTGTCATGATGCTAAACTTAAACTTAAGTTGAAAAAAAAATCTATTTCAGTGAATTTCGATTTAGGTCAAATTAATTAAAGTTAATCATAAAATAATTTAATAAATAAGTAATATCTAGCTGTAAAAAAATTCTCGAGTTAGAATTATTTTGTTTTTCACTAAAAACATTTGAGAAACCAGTGGGTGAAAAAAAAAGGCTCTTTTGAAAAAAAAAAAAAAAAAAAAGGCCTTTATAAAATTTAATAACTTAGTTACTAAACTTAAAATTTTATTAACGGTTAGTGCTGTTACATATTTCTGTTGACTATTGTATGTTAGGACAGGTTTTGGTAAAAATATTTTGTATTTAAATTAGTAAATGTTTCTGTTAATAATCTGTGTGAGTGCCCAATCCAAAAAAATCCAAGTTGTTTTTCTGTGACATTTCAGAAAGTTAGTTATTATTTGTGTTTTTGTGTGCATAGGGATCTTTAAGTTTAGGAAAAATTTATTATATTAAGACTAAATTACAGAATTGAAGAAATGGTCTGAATTAGAAATCCTTATATATCTATTGAATTGTGTTTAGAAATTTTTATTTTCTTATACATGCATAAAATTTGGATTGTGAAATTGTTAACGATTTAGTTAAATGCATTTGATTTTTTGGGTTCTTGTTAACAGAATTAAACTTAACGGAATCATGGCGAAAATTACGTCACTCAAATATTGTAGGAAGGCAGACTTACAAAATTTGGCAGAAGTCCTAGGGGTGGAAATCGAACCGGATGATAATATGGCAGCTATTATTAGGAAAATTGAATCCGCGAGCGATTATGATCAAACTCTTGCTTTAGCTCAAGCTGAATATATAGTTAGGGATCGCGAAGAGGAAAAACAGAGAGAAAAAGAGGAAAAACAAAGGTTAGATCAAGAAAAACAATGGGAAAGGGAGGAGAGAGAAAAGAAAAAACAAAGGTTAGAACAAGAAAAACAATGGGAAAGGGAGGAAAGAGAAAGGGAAAGACAAGATAAAGAGAAGGAAAGGGAATTTACACTGGAACAGCTGAGATTATCTCAAACCTCAGAGAGACGTAATTCTACTGCGAGTAGTAATGCTGAACGTCAACCTAAGCTTGCACTTAAGACTGTAATGCACCGCTTTGACCCCGATAAATCCGACATAACTCTTTTCTTAAACTTATTCGAACGACAAGCTAATAGAGTAGGTATCGAAACTGAAGACTACGTAACTCATTTACTCTCTTTATTACCCATAGACATAGCGGAATTGATCTTGCGCGAACCGGCTGACCAAATTGAAAATTTCGCACATGTGAAAGCATTATTACTGGCCAGGTATAGGCTGAGTCCTGAAGCTTATAGGGTAAAATTAAATAGGCATGCTAAAAATCCTGGAAGCCCATGGAAAGATTTAATCTTTGAACTTGACAGTTTTCTCGAAAGATGGTTACACGGTTTAGGAATTTCAGATTTTTCGGCTCTGAAAAAGTTATTGATAACGGACCAAATCAAACGTCGTGCCCCCACGGAACTAAGAGAGCACTTCATAGACTCTTGGGCTAATTATACGGATCCCCTAACTCTAGCAACAAAATTAGATGAATACGAAGCTGTTAAGGTATCACAAAAAAAATCGTGGAACACCGGAAACGCAATAGACAGGAGAGGCGATAAACCAAAAATTGATGACAAATCGCGAGAAAGGAAAAACGAAACTGAAATCAATTGGAGGAGCAGAAATGATAACACAGAACGGCAACGGGTTTTCGAGCGACCTAGTGGAAGGAAGTGCTTTTTGTGTTCTAGTTTTTCTCATGTGAAGGCCGATTGTCCAGAAAATGAAAAAAATAAAAAACCTGTAACAAATGTTAGACATATTAGCGACGGAACTAAATTCGAAAAAGGTTTCCAACCTTATTTGGGTCGCGCAAAAATTAATGGAGAGGAAATTGTTACACTCCGACATTCTGGGACCTGCCAAGATGTCATCCCAGGACGATTAATTAAACCTGATCAACTAGACGGGAATTACGTTTGGATTACGCAACCACTCATGAAGGATGTACGTCGTTTACCTACGGCGATAATAAATTTAGAAATTGAGGGGGCAGGTTCGATCCGAACTAAAGCTATAGTAGCAGAAAAGGAAATTGACATGGATTACTATATTTTGGGAAATGATACTCAGAAATTAATTGAGGAAGGAAAAAAAAATAATCCCGCAGTTTTAAATGCCGTTCTCACCCGCAATCAGACTAAATCAATTCTGAAAGAGAAAAAATCGGGTACTCTGGAAGGGGAAGAAAGGGGAATCATTGTATCAAACAACCCCAAAGTTCCTATTGAAGATGCTACTATTGTATTGTACGAAAGCTCTTCCGAAAAAGGGGAGGAGACATCTCAAACGGAGGAAGATGTATTGATTGTTCCAGAGCTGGAACCAGACACATGTTCAATTTTAGGGGAAGTCAAAAAGGCGGATTTCGTGAAAGCTCAACAAGATGAAGTAGAATTAAATGAAGTACGCGAGAAAGCGGAAAAAAAGAAATCGCATTACGAAATTCATAACTCACTTAGGACGGTGGTCCATGAATCTACCGAGTTCAATCCGGCAGAACTTGTTTTCGGCCGAAATCTCAGAATGCCTGAAACATTGTTGTTCGAGCAGTGGACGGGGGAAGGTCCCGAACACGAATTAGTTACGGAGCATGTATTCAATCTGGTAAATAGATTAAAAAGATGCCGGGAACTTGCCGTCGAAAACATGACGAACAGCCGGGAGAAAAGGAAATTCTATTACGATAAAAAGGCAACTGAAAGAAGTTTCGAGCCGGGCGATGAAGTTTTAGTACTAGCCACGAACAAACCAAATAAGATGTCTATTAAATGGATCGGGCCGGGAAAAATCGACGCGAAAATTTCAGATACAAATTATTTAGTAAGTGTCCCAGGGCGACGCGAGAAATCACAAATCTACCACGTTAATTCGTTGAAACCATACGTAAGACGCGTAGTAAAAGTAAATATTTTACCTAGCAAAGTTTTCGACTCTGAAGAATCCCCGGATCTTGAAATAGATTCTCCATCCGTCGATTCAAACAGTTACAGTTTCGAGAAAATTGTGGAAGACGGGAATTTAAAGGACCGATGTAACCCAAACCAATTGATAGGGGCTTCGTATAGATTCTCTAAATTCATGTCCAAATTATTACTCGGAATAGAAGAATATTGTCTTTCTTATCTGGACGATACAGCAGTATTTTCCAACACTTGGGAGGAACATCTCATACATTTAAGGACAGTCTTAATTAGGATTAAGGAGGCTAGGTTGAAAATTAAAATTGCAAAATGTAAATTCGCACAAAGGACAGTAAAATATCTCGGACATATTGTCGGAGAGGGGCAACGAAAACCTTCAGATGTCAAAATCAGGACTATCGTAGATCTGCCAACACCGAGAAACAAAACTGAAATAAGGAGATTCTTGGGAATGACAGGTTATTATGCCCGGTACATCAAAAATTATGCCGACATCGTTGAACCTCTTACGAGTGCTTTAAAAGGAAAAAACAAAAGGGAAAAAATAGTTTGGAGCACCGAAATGGGGGAAGCGTTTGAGAAATTAAAAAAGAAATTAACTGAAGATCCCGTGCTATACGCCCCCAATTATGAATCCGAATTTATAATACAAACGGATGCTTCAGAAAAGGCTATGGGTATAATACTGGCCCAGAGACAAGGCTCAGAAGAGCATCCGATACTTTTTCTAAGTAGGAAATTCACAGACGTAGAAAAGAATTTTAGCGCTTCAGAACGCGAATGCGCCGCTATAATTTTTGCAATAAAAAGGCTAAGACATTATATTGACGGTCAGAAGTTTTCTATACAAACCGACCATAATCCTTTAATATTCTTAAAGAATAATGCAGGCAATAACCCTCGCCTTTTACGTTGGGCACTCACCCTGCAACCCTATCATTACGCTATAAAACATCGTCCAGGAAAGGACATACCCCATGTGGATTATTTAAGTAGGATAGAGTAAAATCTATCAGAAAATCCAATTGTATATATGTTTTCATGCTAATTATCTGTATTTTGTAATTTATAATTGTGTACTTTATTGTGTAGATAAATTAAACGGATACCGAAGGGAAAGATCCTGTTAAATGAAAAAAAAAAACAGAAACAAACTAAAGGGATTTTAAAGATTTAAAAATATATCGGGGCCACCCAAGTTTAATGAGCTAACCTTTCCCTTACAGATATTGTGTCTTGCAGCCCAATATCAGACTGGCGGAAGGGGTGTTGTGATGAATTTCGTTCCCACGCTTCCAAAATTACCCCCCACGACGGGAATCCCGGAGAATTCTCAGAAGGAGAAATACATCTTTCTCCACTCTCAAAGTAGACATAAGAAAGTCAGCCGATTTCAATAAAGCACTTAAAGCGAACTCTTCGATTAATGCATATGGTCGTTCCGCCGATTTTAGACCCCACGGAAGATGAGCCTTTGAAGTGTTGAGAGAGACCGCTATGGCGATGATTTCCACAAGTAAGAGAAAGATATTTCTCCAAGGCGACCGCTGTGCAAGAATGAAAGAGGCGGGTCATCCCAAGGAATGATGGATGGGGGAAAACGGGATAAATAGAGCGAGGGGATGCTCTAAGGGATTTCTTTGGCTGTTCGGATGCGGAGCGTTAGAGACGGGGGAGTTGGCCCTCGTACTCAGAGAGAGTAGTGACCAGTGTTCTACTCTTGGAGAAGAATTAATAGGCGGTTAATGCCTATGTGGAAGAACTTGTGGAGAACAACTCCTGATAAACTTTTATCATATTAACGAGTGGCGGTAAAGCCATTTCAAGTTCAGTACGAACAATCTTTTCAATCTGTTGTGGAGAACCCATCTTTTATTTTGTTATAAGTGGAAGGGATTTCCTTGTAATGAACTAAATAAATTCTAGTGAAATCTGATCCAGCCTCTTGCCGCTATTTTTCGACCCGCTACCACACAACGCCGACCGGAGGTCTTATAATGACATTTGTGAGCATAGCAATAAAAATTATTCATGTACTTTTTTTGTATGAAATAAGATTAAGGTTTACAACAAAAGTCATAATTAATATGCAATAGTAATAAAATAGTAATATGAAAGAGCAATCGAAAACAGCATTATTTCAGAATTTTAAATTTAATTTAAAATATCTGACTTTAAATTTTATCTTTACTTTAGCAACACAAAATATTTTAACAGCAAAATTTCATTTGCCGATTTTATATGCTTTCATTTTAACCAAAATGTTGATGTCACATTTTTTCTTACCCCCCCCCTACCCCCCCATCTCACAAACTGTTACAATCTCACGAACCACCTCCAAGTGTGACGTAATTTGTGGATGGCCTCTAACCTAGATACCCTTTTCTAGACAAAATACATTGGTAGTTTCCAGGAAAATTTCCTTGACCCGTGCGAACCCTGTATATATACACAAATGGACAGACAGACAGACCGCATTCACAAAAACTTTTCTGTTATTTCGGTAAGTGTCAAAGTAAAAATGATCGGAAACGCCCTGTGGCGAGAAACGAATTTTATATAAAAATACTGAAATGCAAACGAGATATATTTACAAATTTCTTCCATAGGATTAGCATTAGAGAGAGGATCTTTTCAAGTGATTGAATTAGCTTCTAATATAGATTCCTTTTTCTATGCAAAATATATTGTAGTTTCCTGGAAAATTTCCCTGACCCGTGCGAACCCTGTATATATACGCAAATGGGATAGACAGACCGCATTCACAAGTGTCAAAAATAAAAATGATCGGAAACGCTCTGTGGCGGGAAATGACTTTTAGATAAAAGAAGTAAACAAACGTGAACTATCAATCAGTAAATATCTAGACAAAAATGACCGAAGGAACGACCTCCAAATCTATTTTATTCGCAGCACTTGAAATTGTCTATTTACATGTTGGCTGTTTAAACATCAGCCGTTAGGCGGTGTTCTTTGATATGTTTCTTTCAAAATCACAGCTCGCTGTTAGCAAATTAATCGATCAGAGTTCTCAGAGATCTGATAGGGAAGGTGTGGCATATTATTTGGTATGAAGTATTTTCGTATTAAAAGGGAAAGCGAAAGAAATTACTACTGAGATAACATACATAATTAATTTCGATAGTAGAGCAATTACAAATATATATATATAGTTGTTTTTCCAATAAAAATAATTTGAAATGTATATTTATTGAAAGAAAAATCAAAATATTAATCATAACATTCTGAAGTATATAAATGATAAGGTATACAGAGTGAATCATAATTAGCGAAACAATAGGCTATTTACTTAAATATTGCCCCTAGACCGATACTTCCACTTGCAAAAATTCATAAAGAAAGGTGCGACACGTGATAACAAAAGTTGCAACTCCATGGGGGCGTCTGTTTGAAAAAATACGAAAATTAAATTTTTATACGGTCCCCGTAGGGAAAAAATTCCAATTAGGAAAACTTTTCTTATCCAGTCCCGAGTCAAACACAAAAAATTGTATCTTCATATCTGCAAAACTCACAGAGTTATAGCCGTTTAAATAATTCATCGGGTTTTAAGGGATTAGACACAAATTGAAATGCATGCAATTCAAGAAAAATGTTACTTAAGAGTTCTAGAGGAAACATGCAAAAAATATATTTATTGAGTTAGAATTTTAATTTTTCTTTCTTTTTTGTGATGTTAATCATGTATTTTGCAAACAAAATTACATCCTAAAATTCTCATAAAGTTAAAAAAAAAAAAAATTGTCTTATTAGTATTTTTTTTAAGTACAGTAATTTAAAATCGCTATAACTCGAAACTTTATCCATTCGTAAGTTCAGCGGCGCGAAATGACTTTCAGATAAAAGAAGTAAACAAACGTGAACTATCAATCAGTAAATATCTAGACAGAAACGACCGAAGGCTGAAGTAGATACAAACCTCCAAATTTGTTTTATTCGCAGCACTTGAAATTGTCTATTTACATGATCGCTGTTTAAACATCGACCGTTAGGCGGTGTTCTTTGATGTGTTGCTTTCAAAATCACAGCTCGCTGTTTGCAAATTAATCGATCAGAGTTCTCAGAGATCTGATATGGAAGGTGTGGTCATATGATTTGATATGAAGTATTTTCGTATTAGAAGAAAAGCGAAGGAAATTACTACTGAGATAACACTTATAATTAATTTCCATGATGGAGCAATTACAAAAAATATTTTTATATTTAGCTATTTTTTCCAATAAAAATAATTTCAAGTGGATATTGATTGAAAAAAAAAAATCAAAATAACAATCACATCACTCTGAAGTATATAAATGATAAGGTATATAATTTATCATTAAATCAATTTGATCTTTAGTGACATTTTTATTATATTTGTAGACGCAGAAATTATTAATTTATAATTAATTTTATAACCTTAGCTTATCAGGAAGTAAGTGAAAAATCAATTTAAAAATTCCTGCATTAAATACATGAACTAAATTTTAAAAAGTAACAATTTCAGTTTTTTTTAACTATTTTTTCTTCATTGTTTAATATCATTAACTTAAAAAACTGAAAATCAGTAGAAATTTTGAAAAAGCAGTGCTTTTGATAAGTAGTGTTTGCGAAAAAAAAAAAAAAAAAAAGGCTAAAATAAGATTACACTTACGTCACTTAATGAAATATAAGAATGAAAAGAAAACAATTAAAACAAAGCCAACATATAGTGAAGATTGCAAGTATGCAATTTACCAGTTATATCACAATTACATATAGTTTTCCATATTAATCTTACTTTTTCGCCAAAATATTTAGAAAGGAGGTCTTTAACTTTCCTTATTTGGAAAATATAGTCCTTTTACAAATACCATGAGATTCATAACGAGAAATCTGCGATTTATGAGATGGCGATTTATTTATTTAAAACACATAAGTAAAAATTAAAATAATGCTTTATTAGCAGACTACATCTAAATAAAAACTGGATTTAATAAATAAAAAAAAAATTAAAAACTCCCCTAAGAATTTTTTATATATAGGGGGAACTGGGGTACATTGATACATGGGGCACATTGATACACCCCCTCTACCGCTCACAGGGTCATTACAGGAAGTTTCACAACAGCTCCAAAAGGTGATGCTAGTGTATTCAACTACATACAGAAAATCTTGGAATGATTCAGCAGTTTGATGAAATGGGACGGGTGATTTATTGTTTTTGTTGTTCAAAAGTAAATATGAGTTGTACAATTGAAATGCTATTATACAACTGTTCCAGTATTTTCAACCAAAATGAATACTCTCCCTGGTAAGTACTGCTACTCTTTATCAGTTCCTCATTATTTATTGTTAGATATATTGTGAAGTGTTGGATTTGAGACTCATTTTATTCAAAATCGCTGTATGGGGCACATTGATACAGTTTATGACGGGGCACATTGATACAGCCTAAATCCTTTAATAGTTCATATTTTCATTATCTTTTATTATTTTTTTTACCATACACTCCTTAATCCAACCTTTTTTTCACGAAAAATTTCTAATATTAGTTTTTATTGAAGTGAAATAGCTCTAATTTCTTTATATTAGAGCATTTTATAGTATTTTTGAAAACAGAAGACGTAGGAACTTACCCAGCATCTAGTGCTAATAGAACTAATAAAAGAAAAGGACAGCATTCTGGCAAATCTCGAATTTATATCGATTCTCCAGAGAAAAAAGTATTTTCGACATGAGAAATGTTAAGTAAGAGAAACAAACTACAGAACAGAAAATAATACTTATATTATAAACAGAATTTTTAATATAATTATCCTTTATTTTCTGTTTATGAACCTATTTATAAACAGAAAAACTGGTAATTTTTTCATCTTTCATAAGAAAGAAGATAATGCTGGGGTTGAAGTGCTAGATATGACAAAGTTACCACAGCCAACAATCAGACAAGAAACAGACAGAACATCAAGTCATAATATATTTAATTTTGATTGCTTTAATATTGCTTAAAAATAAATTGTGGGTGATTTGAATTTTTATAAATAAATATAAAATGGTTTTCTAACTCATTTTTTATGAAAAATATGCATTGGTATTATTTTGTCGTCATTTTGCTTAAACGTATCAATCTGCCCCGGGGATGGGGCACATTGATACAAATGACTTTTTTTGATTTTTTTAAAATTACATGCAAAAATACTACATAAAACAATGATTGTACATTTTTATAACATACTACACAAGTTTTGCTGTCACCTCATGGAAAAAAAACTTGAATTTTCTACTTTCTTGACACCAAAAAAAAATCTTAGAAAAAAACTGTATCAATGTACCCCAGTTCCCCCTATGTATAATATTAAACTTTTATTTTTGATGGGTCGCATAGTATAAACAAAATAAATTATTCTACATAATACTACAAAATTATTTCTGTAGCATTTTTTTTTCTTGTTACTTGTTCTGTTTATTCCTGATTTTAGGTTTTTAAATTGTTTTCCATTATACAAAACTTTAAAAATTTTTTTAGTATTCTAAGACAGTTATTAAATTTTTCTAGAGCAATGGGCGAATATTTGTTTTACTTTGGATTTTTAAGTGACACAAGGAAAAAAAAATTAAATTTCATTTTTAATTTCCATTAACTATAAAAGCATTTGCCATAGGTATTATTTAAAAAAAAAAAATTACAGCTTAAAATCGAAATCTTTCACTCACATTTTATAAAAAAAAGTCATCAAAATATCCTGAGTTAATTTCGATGGCTTATTTTAAATGGAAACAGATAAAATTAGAATCAAAAGTGACATCATTTTTTTTTTCTTTGAAAAAGGATTAGGTGACGTTTCCTCCCTGAAAAAGACGCGACTCAATGACCAATGAGATGTTTGGATTTCACCTGACTGTTTTTTCATCCTCCTTTTTAGAATTTCGCGACCTGTCTACGTAGCGCTCAAAGTTCACCAATTATTTTTTATTCTAAAGTTAATCTTATTCTATCAGCGTGTTTTCGCGATTTAATTACAGAAAATTTTCTGCTTAGAAAAACCGCTGATAAAAAAAATAAAAAATTACGCCAAAAGCTCTCATCAGGAAGGGATTAAGATGCATTACATAACAGATAGCAAAATAAGAATAATTACTAATATCACAATAACAGAAATCGCCAAATGAAAAATCGGAAATTAAAAAAAATATTTTATTAAATTTTTAAAATATCTTCCAGAAACAACATATATAAACAAAGAACTTTGATTTTTCAAAATATCAATATTATTTATATATAAACCCTATACATTTCTACTGCTATTTATAAACTAAAATACTTAAATGTTGTTTAAGAAACATCTGTAAATCCCCCCCCCCCTATTCTAATATTAAAACCCTTGTTATTTTTAATTGTTTTTAAATGGCCCGTTTTCTTCAAGTGATAAATCGTGAATTAGTGATATTTTTCTCTATGACCTGCGCTAATGATGTTTTTAAAAGCAAATAAAACAGTGATATCCTTATCGCATCTTTAATAACACGGCACCGTTTTAATAAATTAAAAAGGTGCAACTTGAGATTAAGCATTGATATATCCGAGGAAGAAAATTCATGTAACAGAGATAATTATGATTTAATTAGCTGCTTTTAAAACCAGTTTCAAAGTCTGTTACTTAATTAATCTCTTCCGGGAGATATGATACTCACTTACGTGTTGAAGAAAAAAAAAGTGCATAATTACTATGCCCTTGTTGTGGATACGATATTCGCATAGGTTTCTTCAGAAAACGATGTCTTCATCGCATTGAATCGCATTGTTTGAGATTATTGTTGAATTTATGAATGAAATTAGAATACAAAACCAGAAACTTTTTTTTTCTGTTCATAAAAATAAATAGAAGTAAAAGTTTTGCATCAAGCACATTTCTGTAATACGAACAAAATTTATTAAGGATTTGTCACTAATAGCACATAAAGTGGATATCATATAATGAATGGATTAGATTTGTGTATAGGGTGTGGAGGGGTTGATAGTGTGTCACTTTCCAACAGCCTTTCACCTGACCTTTAAATAATTCTTACATTTAACCATATATAATTATTTTTTAATCACTCGTTTTTAAATCATAAGTGCATAAGTTACGGATCAGAGATGGTTCTTCCTATGAACTGCTAATAGTGAATAGTGTCTTCAAAAACACATAAGTAACATAATATATACTACACCTTACGCCGTATAAGAGATTGTTCTTCCTATGACCTACGAATAGTGTCTTCTAAAACACATACCAGAGTGATATATATCTTTATTACACCTTGAGTCGGATCAGATATGATTCTTCCTATGACCTGCCATTAGTATCTTCAAAAACACATAACACAGTGTTATGATTCTCTATTACACCTTGTGCCGGATCAGAGATGCTTCTTCCTATAACCTGCCAATAGTGTCTTGTATTCGAAAACGTGTAACAGAATGATGTAATTTTATTACACCTTTGAGCCGGATCAGAAATGGTCCTTCCTATGACCTGCGAATAGTGTCCTCAAAACATCATAACAGAGTGATATATATCTTTACTACATCTTGAGCCGGATCAGAGATGGTTCGTGTTATTACCTACCAATAGTGTCTTTAAAAACACATAACAGAATTATATATAACTTTATTACACTGTGAGCCGGATCAGAAATGGTTCTTCCTATAACCTGCGAATAGTGTCCTCAAAACATCATAACGGAGGGATATATATTTTTACTACATCTTGAGCCGGATCATAGATAGTTCGGGTTATGACCTACCGATAATGTTTTTAAAAACACATAACAGAGTTATATATAACTTTATTACACCATGAGCGAGATCAGAAATGCTTCTTCCTATGACATGCGAATAGTGTCCTCAAAACATCATAACAGAGGGATATATATATCTTTACTATATCTTGAGCCGGATCAGAGATGGTTCGTGTTATGACCTACCAATAATGTCTTCAAAAGCACATAATAGAGTTATATAGCTTTATTACACCATGAGCCGGATCAGAGATGGTTCTTCCTATGACCTGCCAATAGTGTCTTCAAAAACATATGATAGTGATACATATCTTTATTACACCTTGAGTCAATTCAGCGATGATTCTTCCTATGATTTGCCAATTGTGTCTTCATAACACATAGCAGAGTGATATATACCGGGTGTCCCAAAAATGACTGATGGATTTTAAAATTCAATAACTTGCAAACGGTGACAGCCATTAAAAAAAATTTGCAGGGGGTTATGTATAAGGTTGGGAGTTTTTTTTTACCGTGATTTTTGATTTTAGTTTGAATTTCAAACAATAGATGGCGCTAACGGCGATTGGCGCTCACGCGACGCCGAAACTGAGGAAGGAGATTAAGGATATGGAGTGTGTCATATTCGCCAGTACAATCTTGCTCTCAGGCCCCGATTCTGAACTCATTCGACATGATTTCAATGGAATGCGTTGTTACCATGAAAATAACAGATTCTTCGATAGTGGAAGACAGCATTCAGAAGTGGACATAAATTTCACAAGCAGTATTCGAGTATACAGGAGATTTGACATTTATGAAGTTTTATTTTCCCGGATTAAACTGCTTTTTATGGCAAGATTTAAAGAATATTTTATGCATCGTATTTTAAAACTGCACTGTTAAAAATTTGAAACCTTTGCTGCATCGTCATACCTCCGCTTTCATAGAAAACGATTACTTCACTGCATTATGGAGCATTCTAATTGGCCAGAATAGAAATATTCTATAATAGCAGTGGAGTGGCGATGCTGCAAAAGTTTAAAATTTTTAACAGTGTAGGTAAAGATATCTTGCTACAATCTTTCCCTTAGGGCTCGATTCTGAACTCATTCCATATGATTTCAATGGAATGTGTTGTTGCCATGAAAATAACAAATTCTTCCACAAAAAAATACGGTGTTCAGAATTGGGCATGAATATAACAAGCTGAATTCGAGTTTGAAGGCTATTTTACATTTATGAATATTTATAGGAATTTTATCGAACCAATTTATAAATTTAGTAAAAATTTCCAAAATTTTAGTTTGGAATAAAATTTTCAAAAATTTAGTTAAAAGATCTTAAATTTCTTAGAATATAACAAAAATTATAAAAATTTTAACAAAAAAAAATTTTTTTTTAGTTTTAAAATACGATGCATAAAATATTCTTTAAATCATGCCATAAAAAGTAATTTAATCCGGGAAAATAAAACTTCATAAATGCAAAATCTCCTGCAAACTCGAATACCGCTTGCGAAATTTATGCTCACTTCTGAACGGTGTATTCCACTATGGAAGAATCTGTTATTTCCATGGCAACAACGCATTCCATTGAAATCATATCGAGTGAATTCAGAATCGGAGCCTGAGAGCAAGACTGTACTAGCGAATGAGACGCACTCCATAGCCTTAATCTCCTTCCTTAGTTTCCGCGTCGGCTGAGCGCCAATCGCCGTCAGCGCCATCTATTGTTTGAAATCCGAACTAAAATAAAAAATCACAGTAAAAGAGCTCCTGACCTTATATATAACCCTCCTGCAAAAAAATTTTTAATAGTTGTCACCGTTTGCAAGTTATTGAACTATAAAATCCATCAGTCATTTTTGGGATACCCGGTATCTTATTACACCATGAGCCGGATAAAATGTATGGTTCTTCCTATGACTTTCCAATAGGTAGTATCCTATAGGAGACACATCTTTTTAAAAAAATTTCAGGTATATAAATAATGTTAAAAATAAATAAATTAGTGTGAAGGGAGTCTAACAGGTAGCAGAACTAAACAAAATAGCAATTTCTTTCTTATAGTGCTTTTTTAACGAGATATGTGTTATATTAAAATAGATTGCAGAAAAAATATGCCAAATGTACAAAAATGAAAGCTTAAACACTTTTTCTGTTTGTTAAGATATCATTTGAAAAGTCCATTACTAATAAAGAAAATATTAAGTGCATAATTATTTCGTTTTTCATAGTCTTTGCAATGCAAAAAGAATAAATTAAAATAAAATATTCCAAGAAATTGTCAAAAAAGTGTTTATTGAGTGCGTATGTATCATCAAATTTTACTTGCAAAAAATGAATTTAATTTTTTTTCGCTTTTCAGTCTTTTTTAGTTATCAATTTGTTAGTATAAATCCATAACTGAAATTTTAAAATATCTATATAAATAAATACCCTGGGAGTTTGAAGAAGATAAGTGTATATGTGTCAATCTTGTAGTATTCCTTCTATAAATTTTGTCATTATGGTTTGAATTAAAGATTTTAATTATTAAACAAAATAAAAAATATCGCATAGAAACCAGTATTGAAAAAAAATCCCTGTCGGCTTGGCGTATAGACGGAGGTAGATTTCGAAGAGTTTTCATTTCAACAACAAAAAATGAAATGGATTAGAGATAAGCCCAATTTAATTACTTTATTTGGCCACTTTTGAAAAATTTTTAATTTCATTTTTCTGTAAGAACTGGTTTTATCTTAAGTGAAATTCGGCTCAAATGCCTATTTTGACAACATATTTTGAAATATATTCTGACTTTATTAAAAAATTGACCAATACGCACATTATATAATTCCTAAATAACAAAAAACTGTCAATTGAATATGTTTGAGAGCAAAATTGAATTTGAAAATGAGTCATAAAATAACCAAGTTGTCATTTGAATACATCCACGATTCTTTAATCAAGATCGCTTTGGAAAATTTTGTGCGAAGTGCCCACTTTGACAGCTTTTTTTAAAAATATATTTAGCCTTTATCAAAAAATCGAAGAATACGCACATTATATAGTTCTTAAATAACAAAAAACTGTCAATTGAATACGTTTGAGAGTAAAATTGGATTTAAAAACGAGTCATAAAATAACCAATTTGTTATTTGAATACATCCTCAATTCTTGAATCATGATCGCTTGGTTAAATTTTGTGCGAAGTGCCCATTTTGGCAGCCGTTTTGAAATATATTCTGCCTTTATCAAACAACTGGCCCATCCGTCACATTATATAGTTCCTAAATAGGAGGACCTGTAAATTGGATGCGTTTGAGAATAAAAATGGATTTAAAAATGACTCAGAAAAAAACGCAATTTGCTATACTTCCTCAATTTTCAATCACGATTACGTAGGAAAATTCTGTTCAAAATACCCTTTTTGGCAGCCTTTTTTGAAATACATTCTGCCTTTATATATATATATATATATATATATATATATATATATATATATATATATATATATATATATATAAAAAATTGGCTAATACATCGCATTATATTGTTTCTAAATAAGAGGATCTTCCATTTGGATGCGTTTCAAATCAAAAATTAATTTAAAAATGAGTCACAATATAATCAGTTTGGATTTGAGGTTTTTCTCCAACTCCTATTTTTTGTTTAATTTATTTCTGCTATAAGAATTGGTCCTATGAAAAACATGTTAGTGTAAAAGTTGTAGATATTATTGAGACTATGTAAAACAAATTTAATTAGATTTGATTGCTTAAGTATTGAGAAAGTTATAGATTTTTTTCTTTTTCCACCTCCCTTTTTCTTTTCGTTTTAATTTTTTTCATCGGTAAAAGTTGGTCCTATCAAAAACTTGTAAATACAAAAGTTTTAGATAATATTGAGAACATTTATACAAAATTTAGTTGGATTTGATGTCTTGAGAATTGACGAAGTTATGATTTTTTTTTCTCCCCAAAACCTTGTTTTTTTCGCCCCTTGAGCCCATTTTTAACTTTATCAAAAATTTGTCATGCATAAACTTTTAGCCCATTTTTTAGAAGTAATATAAACTTTAAACTGATTCGATATCTACTTTAAGTAACTAAGTTATCGCGTTTTTTCGGTTTTCACAAAAATCCTCCCTGTTTCCACCCCCTTGGTCCGATTTTGCCCATTAACGAACTCGACCGAGATTTTATGCCCCTTGATTTTATGTAAAAGTTTGAAGAAGATCTGAGCATAATTATGGAAGTTATCGTGTCTAGAAAAAAGTGAAATATACATTTTGATAATTCAATTATAGTCTAATTATTTTCTTTGAAATAGTTTTTCCAGTGAAATTAATCTATTGCCTTATTATTTTTCTGATATTTTTCTTTGAAACATGTTCTCATTGGTGATTAATCTGGTAGTGATTGATATTTGTAAGTTTATCTTTTTGATAATTCAATTATAGTCTAATTATTTTTCTAATATTTTTATTTGAAATCGTTTTTCTAATGCAATTAATATATTGATAATTCAATTATTGTCTTACTATTTTTCTAATATTTTTCTTTGAATTGTGTTCTATTGCGATTGATCGGGCAATATGGAAATCATTTTTAGGTTTGTCCTGATTTCTATTCAGAAATTAATCGCAATTAATGTGTCTATTTAGCATTGCCCTTGATAACGACCTAAATACCACATTTCCAATATTATTCCAATTTTTGACAACTCCTCTGTTTGATATTTGTCATTAACGAGTTATTCCACATATTGATGTTGATTTCTAGTATTATCTAATAGTTCTATATAAGCATTCAAATTGCTATGATGCAAAAGCGCAAGTAATTATGAATGTATATTTTATATTTCTATTTCACTATGATTTGTAAAATTCATTCTGAAAATCTAATTCTATTTATGGGTATCTTATATATTATTAAATTAATATATAATCGAATAGCTACATGTTTAACATTAGCAAATTATTTAATTTTTATACACAATGTCCAATGCTGCTTTGCGCATTTTCATAGTGTATCATTTGGATTTCTACTTTGTAGTCATTTGATACCCTTATTTAAGAATTTCCATTTGATTGCTACTTGTTTTTCATCACTCTGATTTATTAATATTGTATTATATTACTGTCATATTGAAATTAAATATTCTATTAATTTATTTATATATTTAATACTTTATTTATCTAATCTTTCTATATGAGTATATTAAATATAAGCGACTTAATTATGACATTTTAAGTATTGTCCAGCTTTTAATATTTTATAGTTAATTGTCATCCCCTAGCACTATAATTAATGTATTTATGTTTTGCTTCATATATTAAATTATATTAAGATAATTGTACACTGCATGTATTTAATCTGAAACATATCTTGTGGTTTTTATGACGTCTTTGCATTGTCGATTCCTCTTATTATGGATACTTTTTTTTTATATTGGTGGTTTTCATATATTATGGTGGTTAAAGCAAGTTGCTTTTCATTTTATTTTTTCTTGTGCATATTGTATATACATTATTATATTCAAGAATTAGCATTATTAATCTAGCTTTTCAAATTTTCTTATCTATGTTTTTACGTTATTCTATATTATTATTTATTTTTATTATTAACTTTATTATGTTGTTTCCTTAATTGGAATACTATACATCTATTTAATGGCGGTTCTTAGTAAATTTATCGTTTCTGGCAAAATATACTTAGCTTCGTCGTAGTATAGTGCCCGGTACAGGAACATTAATGGGGATGTTCCTGGATCGATATCCAGTCACCTATTTTATTCGCCTTCACCACCATTATTATTAGGAATTGTTTTGATAAGTGATACAAGACTTGTCCGCATGCTTTACAATGACAGATTGTTTCAGATCATGGTTTATATGCATTTTGCAAAGCCTTCAATGCTATATATAACATAAAGTGTAATATATGTAATTTGCAGTATATAGGGCAAACACCAGGTCCACTACATTAACGAATAAACCATCATCGTTCATCTTCAGATAAAAACAAGTTCAAGAATAAACAATCTACTTTTGAAAATAAACATTTTCATAAACATAACTTTAAAAATACAACACTGTCTATCTTACACATTCATAAAAATATATCTGAACGTTTATTTCTAGAATCTTCCTATGTGCAATATTATAATACAGTTTATCCATATGGATTTAATTCTGAAATATATAATAGAAATATTAAAGTTTTTTCATCAATAAATAATATAACTGATTATTCTCCTATTTATCCCACTCTTAATCATTCTTTAAATTAAAAAACTACTCGTAATAAACGTGGTAAAGGTTCTTCATCAAATATAGTACCTAAAAAATCTATTATAAAGCAATTAAATGATCTTCATAGAAATTATTTAATTACTTATAACTGGTTAATAGTTCGAAAATATATATTCGCTATGCAAAAGAAAAAACTTGCACAGTATTTAAATATATTTCAAAGTATACAGTTTAATATGCATTTGTCAGACTTATTCTTTGATCTTATAATGACAAGAGTTAATCAATTCAATATCAATTTACAAAAAAGACCTAAAATTAAAAATGCAAACACACAAATGTTAATTACTTTTTCTAATCAAATTTATAATAAAATTAATATTAATCTATAACAAATGATACTAATTGTCAATTTCCTATTAAAAATTTACAAATATCTAGAACATTCAGATATCCGATTCCTTTAGGACGCAAAATATTTAACTATAATTCCTTTTCCAAAAATACCGCTGCCACTAGTACCTTTCCTTGTAACTGCAAAGATCCTACTATGCAACCATATATTAATAAGGACCATAGTCATATAATTACTGGTAACCTTAATATTGTCAATGATTTTACACTACGAAAACTAATGGGTTATGGCACTAAATTTCGACTTCCATCCACACTTAAATCAATAATAAAACAATTTAACTATGATATAGACTTATTTATTTATAAAATTTTTATTTTTTACAATAAACCTATCGCTTATTTTAACCAGTGGAAATTATTGGTTATAGATAAGTTAACTCAAGCACTTAACAAAAATGTATCAGAGCTAATTAAAGTGAACACTCGTCACATTTTCCAACAAATTAATAAATTGCAACAGAACTTTGTAATTACTTATGTAGACAAATCCCCAAATAACTATGCTACTATTTGTAAATCTTATTATCACAATCTTTTAACATTACCCATTTCATCTAATAATACTTTCTATAAAACTATTGATGATACAATTGTAAACAATTGTAGAATAAATAGTTTTTATAAACTACTAAATTTTACACCTACAAACTTTAACTATCCTTATTTAGTGCTAATTCCTAAGTTTCATAAGAATCCTATTAAATTTAGAACTGTTACAATAGATTGTAATACTTATAACAATTATGCCAACAATATTTTATTAGATATTTTAAATCAGATATATAAATTTACTATAGCGAAAGATAATACACATTGTATCAAAAACAGTTATCAACTGGTTAGTATAATTAAAGAACTTAAATGTGTTAAAGACATAAGAACTTATGACTTTAAAAATCTATTTAATAATATCAATCTCTTAGACCTTCATAAAATCACCAATCAACTATTCATACAGTTTAAAAATCAATTAACTCTTCCTAATTATATCTATGACGCTTATTTTCGCACGTTAACTAATTTCATTATACACAATAACTTTATTTTACAAGATAATACTCTATATATACAAAAAGTCGGAATTCCTCAAGGGGGCTCTACGTCAAGTATATTGTACGATTTATTCTTATGATGATAATATTTATTCTAATTTATTCTTATTTCGTCTATGAACGCAGTTATAGTAATGTCCATCTTTTAATGTTTCGATACACTGATGACATCATTTTAATTGACACTACTAATAGTGTTAGTACTTCCTTTTCTATAATTTATCTCACTAATCTGGAACTTACGTAAAACCTTTTATCAAACAATAGTATTAACTTTTTGGATATAAAAATTACAATAGTGGATAACAAAATAATAACTGATCTATATGATAAACGTAAAGATTTTAAATTTAAAGTTAATAAATTTACTCGTTTTAAATCTTGCCTCCATATTTCTGTTTATCGAAATGTACTTCTCAATCACTTGTTCAGAATCAAAAGTTTATGTTCCCCTCATCTTATAAACAAAAACATTAAACAATTAATCTATGATGCGATAAATCACGGTTTTCCTAAGAAATTCATTTACTCTTTATTATACAATTAATTCTTTTATTACTTATAATTTGAAGTAGGATGTTTATTGTCAGTTAATTTTAACATTTTGTGCATAAAAAAATATATCAATAAAAAATATAAAAAATAAAAATCACACAAAACCATAAAAAACTATAAAATGTTTTAAAAAAATTAATCAATAGGTCGGATGGGTGGGTACATGTTAGATTAAGCAGGTAGGGAGGAGCTGCTGGAAAATATATGCGCATATGTTAATTTATTTTTAAAAAAGGGGGGCGTTGGTGGTAGGAAAAGGTACAGTGTAACAATAATATAGTGTTAATTTATTATTTATGGTAATGTATTGTTATAGTATTCCTTGTTTATTCCTCTGGCTTTAATATGTAATGTGGTTTGAGGCTGATCAATGGTTAGTAATTTAATATAATATTATATTACTTTTACAATATTTTAAATTCATATGTTAGTTATTATAATAAGCTATCCTTTGCTGGTATTTTTTAAATGATATAATAAATTATTAATTCCCCAATTTTTGCTTTAAACAAGGACTGGCACGGTTTAAGCCGGTTGGTTTTTATCATGGGAACCAAATGATTTTTTTTTTCCCCTATAAAAACCTTTTTTTTTTTTTTTTTCCTTTTTTCGAAAAAATATAAACATATTTTCTTATTTTTCTTTATAATTTAAGACTTATAATTTATTGTATATATTTTTTCTACTTTTAACACTTTTTCAGCAATACGTGTTGCATACAGTGGGCCTTGGTCATTTTTTTTATGTATAGGAATAACTGTTTAAATTGAAATGTGATTTTTTTTTCAATTATCTACATAATCCACTGTATGTAGGATGTTTAAAAATACCCCGTTTAAACCAAAAACCTAATTTAAACAAAAAATAAAAAAGTTTTATGTTTTTTTTTTTTTTTTTTTTTTTTTAAACCTGGTTTTTTCCAACCCTGCATTAAACCAATGAGTATTGTAATTTGTAAAATTTTGTTTTTACAAGGTTAATCAATTTTCGCATTAATTTATTGTGTTTAGAAACTAAAAATAGCGCCACTGGCGCTTTGTGTAGTAAATTCGTATTTATTTTACATGAAGTAAACATTCATCGATATTCAATCGATTTTAAGTAATTCTATAGTTATAAATTAAAACTTGTGTTTAGTATAAAATAGTTTAACTATTTTTAAGTTCATAAAATTTTTGTCTACTTATGTTTTGTAATTAATTATTTTTAATAATAAGTACCTGTACCCTATATGGACAGCTTAAGGAAAATGTATTTTTTCACCCTTGTGTACAAGTCAGAGGACTCCAAAAATGTGTGTCCACTATCCTTGGACTATTGACTATCATTATTAAAATTAGCGACCTTGTAATTATTCTGGTTTAATTTATATGATAAAAAAAAAAAAAAAAAAAAAAGTTTACAAGTGTCCATATAAGGAACTACCTGTCCCTATTATGGACAGGTGTTTCCTTATTGATTTTCTACGCAGTGTGTATGGAAGAGCCACTTTTCCAAGGGATTTTAGAGGAGAGGGAATTAAAAAAAAATGTATCTTAAAGTATTCGGAGGAGGAGGTGGGGAAGTAAATATCTTTAGAACATGCATTTTTGAAAGGGGAGGATCATTTTCGGCTTTTACCCTTCGAAGACCCATGCAAAGCCCCTTAGTTACTAATATTATGAAATAATATTGTTGGTTTTACTTAGCTTTATAGCATCTGTCTGCGAATTTACATCTGTTATTACCCAGTCCTCACAGCATGGACAAATAGAAACTTTTTCACCATGGGCAGTAAGTCCCATATAATCCTCATGAACATATCTGCCCCATGTGATGCATGGCCGCATGTTTGAAAAAGCACCAATACTGCAAAAGAAGCAGTGTCAGCTCTCTTTTGTTGAGGAAGTCATACCATTGGTGCCTATGATTTCGCCAACAGATATCCTACTGGAGGGGGGGGGGGCTTCTTTTTATTTTTCTGCAAGGGTTTTTTGGAGGAAGGTTTTGGGGGGATTGTTTAAATGGCATCTTGTTGAACAAAAACTTTACCACTTTGATGGCTTTTCAATTTATTGCTTGGCAACGTGGAATTTTCTTCTTTCTTACAGTTGTAGTCGATGGGGACATAAGCTGTCCATATTGGGAACCGGGCGTAGTTTTACTAAATCTAGTAACAAATGAATAAGGAAAATATTTTAAAGCAAAATATGCAATAGCAATCGAAAATATGTTTTATTAGCTTTCTAAAATACTCCACTTTTCAACATTTAATGTAATTTTACCATATCTAATAAGAATTTAAGCTTACAAGTAATTAAGATTAGCACATCTCGAAACAACAGGTTTCCTCGTAAATAGCAAATAGCGCGCTTTTTTTACACTTTCCAGCCTTAATTATCTTTTCAACTGCTTTTTTTCACGAAAATGTTGAGCCATCTCTCGATTAAAATTATTACCTTTAAAAATATTAGGGGTGTCCATATTGAGAGCCCTGTCCATATAGGGTACAAATACCTTAGTTTATTTATATATTATAAATTGTGTCTATTTGGTTTCTGATATAAATTCTTTGTTAACTGTCTACTTTGACTGAATGCAAAGTATTATTGCCATCACATGGCAGCAATTGATTTTTGCAAGTTTAGCTTTTTGATAATTCAATTAAGTCTAATTATTTTCTTTGAAATAGTTTTTCCAATGAAATTAATCTATTGTCTTATTATTTTTCTGATATTTTTCTTTGAAACATGTTCTCATTGGTGATTAATCTGGTAGTGATTGATATTTGTAAGTTTATCTTTTTGATAATTCAATTATAGTCTAATTATTTTTCTAATATTTTTCTTTGAAATAGTTTTTCCAATGCAATTAATATATTGATAATTCAATTATTGTCTTACTATTTTTCTAATATTTTTCTTTGAATTGTGTTCTCTATTGCGATTGATCGGGCAATATGGAAATCATTTTTAGGTTTGTCCTGATTTCTATTCAGAAAATAATTGCAATTAATGTGTCTATTTAGCATTGAGCTTGATGACGAGCTAAATACCACATTTCCAATATTATTCCAATTTTTGACAACTTCTCTGTTTGATATTTGTCATTAACGAGTTATTCCACATATTGATGTTGATTTGTAGTATTATCAAATGGTTATATATATATATAGATAGATAGGTAGATAAACTTTTTTACTGGTGATAGTTTTGAGGTCCAGGAGTCATGATCGGTGTAGATCTGCAAAAATGTTTCAGAAATTCCAACATGGGAGAGAAGGCAATAGGTAGTATTTCATACGAAATCTATCTAAATAGCTCTGCTTAGTTAAACCACTGGCTTTTTTCTGTATGTTTTTCTACAATCTTTATAATAATTATGTTTTTAGATAGAATTTTATATTTAAATGTTATTGATACACATTTCCCAAGAAAAATATTTAGAGCACTGCAGATGTATTGAAATAATTAAAATGAACCGTTTAGAATACAGGTTTGCATACATGCAAACAACGTTTCGATTTTTTTTTTTAATTTATGTATTCATAATTTACACCAGAAAATTAATAACAGGCATTTTTTTTTTTTTTTTTTTTTTTTTTTTTTTTTTTGCTAAATTAAATGCAATTTATCTTTATAATATTTTGTTAGGCTATTTTATGTCTTTATATTGCATTGTTATACTAATTTTGTATCATTTTATTTGTGGTTTAACTACACTTATACAAACTTTTCTTTTTACGGCTCCCTAACGCCTCACATAGTCGAACCATTATAATAGATTGGACGTACAGTTTCTATGCAACTAGGCCATCCAGAATATTATTACATTGTTCCGTATTTAAATAAAGCTAAATTAACAATTGAAACTTTCCAGTGTATAGTCAGATTCTCTCAATGGCGGGTCACGGGGGTCAGACTCCCCCTGAACGAGGGAAATTTCTAAAAGGTCATTTAAAATATGAAATATATATATTAAATGTATATTAAATTCTTTCAAATTTATCCCTTGCTCAACAATGAGAGTCGTTCTGACTTTTTAAAGTTCTACTTAAATCCAAATTAGATAATTTCTGTCACATCTATGAAGTCATTTTTAGTTTCAGATGCAAGACATTTGCAAGTGCACTTGTTAAAAACAAATGTGATTGATTAGAGTTTTTGATTATTCAATAAAAGCGAAGAATCTTTCGGTAAATCCCCGCGAAATGTGCTGCTTTAAATTTAATTGTAGGCCATGGTAGCCAATTGTTTCCTCACGATGGCATTTCTGTAACTATCAAGTCATAAAAACTGTCTTAAAATGTTCAATTTCTGAATGATTTTATGCCTTTATATGAAAATGAAAATTTCAATTTTTAAAAATCTGCATAAAATGTAAAAGTTTTATATTTTTGCTAATATTAATGCAATCTTTTTGTTTTTACGAATAGAATGATTTCTCAAAAGTATCAGAAAAGTAGTCATTTTGAATATGGGAACAGCCTTTAATATAATAAATGCTTATTAAGATATTTGACCGCCCCCCTCCCCCGAAAAGAAGGAGCCATATCCCTCCTCATGGATCCGCCCTTGGATTCTCTGAACTACATAATTTCAAAAACGTATTCTATTATGAAAATTAAAAGGTTAAAGGTTAAATTTTATAAAATAAATAATTACATAATAAAAAGGTATTTGGATTCATACTGTTTAAAATAATTAATAATTTGCAATATTTTAGCGTAAAACAGCCAAATGGCAGTAGTTTTTACTTGTATTGCAGATGTGCAACGTGAGAAAAGGTTGACGTATTTATATAAAAAATGTAATCTCTGATTTTTTGTTCATTATTTTTCCAGTGCCCCCTTTCGGAGAATCATATATATATATTTAACAAATCTGTTATTACATAGTGTACGTATTATGACTTCTATTTTTAAGAATTTTTTTAAATTTATTCTAGTTGTAAAAATTTAGAAATGAAAATTAAAAAATATGGAAAAAAATATTGATAAATTTCGGATTATGTTCATTGATGCTATACTAAGTATATGAACTGAAAGTCAGCAATTCAATATACTGTTATTGTAGCAGTTAAACTAAATGCATTAAGTGACTATGTGTATTAAGTATAATGTACCGCTATATAATAAATACTTCAAGAATTTTCATATGACTAAAATGTACATGGTTTGTACTTTTCGCAACATATCATATCTCGCATAAAAATAAAATTGTAATAGCTTTCCGCCCCCCCCCTCCTTTAATCAGACATTTATATAAATAAAATAAAACTTTATTTCATTTGTGTCAAGTATAAAAATGCACGGTTCTTAACGGGTTAATAAAGTTTCTTTGAGTGTTTGTTGTTGAAACCATATCTCTGAATTTCAAAAGATACACCTTAGTATGTACATTTGTACTAAAGATTATGTCATTTCATTTTTAACACGAAGATAGTTTTATAAATGACTATTAAAGATTTTGTTTTTTGTCTTTCTTTCTTTTCTTCTTTCTCCTTTTTATTTATTTATTTATTTATTTTTTAACTGTTCTCAACTGCTCAGCTCAACAAGTGCAAAACGTTTCGACACATTTACAAATTCACTTTTTTAACCCCTTGAGAACGAGTGACACGTATTCGTGCCGCAAAAAGACTTAAGAATTCGTGTTTATCGCCACCAGTTGAATTTTACTATAAAATTTGTCTTATTTAATCGGAGCATTTTCTGTATTTAATAAGGCATAAATTTCTGTTTTTAAAAACCGGTAACAAGACATTAAAAATTTCGTAAAAAGCTCCCGTCGCGAAGGGGTTAACGGAAAGATATAAAATTGGAAGGCTTGACTGTGGAAGCGATTTCGAATCAAACAGTGTTTTCCTCTTTTTTTAAAATAAATTTTCTATAGTGTTATAAGCGATTTTTGGTCACGTGACAAAGACATTTTCCACCTTTCCTTCGTTGATTATTTTTTTTTCTCTCGGAAAATCGGTTCAAAACATCTCCTTTGACACTATTTTACGAAAAATTTATTGCGTTTGCAAATAAAATGAAAAAACATAAGTTCGATTACATGTTTTCTGAACAACAACATCTGATAGTTTCATGTATTTCCAAGCAAAAATAAATTAAAACGTGCCATAAAATTGATCTTTTAAACTTACTTTAATGGGTTAATAAAGTTTCTTTCTGTCTTTGTGCTTGATACTATATCTCTGAATTTTAAAAGATACACCTCATTCCAGTGTGTATTTGTACTAAAGATTATCTCAAGTCATTTTTAACATATGTATTATTTTTTAAACGATTATTAACGATTTTCTGGGGGGGGGGGGGGGGTTCTTTCTTTTCTTTTCTTTTTGTATTTTTTCTTTCCCTTTTTTATTTTATTTTATTTTATTTTATTTTAACACTACATTAAATAATCCCTATACTGAACTATTTTTGATTTTGAGGAATGTGTTCAACCCTCACATATCACAGATATATATGTATTTAAATTGTTATCACAAAAATGTTTTAGTTTTAAAAAAAATGTCTGATAGATATATTTTTCTTTATTTATTGGGAGCTAGGAAAATGTACCGTATTTACTCGTGTATAACGTGCACGGCTCACCCCATACTTTACAAGAAAAAATGGCAATTTTTTAAAATATGGTATATAACGTGCACGATACATTTGATAAGCAAGTGAATGGCTGAACAAATGAATTTCATAAACCAATTCGAAACAAACATTACATCACGCCAGAAATGCTAATACCTTTTTAGACTTTGGACAGGGGAGAGCAAAGGGAGGGGGAAGGAGAGAGTAGCAGTAGCGTAGCTATGTTTTTTTGGCGCCCGGGGCCAGCAAGAAATTTTGCGCCCCCACCCCAATATAGATATATAACAATTTCTCTCAATTTGGCGCCCCTAGGCCTCGACGCCCGGGGCGGACGCCCCCCTTGCCCCCCCCCCCCCCCCTTAGCTACGCCACTGGAGAGTAGGAGTGAGTGAGGACAATGAGAATTGCTATAATGTTTAAATAATGTTACTAGCTATTTTGTATTAAAAAAAGTGCAAGGAGTGAAATAAAGGTGCAGTTATATTTCAATTAAGTTAGATTTTCCGAGTGTTTATGTCTTCTTTGCATACATTTCTTGATTCATATTTATATTGTGTGATTACATCCATACCGTAAAAAAGTGCAAGGAGTGAAATAAAGGTGCAGTAATATTTCAATTAAGTTAGATTTTCCGAGTGTTTATGTCTTCTTTGCATACATTTCTTGATTCATATTTATATTGTGAGATTACATCCACCGTAAAAAAGCGCAAGGAGTGAAATAAAAGTGCAGTAATATTTCAATTAAGTTAGATTTTCCGAGTGTTTATGTCTTCTTCGCATACATTTCTTGATTCATATTTATATTGTGTGATTACATCCACCGTAAAAAACAATTCTGTGTATAACGTGCACTTAGGAGATTTGTTCTAAGATTTTGAAAAAAAAAAAAAAAAAAAAAAAAAAAAAAATACGCGTTATACACGAGTAAACACGGTAAATGTTTTACACTTTGCTTGATTGAGTAGTATTCAATATGCTGAAATATTAACAAATATCCTAGGGACCCAGATAAATTAAAAAGAAAAAAAAAAGATTATTTCTTTTTTCCAAACACTGTAAGTTTTCCCAAACAAAAGTAGGAATGAGATATATCTCATTTAAAAAAAAAATCTGTTTCAAGCCTTGTTTATTTGATTTGGATTGGATATGAATAGTTCAAGTTTTAAACTGTCGCAATTACAGTCGGCTCTCGTTAATTCGAACTCGGCGGGACCACAAGAAATGTTCGAGTTATCCGAAGTTCGAATAATGGAAAATATGAAATTAAAACATGCTTAATATGGTATTATTACAAAGGAATTAATATTATAGTGTTTTTTAACTTTATTTCGTCTATTATTATTAGAATATGACTTAATATTAAATTAGAATGGATAAATACATAAACTAATAAAAGGATTAGAAACAAGCACGGTGGAAGAAAAATTTAAAGCGTCATTGATGGACAGACGGGGCACTAAAAAAGTGTATATCAAATTCATTGGATTATATGTATACTCGTTCGGAACAAGTTTCACAAAAATAAAAGAAAGAAAGTTATCCAAATGTTCTGAAATCCGTGAAAAAGAAAAGAAAATTGAAAAATCGGAATTATCGTTAGTTCGAACTAAGCGAAGTCAGGAGAAAATGAGCTCGAATTAATGAAATTTTTTAACGTTATCCTGCCATTGAAAATTTTGGGACTTCATGCTTAGTTCGAATTAAGCGAAGATTCGAATTATCCGATTTCGAATTAACGAGAGTCGACTGTATATGCTTTACGAAAAAATACTAAAAACTAAAAAAATGTTTTTTAAAAAAAGTACGCATTTTTAAAGAAAATCTTCGCAAAACGTTTGTACTGCATAAACAGTCACCGAATTTAGTGAAATATACAACAATACAACAAATTTTGCTTAAGAAACGAAAATTGTTCATAAGTCGCAAATTGGTTAATAACAGGGCGACGAGTGTAGGGGGGGGGGGGGGAGGTCATAAATGAAATAAAATTATAACAATGTCTACAGTGGAGCCGCCAACTTATATAAGCCTGTGGAGCATGACCCCACCCAATATTTTCAACTCTTCCCCCCCCCCCTCCGAATTACAATTTATTTATTTATTTCGTTATTCATTTATTTATTTTTTTAATCGTTGAAAAAAAAGGGGTTACTGAAGTTCTCAAAATATGTTTAAAAAATAATACGGGCATTAGTTAGTCTTAAAACAACCCTGAAAGCCTTTTTAGCGGTTGTAATAATAATAATAATAATAATTATTATTATTATTATTATTATTATTATTTTAAAAAAGAAATTCCTGCATATTTTCCCATCAATTTTAATATCTGGAATCGACAAAGCACTTGGAAACCAGAAAGTTTATTTTGAACAATAAAACAATAGCAGGTAAAAGAAAAAAAAATTAACTTGGATTAACATGTTGAGTGCCGCAGATTGTTACGAAGTAGGGTTTTTTTGACGAACGCAGATACTTAAAAAGCGGTTTTAGTGGATATCAAGTCGGTTATTTCCAATAGCACCAATGTTTGATAATTTCATGCATATTTAATCAATCAACATCAATTTTTATTTATTTTTACTCGAAATACTTTTCATCAAATTTAACACCAAACTGAAATCCCTATAAATACGTCTGGGAGGGAATATTTTTTTTTTAGTTCGGGGTCAATATTTTTTTAGTTCGGACCGGGCCGGGCTCGGGCTCGGGTCTGGAGATTTCGGCTCGTGCAGATCTCTACACTGGACCCCCCCCCCCTTTCACCCTTACTGCTTAAGTAATATTTGAACGATCTCTTATATGAAACAAATTTTCGTAGTGAAAGAGAAAATTTTAAATAAATCACAGACTTGTTAGTGCTTTTTTTTTTTTTTTTTTTTTTTTTTTTTAACACTATAATAGCATAATAGCATAGATCGTGGATATCGTACACAAACAAAACAGCATTTGA
Organism: Maratus speculifer; assembly: GCA_964019185.1. NCBI lineage: Eukaryota > Metazoa > Arthropoda > Arachnida > Araneae > Salticidae > Maratus > Maratus speculifer. The sequence goes on from OZ025296.1 coordinate 207,588,597, forward strand.
TGTAGATGAAACAAATGTTCGCTGCGAAGTCGTAATCTGTTACAGCAAAAATTTCCTTCATATACAGCCAGACACTGTTTCATTTGTTTTTCTAATAGTACGTTTCGATGTCCGTGTAAACAAACAAACTTACGAGACTGTGACTTATTTCGCTTTCACTGCTAAAATTTGCTTCATAAGTCACAGTCTCGTTAATTTGTTTTTCTTACTCCGACATCGAAGCATCTCTATTGAAAACTGCAAATAAAACAGTTATCTGGCTGGATATGAAGCAAATTTTCGCAGTGAAAGCGAAAATTGTTTATATGTCACAGACTTGTTAATAACAGGGACAGCAGATGGGTATCATGAGATTGATTGAGGGGGGGGGGGGGGATGCGCAACACTGTCGCCTTTCCAACCGCCTCTCACCTGGCCTTTGACAAGGCAGTCAAGGTCATCTGCATCTATTGGAGAAACCAATATCAATCCATCACACACCCTGCCGTAAGAATTCTCTCTCTCTCACTCTCTGTGGATGAAAAAATTTTCCTGTTTTTATTTTTTTCCACCTAGAGGGAGTACAAGAAAGAGGGCGGGAAGCGTTTACTACTCTCTTTCTCCTCCTCCCGATTCCTTCCCCCCCTCCTTTTTTTCAAGACTGGAGGGTCAAAGAGGCTAAAGAGAGAGAGAAGCTAAGGGGTCGTTCACAAAGTGACTTTCGGGGAATTATTGGAGATTGTATTTTTTATTTATTTATTTATTTATTTATTTTAATTTTAAGGGTGTATTCGGAAAAACGTTTTTCCACCTTCAACAGTTCCAAATTTTCTGATACAATTTCAGACAAATTTTTAAAAGTAGAAACATGAAACTTGCTGAGGGGATTTTTGAAGGGACGTATGAAGTGCCATGTGATGTCTTTTTACGCTCAATTCATTTGAATTTGATTTATATTACCTTATCAGTATAACCCTTTTTTTCGTTCACAGATCTCCCACTTCGGAAAAATCGTTTCAAAATGCCTGTTTTGATTTCATTTTTGTAATATTTTCGGCATTTATCAAAGAATCGGCAATCACGGTACCTTGAGTACTTTCTAAATAAGACAATTTGCCAGTTTGATGCACGCGAGAGGAAAAATGAATTTAAAAATAAAGCGGAAAATAAGTAGTTTGAATCGAAATATACCCTTAAGGCCCCTGTCCTCGCTCGAGGAAATGCTCGCGACCTAATGCTATTCCTATGGGGAAGCATTTTTCTAATAACTCTTTCGCATTTTGACATTTTTGAATAACTTTTTTTGAAGTGAATAGCTGAGGTGCGTGCCGACAGTGCACCTTTTTTACTTTTTCGATTTTGAATGCAGATATTTTTTATAAAGTTAGTTTCACTTTCAAAACCGGTTTCGAAACTGAAAGTGCTTTTTAAAAAAATATCTGCAACCAAAATCGAAAAAGTAAAAAATGTGCGCTGTCAGCATGCACCTCAGCTATCCAATGCAAAAAAAAAAATTATTCAAAAATGTTAAAAGCGAAAGAGTTATTAGAAAAATGCTTCCCCATAGGAATAGCATTAGCTCTCGAGCGAGGACAGGGGCCTTAAGGGTGTATTCAAAAAAATATTTTTTCACCCTCAACAGCTCAAACTTTTCTATAACATTTTAAGGCTTATTTTTAAAAGCAAAAACATGAAACTTGCCGAATTGATATTTGAAGAGACGTATAAGGAAGCCATGTGATTTCATTTTTCGTCCAGTTAATTAGAATTTATTTATAAACAATTATTTTCTCAGCTCGATATTTTTTTTTCCGTTCCCAGATCTTCCGCTTCGGAAAATTCGGTTTAAAACGCCATCTTTGACAACATTTTTTGCAATATTTTCTTCATTTATTTAAAAAAAATTGACATTTACGGCACACTATATAGTTTCTAAATAAGAGAATTTACCAGTTTAATGTGTTTGAGAGCAAAAATGAATTTAAAAATAAATCAGAAAATAAGCAATTTGAATTGAAATACACCTTAACATGACAGGCAAAGCCTGATTATTGATTAATAACTAAGGCTGTTTGTTCTCAACTGCTCTGCTTAACAAGCACAAAACGTTTTGACACATTTACAAATTCATATTTAACAGAAATATATATAATTGGAAAGCCTGACTATGGAAGCGATTTGGAATCGAACTGTGTTTTCCATTTCTTTATAAACTAGCAAAAGCCATGCTTTGTTTGGATTCGCGAAGCATTATTTTATAAAACAGATATTTGAAAGTAAAAATATTTTTTAATATTTTTTTTGCATCTTTATTAAACAAAAACGTTTTTTTATGTTTTGGCGCATTTTAATTTTTTATTTATGATGTAAGACTGGCATAATAAAATATTTTCGAAGCAAACTTTTACAAAATATTTTTAAATTTTCAAATAAAAGCTTTTTTAAAGATGTTTTTACAATTTCCAGTAACCACTGGTGTTTTTTAAAGTTGTTTGAAATCTGCATGTTTCCAATCTCTGTAATTAACATCAAATAATCTTTAATAGCTATTTTAGAATAATATATTTGAAGAGAGCTTGAAGAATGTTACTTCGTCAAAATCCTATTTTCTGGAAAAACGTTTAAAATCTGCTCTCGTTGATACTATGAATTTTTAACTGTAAAACATTTTTTTTCTAATTTCTTCGTTTTTATACATGTTAAAGTATCAGAATTTTTGATATTGTAGAATTTTTCGTAAGGGAAATTTCTATTGAATGCTTAATTTTGAAGGATTTTCACTCTCGACAACGTTACGTACGTTTTTAAGCCAACTAGTGTCTGTATATCCTCAATATCTACAACTGCTTCATCTAATGTTAAACCTTGGGATTTATGAATTGTAACAGCAAAAGCTAAATGCAGAAGAAATTCTATCCTTGAGCAATTTATGCTTCCATTTTTTCAGAATTTAATTATTGGGGGAATTGGTACGCACCAATTCTTATAAGTTAAATTATTGTAATATTCAAATTTATCCATGATTATTCGCTATATCTGGTCTGGTGGCTTGTGATTTTCTTTATTACGTGCGACAAAGTCTAAAGTCCCGTTCACTAAACCTTTTTCGATCCACAAATAAGAACGTAACATTATTTTAGATCCAAATAATAAAGTAAGAAATGGTTAAAGTCAATTTGTCGTTTCTGAATCGGCCAACTTTGCTTTAGTACATTTATAAAGAGCTTGAATCGAGGCAACAATTTCACGCTTCAATTCTTTTAATTTTTCATTTATATAACAAATTTAACAATTAATTTTATTTGTTTAAAATTCTTTTGTTGCCACTTTACAAAAAAAAAAAAAAAACACAATACAATTTTTTTTTAAATGTTTAAGTGTCATCTGTGCAAACGATTTTGTTCAATAATGAAAACATATTTTATTTATTAAATTAATCATGATTCTATCTATAATTACTTACTCCAAGATTTATATTTTTTTCTGAAAACATACGCGTTTCATTTTTTATTTATTTGCTAAAATGCGTCCGTATTGGAAATGAATGTAAAATAAATTAATTAAAATAATAAATTTTTTGACGTTTTACCGTAAAAAAATTATATTGTGCAAATCTACAGATCATAATTTATTTTTGTGTTTAATTTGAAGTTAAAATATTGAATAGTTTTTTTGTAAAGTGTACGACAAAGTGTAATTTGAGTGGCCTAGTAGAGGATTCGCTTCGCTCATCCTAATAAATTATCTATTCACTTATAAGCGATTTTGATCATATGGCGTGACAAACACATTTTTCACTCTTCTTTTAGTGATTATACGTCTTTAACGCGGAAATAAAACTCAAAATACCGACTTTAACACATTTTTTTTTAATTCTATTTTGAATTTGAAAATAACAATAATAATAATAATATGCTGACAAAAACAGCTCGATTACATAGTTCTTGAACAAAAGCACTTTCTAGTTTATTGCATTTCCGAACAAAAATAAATTAAAACTTATATCATACAGTTCCTATTTCAGTCAAGCTAAAAGACCAACTTACTAATGCTAATCCTATAGAAAACATTTTAAAAATATCTCGTTTAAATTTCAATATTTTTATGGCAAACAATTTTGATATTAGAATGTCACAAAATCTTACGTAAGCAAAGGGGAGGGGGCTAGCATTCACCTATTTTTCCTTACAAGGGGGAGGGAGGGGTACAAAATGACTAAAAATATGCTTGTGTAACATTTGAATGATCCCCTAAAGTCGACCAAATTTTCTTGAAAATTCTCCTTCAGTAATTTTCGCTAATAAAGAGAGCAGTACATAAATTCTTTTGTGTAGAACTGTATATGAAGGAAGTACAGAATTTATACACAGCGAGTAACAGGCACAAAATTTGTGGAATTCAAAACTGCATTACAGAAATAGAAATCGCATTTCCAGAAAATTATAGGTTAAAGATAGTACCGCAACCGATTTCTTTTGTGTGTCCCTATAAATGAACGATAAATGCTATGGACGCCCTATTCTATAATAATAATAGTGTAGGGAAATTCAGTGATTTATATCTATTTCAATATATCTCAAATAGCGTCATGTCATTAAAGTACTCTGCATAACGATTTGTCATGATTGACCTTAATATGACGGGATTCTTTTGAGTTTCCCTGTAAATAAACTATTAATGCTATACAAACTTCTTCATGAAACGAATTGAAAATGCGATACCCTTTATATTCAAAACCTATGGTAAACATCATTAACGTATCAATTGCATGAAAATCCTTGCTTTACACAAATTAGAGCGTAAACAAATAGACATACAGACAAACTGAATTCCTAAACATTTTTCTACCATGCTGAAAAGTGTTAAAAAACATTTATTTATGTCAAAGTCTAGCATCATAAAACGAAGTCTCGTGAAATTCGTTTTCGAAATATATAGCCACGAGAGAAATCTTAAAAAATACAGCGTAACAATGCCTTACCGTAATAGCTTCTAAATTAAATTTTTTTAACGCAAAGATATAAAATTGGAAATCCTGAAGATGAGCAATTTGGAATGGAACTGAATTTTTCATTTTTTTTTTATCAATAAATTACCTTTTAAGTTATAAGCGTTTACGATCACGTGACATACTTTTTCCCACTTTGTTGACTGATTTTTCTGCTTTCGCAAGGAAAGTCGATTCAAAACGCCCACTTTGAGACTATTTTCTGAAAAATCTGTCACGTTTGAAAAGAAAAAGAAAAAAGCCCGTAAAAATAAATGCGATTAAATAATTTCTGAACAACAACACCTGCTAGTTTCATGCATTTCCGAACATAAAACTTTTGTCATAAAGTGGCCCTTTTTCATTTAAGAACAACAGCCTTAAATGATGTATACCCAAAGCTTATCAGCGACTATTTATGTAAAATGGAGCTTGATGAAAATTCATGCATTAGTTCTCGAAGTATAACTATTTTGGGAATTGTGAAAAATACAGCGCATGGTCCGCGCCCCTTCTTGGACGATATTCACCAAAACCTAATTAGCTTGCAAAATTGCAAAATGTTTGAATAAGAAGAATTGTGAGAACAATTAGCGGCGTGCGAATAGAAAATTGTGCCAGGGGCGAAGTTTCAACTTGGCGCCCCCACTATCACCATTTCTCTTTGTGGCAGGTATTACTAAATAGGAAAATGTAAAAACACAAATAAATTCTATTGAATACATGTTTGTCGTTTATTTTGAAACTTTAAAGTTTTTAATTTAAACAACTTAATAATATAAAAGAACATCCCACTTATATTTTGGCAAATTGGATTTGGAAAACATATGTGGAAAAAATGTATCTAATAGTATTATATAATTCCTTTTTGAATTCAAGAAAGAAGCAACATGCTATCTTGAGAATGTATTTTTTTTTTTTTTCCACAAAAAAATCTCAATATGTTTGTTTATACGTATAATTTTTTAGAAAAAAAAATCAAATGAAGTTGGTTTTATAAATTTGGAACCTCCTCAATTTCTACACCAGGGGTGACCACTCCCTTTGACCACCGCTTCGCAAGGCTCTGAGAACAGCTGCCAAAAATAGACCAAGTGCCCGTTTAAGGCCCAAACAGACAAGACCACTTCTTGCGGTTACTCGTCGGCTCGTTTGTTGTGGCGACACGGTATTTTTGATCGTTAATGAGTTTTGCAGAAAAGGGTCAGTTGTTCTGCATAAGGGGAATCTTTCCGTCAAGTAGGATGGATCTGCTTATCTCCCGATTCTTTTGTTCCCTCCCCTTCGTTCTACGATGAAAAAAAACCGCAAATGGGTCTTATACAAAAGGCTGTTCCAAGAATTCAGCTGACGGGGAGAGTATTTCAATGAGCATGCAGCCTTAGCCTTACAAAATTTGATTATATAGTTCACTATTCTTTCACCACCTATTTTGTCTTTCCTCTCTTCCCTTCACTGTAATTTTCTTTCTTTATTTTATCCTTTTTTTTTTTTTTTTTTTTTTTTTTTTTTTCGTTCTTTATAATTTTAAAACTTGCTTTTAAAGAAAGGGAAATGATTTCCAAAGAAAAGTTATGATGCGTCATGATACTTTATGAGGGCTGTTTTTAAATCAAAACTGGTTACTTTCTGACACATTTCTGAGTTCAGTTTTTGTTCGCAAACGCAGGTGAGATTATTCAGAAACCTATGATCGCCCTCTCTCTTTTTTTTTTTACTTTCTTTTCTTTTCCAATTTTCAGTAATGATGGAAGATTTGACATAAAATGCTGTCAAAGTTAGTGTTTATATAAATAATGTAACATTAAATTGGATAAATTACATTATACGATAGAATTTTCTGGCTGACCTAATATCATATAAGTAATTTAGAATAACGATAAAAAACGTTTTTAATAATATATTCAATGAACAAAAATGACTTCTAAAGAGATGCGGGATTATTAAATAAAATAAATAATAATAATAAAAAAAAAACTCCCGAGTTTTTTCTAATTTTAATTAATTAATTATTTATTTTATAAAAATAATAAATATTAATGTATATTTATTTTTTTTATAAAGAATTATTAAAAAACTAGCGGACCCGACAGACGTTGTCCTGGCACCGACTCCAAAGAATCAAATAAATGTACATAAATATAAGAATTATGCATGATAAATACTACGCTCTTAATTTAATTTCTTATTACAATTATGTAAGGAATTTATTTTTCACTTTGCAGTAGTTTTTGAAGTCGGTTCAATTTTTGTTAGAAAAATTTATTTTTCTCTTTTTAGTTAAAAGTTAACGATTTTCTGAAGTCGGTTAATTAAAATGATAATGCAGGAAAAAAATATTGCAAAGCATACACGTATGTCAGAAGTGGGGTTCGAACACGCGATCTCTTTCTTCAAGAACCAGAGCTTAAATCTGGCGCCTTAGACCGCTCGGCCATTCCGTCCGCACTCTATTCAGCGAACTTATTCAACACTTTTAATTAGCGAAAAATCACTAACCATTAGTTTTTGCCTAATTACTAAAAAAGTGCTGAATCAATTTCGATGAAATGTGAATCTAAACCATTTTCGTATCCACTGGAACACACACAAAATATTTTATTAAAATCGGTCCAGTCGTTTAGGAGGAGTTCAGTGACATACACACGCACAGAAGATTTATATATATAAAGATAAATAAAAACATACCTAAAAATCGAAAACAGAATTTTTCAAACCACTTTTTGAATGACGAACATAGTTTTTATAATTATTCTGTTTGGTTTGTACGTAATAGAAATTTTTTAAATAAATTAAACTACTGAACGATTTTTTAAATTATTGCAATGATAGTCTTTTGTGATTATTAAATTGGATAATTACAGTGAAATTATTTAATAAAATTTAAGTGTATATATAGTAAAAATCATTAATATTAATAACTTTTAATGAAAACATTACATAAGTAATTTAGAATAACGATAAAAACATTTTTAACAATATGTTAAATAAACGAAAATGACTCCCAAAGACAAATATATTTAGCATTCATGATGTAGTATTAAAAACTTACATACATATTATAAATTTATTTATTTATTTATTTATTTATTTTGCCAAAATTAACCCTTTCTTAAAAAAGTCTTATTAAATTTATTGCAAAACCATACTTTTCAAAAATATAATTCTTTTTATTTTTTTCGTGTTTGATATCTATTGCGGATCAATAAATTCCTTTCTTTTGTTTGTTTTTTTTGTGTGGAATTATCGTCTGTAGAATACATTCGAATTTTGTTTTCGATTATAAATTAGTTAAATAATAATCTTTTAAAATAAAATTATCGTTTTGCATTACTTTTTTGAAATGGTAAAATTCCGACAGTTTTCAAATTTTACATTAAGGTGAAAACAATCGGAATTTTATCATATCAAAAAAGGTGATGCCAATGAAGAAATCTGAATTTTTAAAGGGTGGTCATGAAATATTACTATACGACAAAACTTTCCGGTTGACCTAATATATAATAATAAAAAGAGAAATTGTGAGTGTGTCAGAGCTATTCTGAAGAGACCGCTGCACGTAGAGTTACAAAATTTGGATGGAAGGACTTTTGTATATGAAGTTTTGCACCTCGAAGCCCGGTTTCTGATTTTTTGATTAGATTTTTTTTTTATTTAATAATTTTAGTCGATTTTTAGCGGGTCTTTTTTTATATTTCGAGGCGAATTTTCCACATTACGGAATTGAATACGGTTTCATTCTTTTAACCCCATATAGTAAATTTATTATACGAATTGAATTTTTCCATATGAGCAAAAAATTGCCCAAAATTGATCTTTGGCTTACGAGGCCACTGTTTTACCTTGGCTTCGTAAGCCAAGGATCTGGGTTCGATTCCCAGCCCTGGTAATTTTTCGCTCAGTTGGAAATATTCAATTCGTATAATAAATTTACCAATCAGCTTGATTGAGTTAAAATAATAGTATAAGTAAATTTAGTTCTCTTTTCAATAAAGTTTATTCGGAGTTCGTGCAGCGATTTTTGAATTTTTAACGAATTTTTTAATGTGATTTTAGTATTTTATCGCCTTTTGCGGCTATTTTTTGACATTTATAAAAAGAAAATTCCTCCAAACTTTTAGCCCAATTTACTAAATTTTGTCTGTTACGATTTTGAATTTCATCGATTTTCGAAGTAATTTTTAATGATTTTTCGATTTTTTGTGCTTTTGGAATCAATTTTTTTTCCCATTTTTATTCAATATTATAGGTTTTATTTATGCATCATGGTTAATCACGTACCCGGGCAGGTCAGCTAGTATTAAATAAGTAATTTAGAGTAACGATAATAAAAATCTTTTTAACAATGTCTTCTAAAGAAATGTAGGATTATTAAATAAATAAACTCGTGAGTTTCTTCTAATCTCATTTTTTTTTTTACTTTTTTATAAAAATAATAAACATTAAAATATATTTATTTTTTAGAAATATTTATTAAAAAAATAAATAAAAATATATCTAAATTCGAAAATAGAAAGTTTCAAACCACTTTTTAAATGGTGAACATAATTTCTATAATTATTCTTTTTCAATGAAATTATTTAATAAAATTTAATTATTTCATAAAATTCATCAATATTAACTATTTTAAAATAAAATTCATTATGAACAAATATTATTTATAAAAAGAAGTGTTATTATAAAATTGGTAAATTCTTAAATAGCCTCTAATTCCAAATTATGAATAATGCATAAATAAATAAATCTATAAATTAATTATACGAATTTTGGAATCACATTTAGAAACAAAAAATGTAATTTTTATTTTATTTTATTTTTAATAATTCATTTACAGTAAATTGAGCTACAAAACTAGTTTCTTTATTTTCTTTTTTGTTATTATGATATAACTTTGTAAATCTTCAATTTGAGTTAATAAATTTTATTAATGCTGATAATTTTTAATGAAAAAATACATAATTTTTTTAAAAATAAGAATTTAAAGTTAATAACTGAAATAGCTTTAACAATTCCTTTAAAAAAATGTAATTATAAAAGAGATGTTATTATAAATCTAAAAAATCTCTGAGCTTCCTGTGATCACAAAGCGTGATTAAATAAATAAAATAAGTAATAAAATAATAATTATTTTTGTGATCGAGATGCTTGAAAAAATTACTAATCTGAATTGTTATCATTGTTGCATTATTTTGTAATTTTTCAATAGTAAATAAATTTAATCAAGGGCAATATTTTTTTAATGTATGCAATAAATTAATTATTTATAATAACAATAAAAGGTTAATAATTTAAAGTATTTTTAACAGTCTGTTTTAAATGAACGAGAATGAATTTTAAAAAGAAATATTATTGTTAAAATAGAAATAAACATATAACCGAATATATATATATATATATATATATATATATATATATATATATATATAAAACAATAAGAAATTCTAGATTGCTTGTGAAATTTGAATGAGAAGTATAATATATTAGTACTAATTTTTGTAACGGATATTTTAAAGTATAATTAAAAGCATTAAAGTTATTTTTATTTTAATTATTCAGTTTCAATTAACACATTTCATTAATACTAATACTAAGTTTTATTAAATATATTAAATAGATAATTTAAAATAGCAATAAAAAATAATTTAATATAGCTTTAACAGGTCGGTTTAAAATGAATAAGAATTATAGCGTTATGAAATAAATTAATCCAAAACTTCGTCTAATCTCAAATGATGATCAATGATTTAATTTAACAATCAATTATACAACTTTCAAATATATTCTGAAATGGAGATGGGAAACATAATTTCTTTTATCATTTTTTTGAAATTGAAGTTTTTAAAATAAATAAAAGCAGTAAGCACGTTATTATTATTATTATGGTATTCCTTTATAATCCTTCAATTTGATTAATAATACATTCCATAAATAATCAAATAAATCAAACAAGTTTCAATAAATATATCAAATAAATAATTTAAATATGCAATAAAAAATCAATCTTTTAAAAATAGTCCTAAAGGCTATTTCTCTAATACTTCTCCTCTATTTCTTTAATATTTTTCCAAATGCGTGAATACAGAAATATTTTTCTGAATCGTTCCGTATTTTTATTTTTTATTTTTTTTAATTACTATTCATTAAAACATTTTATCACCGCAAAAAGCTGTAAAGCTTGAAAAGAATAAAATAAAATAAAAAAGCAAATATTGGGCATCTTGCTGCAAGAAAAGGATTATCTTAACGTATTTACATTTTGAGTTTTTTAATTTTATTTATTTGAAATATTGGATCGTGTAATTTTAACTTAAAAGAGGTGATGTTCAGAGCCCGATCAAGCTGAAGTTGGGCCCAGGGCCTGTTAAAAAGTTGGGCCCCCGCTACCTACCCATTTTCTGCAACACTTTCAGAAAAAGAAGGTTTATTTGATGAGTTGACAAAAGTTTTTTGGGTGAAAAGTGTTTAAAAATGCCTAACTTCTAAAAATTTTACTGAGTCATCCAGAATATTTAAATTTTACATTTAATATTTTATAAAACAATATTTTTGAAAAGTATTTGATTAAGGGGAAAAAAAATCAGCCACATAATATTTGGGCCCCTGAAATTGGTGGGCCCAGGGCCGAGGCCCTGGAGGCCCGTGCTTTAATCAGGCCCTGGTGATGTTATGTTGATAATTTAAAATATTTATATAACTAATAAAAACACCGAGTTACAGTAAACAGTTTTGTATTTTTTGTTTTACCATTATTATTTAATCGCCGCAAAATCTGTAAAGATTAAAATAACAATTAAAAAAATATTATATCAAATTCAAATCATATTTATTCCTAGAGAAAAAAAAAAGAAAAAAAAGAAAAAAAAAGAAATAAAAGAAAAGGAAAAGAAATAAAGTATAAGTATCTTATATTTGAATTTTAATAAATAATATTCGATTTAAATAAAAAATTACATTCACTAAAATACGAGTTCAAATAATAAATGCATGACCAAGGTCATAAAAAATCGTAAACAAAAACCATTATTGCGTAAAAGTTCAACCGCAGTACATGCTTATTTTAAACCGTCCCACCGATAATTATACGAATATTCCATACATGGACAGCCCCTTTCACCATTGAGCTTCGGCGGCGCTCATATCGTCCAATCACAGTTCAGTCTCGAATTATGTTCACTTGGTGCTACATTTCTGGAGAGAAACATTCTGTTGTACACGGATTTAAATGAGATTCGCAGTTATCAGTCGGCAAAGGCTCGGAATCGATAGCCTAAAGTAAACGAAACTTAATACAATGGGCATTCGATATTATTTCAATAGTTGAGTTTTGAAAGGAATTTAATCCGGTCGCAGCCTGCGTACCAACATGGCGGTTGTCGTGTTTCTGTTACTTGCCGCTCTTCAACATGGAGGGTTAAGCCAAGTTGTCAGCTCTCGCGTTTCTGACCGGGAGAGTTTGATACCGCATCATGGACGATGTGAACCCATCACGATCCCGCTTTGCAAGGATATACCCTACAATGAAACCATCATGCCGAATCTCCTGAATCATCAAAAACAAGAAGATGCGGGCCTGGAAGTCCACCAATTTTTCCCGTTGGTGAAAGTTCAGTGCAGTCCCGATCTACAGTTTTTCCTGTGTACTATGTATGCTCCCGTTTGCACGATTATCGAAAGGGCCATACCCCCTTGTCGTTCCTTGTGTGTAAAAGCACGGGAAGGCTGCGAAAGACTGATGAATAATTTCGGTTTTCAGTGGCCCAAAAGTTTAGATTGTGACAAATTTCCCGAAGCGGGGGGTGATAGTTTGTGTGTTGGTGAAAACAATACTGATCGATCCCCTCATCCCCCGCCCGGGGGTGGTGGACATCATTTGACGCCTATACGCAGCAATACCTCTTTAACGCGAGGTAGAAAATTCATCTGCCCAGAAGAATTCAAAGTGCCTAAGGGTTTAGGCTATGTATTTCGAGTAGGTGAAGCAGTAGAAAAAGATTGTGGTGCTCCTTGTGATGGTATGTTTTTCTCGCAGCAAGAAAAGAAATTTGCTCGTACTTGGATCGGAGTATGGGCTATAATATGCATGGCTTCTACTTTGTTTACAGTGCTCACTTTCCTAGTGGATATGCAACGCTTCAGATACCCTGAGCGACCCATAATATTTCTCTCCGTCTGCTATTTTATGGTTGCTACCACCTATGTTGCAGGTTTTGTTATGGACGAACATGTTTCGTGTAATGATCCTTTTCCGCCTCCCAACAACAGGACGAACATTGACATGGTGCGTACAATTACGCAAGGAAACGACAAAAAATGGTGCACAATTTTCTTCATGATTTTGTATTTTTTCAGCATGGCTAGTTCCATATGGTGGGTCATTCTCACACTTACATGGTTTCTGAGTGCTGGACTAAAGTGGGGACACGAAGCCATTGAAAACAATTCCCAATATTTCCACTTAGCTGCATGGACAGTTCCTGCGATTAAAACCATTGCCATTCTTGCTCTTCGGCGTGTAGAAGGGGACATTCTCAGTGGCGTATGCTTTGTCGGTTTGTGGAATCGTGACTCCCTGCGTGCTTTTGTACTAGCTCCTTTAGCTGTCTACTTAGGTCTGGGTACTCTATTTCTTTTGGCTGGCTTCGTATCCCTGTGTCATATCCGTACCATCATGAAGCATGATGGCACTCGCACTGACAAGCTAGAGAAGCTGATGATTCGAATCGGTGTATTTTCGGTGCTTTACACTGTACCTGCAGTCATTGTGCTTGCATGTTATGTTTATGAAACATACTACTTCGAGATGTGGATGGTAACCTGGCAGCGAGAAAAATGCAGCCGTCCTCAATATAGTATCCCATGTCCCGATGTTGCCAGGGACCACAGTTTTTGGCCAAAGCCAGATTTTGCTGTGTTTATGATCAAATACCTCATGACTCTCATGGTCGGAATCACATCTGGCTTCTGGATATGGTCAGGTAAAACTTTTACCTCCTGGAAAAATGTTTACCTTGGCTTGTGTCGAAGGATACACCGAACTGAAGCCTATGTGTGATAACTAGTGTGCCATATGTGTTTTTATTTTGTATATTTTCATTTATTTTTGTCGTGTACAGTCAGAATCACATTCATCTTAAAGGTTTACATCATCTAGTGAATCATAAAAATCATTTTTAATTAATTTCATTTTTTTACAAAAGGTTAAACTCACTAATCTACAGGGCGAAGTAAAAGTCTCCCAAGTGAATAGTTAAGAAGGCTGTGGAAAATAATTTATAATAGAGTAATCTGCTAATACGCGCAATTATTTTCATAATAGAGAATTATGCATCTGTAGGTATTGTGTGAAATTCTTTGCAGCATTGCATGAAGTATCATTGAAAATAAACATTAAGCAGTATATCAGCCTATATCAGGATTTCCTTATGTTTATAAGATTGTTGTGTTGATGATAGAAAGAAAAAGAAAACCTTTTTAGATTCTAAAGTTTTTTTTTTTTTTTTTTTGGGGGGGGGGGCATTTTTTTAAAGCTACTTTAATATTTAAAATTCAGGTCTCTGTTCAACACAACAATGAGGCAGTTTTTACTATGTAAACAAATTTTTTAAAACAAAAAAGGGTAGGGGCTAATTTTTTGCATAAGAAAGGTTCTATTTTGTAAATCAAAGGAAAGAAAGGGTGCAGCACCCTCCTGAAACTGTTTTGAAACTCTGCTGCTTGTTCTATTATTTTCATAGTAAAGCATTGTGAAAACGCCAGATGTAGTGAAAATCATTGCAACATTGCAGGAAAGAGGAAAGATAATTGCAAATGCATATTAGAAATTTTTTCAAAATTAAATGTGTAGTAATGCTTACAAGTTAACTTTCTCATTGATATATTGCTGCATAAATATCTCATAATTCTATTATTATGTAATTAATGTTTACAGATATATACTCTGGAGTAATTTTGTTTTCTGTAGCCTTCTTAGCTAACATATCTTCTGTGTTGCATGCTTCATATATAAAAACCACCACCATCATCCCAAAATACATAAGCAGGTGGGACTTTTGATTCATCCTGTATAATTCTTCATAAAGCATCATTTGCATGTTTGCCATAGTTTCATTTTTGTTTATTCACAAATTCTTTAATGTACATATTATATTACTAACATATTTTTAAGAATTTTTAGTTAAATATTGCATTATATAAATGCAAATTATCTCAGTTTGTTTTTAAGTTCCTCTATTTCATAAAATTAAGTTTTTGAAAATGAAATTTTTATTTATCAGTGCTAAATTAAATACTAGTTGCGGTATTTTATCTGAAACATTTAGAGCTACGACATCTTATCAGATAATTTTTTTAGGAAGCTTTAAATCTTATAATTGGGCAATCTTATTCAAGTCGACATTTTAATAGAAAAAAAAAAATTTGATTTTTGATCTTTTTTAACAATTTAAACAGAAATTTGATAAATTTAGATTTTAGAAATGTTTTCTAAAACATGCTTTCTTATATTATCTTTTACTTTTTATTATTTTTTTGTTTTTCATGTTTATATTGTATTTAGAGTTTTCAGTTAAGACTGTTGAAATATTCACAATTCTACGTATTAAAATTTGCAACTTTCTTTAAAAATTTAACTATAAATTAAGATTAATATTTTTTACTCATTTTTCAAATTAATTTATTTTGAGTTGGTATTTAGTTGAAACACTTTTCATAATAATAACATGCATCTTGGTAGATTCATTATTGAAAACAATAGTATACATTTTCCAATAGTCTTTTATATTTTAACAAAATATCTCACCCCCCTTTCAAACTTACTAAATTAACAAAAACAAATGAATATATTTGAAGGTATTTTTAATGAGAAGTGACTTTAAATAATTCATAAGTTTTAATTGAAATCTGTTAAAAATTATGAAATATATATGTACAATTTTATTTATTTTTTAATTACATTTATCAGTTGAGTGCAAAATTATAATTCAAAGATAATAGTTATGTATAGATAATAAATTATATTAAACATTTTATGAAAATTATTAAAAGTATATGAAAGTTAATGATATATTTGCAAAATATTGATGAATTTATAGATATAGGTATATGAATGTTGTACATATATTGGAAAAAATGTTTTAAATGTCAACTTTTTTTTTTAGGATTTTTAGTTTGCATGTTAAATTTTCAGTTCAAGCAGTGTTCAATATATATTTTATGAATGTCATTTGGGATTAATTTTTCTTATGTGTTTTGTGAATTGAATATTTTGAATTATTTATTTATTATCTGCAATCATAGCTATTTATCCAAACATTTTCATCAAACGTAAACAGATTCATACCTAAAGAATAAAACTATTTATTCATTGAACCTTGATTATTTGTAAGGATATACCATTTTAAAAATTTTAATTGTAATGCAACCTCCCCCTCTTTTTTTTTTTTTTAATCTTAAATAGTTATTGAACAGTTTTTCAAATTTTAAAGTAGAAATAAAACTACACATAAATTACATTAGATTTGCATGTTTAAAATTTTTAACAGCTTGGTGTATCTTTAGGTAATACAACTAAATTTATTTAAAGTTGAATTAATGTTGATATTTCTTTTAAATATATGAAAATTTATTTCTGCAATACTTTAAATTACATTTAAAGCAAAAGTCGAAATTGAAAAATTCATGAACCAGAGCGCTATTTCAAAATTGTTGACTAAAAGATTTTTTTAAAAATAGTTATATCTTATTACTTATATCTAACCATACAATAAAACCCTTAAAATTGCAATCAAGATTCTAAATAATAACAGTAAAGTAACACAGAGACAGAGCATATTAATTATTAAGCTATAATAATAAAATTGTAATGTTTAATAATAGGATGAAACAGAATGAAAGCTACCATAATTTTGCAAACTGAAGCAATATTGATTCAAATAATCTGGTTTGCACTGGTACATTTTGAGCTCTGATTAAAAGTTCTTGAAGAATAAATACTAATACTGTTAAAAAGTGTCGATCTTTCTGACAAAATAACAAAGCCATTTTTATATGTGAATGAAATTTTCAAAAATCTTTATTCAAATGGTTTAGAATTGAGAAGCATTTTTTTTTTTTTCTTTAACTGTAAGTCTATTTTTCCTTTCAGTTCAAAAGCCTATAAAAATTCAGATGAAAAATCACTTCATTGTAAAACATTTCATCAAGAAATCACTATTTTTTTTTTATTATTAAATTTTTTATCCTGCTATTGAAAGGATAGAAAATTATGTAATTGATCTGAATAATATAAGGAATGTTTATTTTCAAATAATTTTGTGTAAATTGTCAAATTTATTAGAAATATAGTGTATAAAAACTAATTAGGGTATAGTCAATATCAATAAAAATAAGTGAAGTTTTAATTGAGCTATATTATATAACATTTGTAAATTAAGCTATTTTACTTAAATATGCTTTGAACTTCATGATTTTAAATTGTTTTTATAAAATTTTTCATTATTTAATAATTATGTAATTCAAGAGGGAAGCTTGTTTCCACTAATTTAGTTTCTGAGCTCACAAGAGTAACAATAACATTTTATTCAAACAGAAATAGTGGAGGGGAGGGGGGGGGGGGGCTTGGCCGACAAAGCTCTTGCAAGCTAATGCAATTTCTGTGGAGAGGTTGTTTTTTAATATCTGGTTTGCATTTCGACTTTTTTTTTGTTTTGGATAGTTGAGATGCAAGCCAACATCACTTCTTTTTTACTTTTTCAATTTTGGTTGCAGATATTTTTAAAAAGGTACTTTCACTTTCGA
Organism: Maratus speculifer; assembly: GCA_964019185.1. Classification (NCBI taxonomy): domain Eukaryota; kingdom Metazoa; phylum Arthropoda; class Arachnida; order Araneae; family Salticidae; genus Maratus; species Maratus speculifer. Next base: position 207,606,358 of record OZ025296.1, read on the forward strand.
AACTGAAACTGGTTTGGAAATTGAAACTAACTTTATTCTGCTTTCAAAATTGAAAAAATAAAAAAGGAGCGATGTAGATATATTTATCTCAGCTATGCAATGCAAAAAAAAAGTGAAAATGCAAACCAGGTATCGGAAAATAACCTTTCCATAAGAATAGCATTAGCTCGTGAGCTCTTCACCGGCTATGGACAGGAGTCTAAAATAAAAAAAATTACTTTTGTAGGACAAAAATTACTGAAATTTTTATGCTTGTCATTAAATTGTAAGATGTATTGAATTATTTGTTCATGCACTTCAATTAATTTTTTCCTTCATAATGCAATATATGGCTATAAATTTATTTGAAGAATGTTAGTAGAATAATGTAATGCAATAATGTTGGAAAATAACGATTAAATCATAAAATTAATAATTTCTCTTTCAACTTCTTTGTTACATACAACATTGCTGGCGTATTCAGTACAGATTTGTATATTGTGACAAAGGACGATGGCACAGTAAAACCAAAATTGACTAGTATCAATCAAAATCTTTTTTTTTTTTTTTTTTTCCTGATATAAATCTGGCAACTCTAGGTGCAGCCCCTCTTGAAATTGTCTTGGGAAAACTAAAAAGGGATTGAATTTTCATTATATCCCTGGTTATTGTCATAAAAATTTCCCAATAGAAAATATCAGTTCATATGTATCAGCTTTTCGCCTTATTGAGAATTAGTACAATTCTGAATCTTTTAAGAAAAATACTTCTCAAGTAGCTTCCAAAAATATTAATTTTCATTATTTTGTAATGCTTGTTCATACCAGTAAATGGGAAAAAAAGGCAGAGGTAATAATAGTTCCTTAAATTTTTCTGTGAACAAGTGTTTGTTATTAATTTCTTTTAAGTTTTCTAAATTTCTCGTTCATGAATGTTGGTGGGTGTATTGAAGCTTCATTCATTGATCATAACTATTAAATAATCATACAATGTATGTTCTATTTAAATTTTTACTCAGAAGATTAAAGTGTGTGCATATCTTTTGAAATGTTACAGTGTATTTTAAATGTATTAAATAATGTCCACATGGCCTTCGTTAAGCCTTTTTATTAGTTGGGGAGAGGACCTTAAAATGCCATGTCAAATTTCAGTGTTTCCCTACTCAGTGAAAATAAAAATAAATAGTTCTTGGCATTTGCCAACTAGTTTTATAATTTTTCAGAGTTACCACAATTAGAAAATGTAATATAGTTATTATTTGTAATATAGTTTCATAATATTCTCAATTATATTTGTAACTTTTGTTGTCTCAGAAATATAAACCGTATTATAGTTTAAAGTTTTGAACAAATTTGCCAAGGTGTAACAACACTTGCAAATATTTGGGGGAGGCCCCCCCCCCCCCTCCTATTAAATCCCCATTCTTTTCACTTAAAAAAAAAAAAAATCGCCAACATTTTCATTTTTTATATTTAGTTTCTTATATAAAAAAAGAATACTGATATTTTTTCATTTTGTGTATGAATAGGTTATAAATGAGCTTTAAGCTATCTTCAGCTATTTTTTTGAAAAATATATAAAATAATTCATTATATAATTATAAAATTTTGAAGCATAATTACTTTTTACCATTGTCACATATTAAGGATGTTATCAAAAGTCTTGTTATTGTATGAAGTAGCATTAATAACTGCTTTGGCTGTATAGGTGAAGTTGTTTACACAGCTGTTAATTCTTTTTCAGATTTATGTAAATATTTAAATTTTTAAGCTGTCAAATAATATTTGCTAATTTCTTTTTTAATTATAAATTATTTTCTAACTTGTGCAAATGTTACATTTTTCTTATTTGTTAGAATATAATCTTTGCATTTACATCTATTTATTAGCTCTTTGTAGCATGAACTTGATAGTCAGATTTTCAAATAAAAAATCAATGCAGGTACTTGCATATTATCTGGGAAAGGTCATATTCACTGCTCTTTTTTTTTTCTTCTTTTTCATTTTAATTGTATGGTCAACATTATATGCAATAAATTCTCTGTAAGGTAGATTCTCTTTAAGACAGAAATTTGTCTAACTCAGATAGACGCTGCAAATCCATAGACACAGAGTAAAATTTATGTGAGGTGGAATATTGTCTACTAAGGAAAATTTTCTCGGTCCCGATCAATTCTGCCTTAACCCGTTCTGGCACAATGGTGATTTAGTGTTTAAAAAAAAAAAAAAAAAAAAAAAAAAAAAAAATACAGCATGATTGAATAGTTTCATGATTTTTTTTTTTCTCCTCCTAAAGAAATGACAAAATTCCATCATTTTTGGACACAAACATTTAGAACTACTATGGGATAAAGAAAATATTTATTGAATATCTCTGAGTAAAAGTAGTGGTGCATTTTACTAATTTTAAGTAGGATGCATTTTGTAAATTTGAAAAGAGGCAGGGTGCTGCGCCCTTCAAAAATGACCTAGAATGAACACTGTTTAATAAATGTATACTATTTTTTTTTTTCATTTTTATACGCTTTATGTTATTTATCATTTCTAACAATAATATGCACTTATTAAATGTACATGATTGACAATTGTCAACGATAAACAAAATTATTGGTGATTGGCAACCATTTCTTGTGATCTATCTGCACCTGGCTCAGATAATATGTAAGTACCTCAATGGACTCTCATTATAAATAAAAGTGTACCATAATTTTGTAAATTTAATATTTGCATGAAGTGCTAATTTCACAATTAATATACTAAACATTTTTAGTTCCACTAATTGTATATAGTTGCAGCTTTGTTAGAGCTTAAATTTTCTATCAATAGTATTCTAGTGAAGCCATTTATACTGTCTGTTTTATAGTTGACACTACATTGCACAGCTATTCTGAATAATATGTAAATATTGTTGTAATTATTTATGATTGTGGTGCATTGTGAAATCAACTTTAACTCTTTTCAACTTAAAACAAAATACTTTTATTTAATATTTGTTAAATAGATTTCCTGTACATACTTGTATATATTTTTTATAATATAGAATTCAGATATTATTATGGCATTTGATAATGAATGATTTTGTTGGTTACTTTCTTTATATTTTGTACTGTATTCTTATAATTCATAAATTATTTAGAAGAAAATAATTTATTGTATAGTAAGCTAATTTTGGTTTCAAAATCACATTACATTACTATTTTTTTTTTTCTTTTAAAGATGAAGTGCTAAAATATACTTTACATAAAGGAAATGAAATTAAGTTTTTCAAATTTCAACCAAGCATTTAACCTCTTCAGACCTGTTAAATCCTAGATACTTATCTTTATTTATTGAACAACATACATGTGATTTGTGTGCTTGACATGAAAGCCTGCTTATAAATAATATAAGTCATTGTCAACATATAGGAACAAGATAGCACTAGGAAATTTTACAAAACGAGACAAATACAACTGTTCACTACACACAGAGTGTGCAATGGTGCCAGCGGGAATTGAATCTACAACCATCTGCGCTCACAAGCAATTAGCGATATGGAAATACACATCTTTACATTTTTTTTTTCATCTATAAATAATGTTAAAAAAAATAGAAATTGGTGTGAATGAAGTTTAATGAAATTGTTAAAAGAAATATATACTTTTTGAGTCCGCTTGTGTCATGAAATTTTGCATACAAAAAATAAAATTTAACTCTTTTCTCTGTACAATCTTTCAGTTTATCAGTGTATATTCAGTTCATATTATCAGTTTGTTAAATATGAATTGATAACTGAAATTAAAAAAAGTACATAAATAAATTATGGGATCTGAAGAGGTTAATTACTTCTTTTACTCCTTCTAGAGGCTACATGAAGCACAATAAGCTATATATATGGTAATAATGCTTTAATAATTGCTTGAACTAGAACAACATTTGTTATAATTTTGCAAATTGGAGCAGTATTTGTCATAATTTCATGAACCAGAATATTGTTCAGTTTGCTCTAGTTATCCAGTAAATTGGTGCCTGTTTTGTGAAAAGCCCAAAATGTTGCTTTGATAGACCCCTCATTTCTGTTTTTTATGTTACTTTAAAATATGGTTTCAAGCAAAGTTTTTTATTTTTGTCCCTTTTTTAAAATTAATTTTTTTGTTAACAATTTTTTTAAAATTGAAAAACTTGTTGGACCATTATTTTTTAAATGGTTAATGAATTTGATTATTTCAATCTTATTTTATTTTAGCAAACTTACTGTGGTATATCGATTACTTTTAAAAAACAACTTTTGTATTTATTGTTTTTTTTTTTTTTTTTTTTTTTTCTTAAGCAAGAGAAAAATGTTTTACACAATAAAATAGTTCATTATGTAAATGCCATTGCTAGTTTTGAATTTAAAAGATTTTTATTTCCTCTTCAGCTATTTCTTAGATGGACAAAGTAATGAAATGATGTGTATAAATTTGTAAATAAGTGCATATTGTGTATTTATGTTTAAAGTCCTTTTAATAATAAAAAAAAATGCTTAAAATATCTTGGTATGTATCTCATTTATTGACTTGTACTTTTGTTTAATAGTAGTGTGTATTTTATAGTAGCTAGTATATTCTTCATTTGTTTTCAAATAGTCTATAGTTTTTCCGTGAATCGTGACCCTCTTTTTTTTCATTTTAATATTTTTAAAATTTCAGTTTATTAAGGGGGTTGGTTCAGCGCCGTGCGAAAGGGGGTGCCAAATTTATACTACCAGTGTCATTTTTGTTCTGTTTGTTACGATAAAAAGTTGAATGATGGGGGTGTCAAATTGAAACTTTGCCCCGGGCGCAATTTTCTCTTCGCACGCCCCCGGGTAGGTTAGTCAAATCTCAATTTCACCTTATTGAAGTAGAACGCATCTGTATTTTTTAAATGTCACTGGAAATTAATGTTGCAGAACACTACATAAAAATTTCATACAAAAATATTGATATTTAGTTGTAAAAACAAACAAAAAGCCACATGTTCTCAGCAATATTGAGCAGATTTTTGCTTAATAGTAGAAGATAACCTGTACAGCTTGATTATAAGTATCTTGTAGATTAGAGTCCTGCAGAATTAAAGTGACTGAAGCAGCATTTTAAGGGGACTGGTCAATCAAATCTAAAATTTCTTTCGCTAATGTTAAATCTATGGGAGGAGATGTGTTCTTATTTTTAAAATATATCCAAAAAATTAATATTTTTTTACATCATTTATCTGTGTCTTTTTGTTTTTTCTTATTAGTTGTCAAAATTCTTCTAAAATCAAGTATGAAAAAATTCCTTTTAAGGGAGGATTTCCACTATTTTTTAAGCAATTGTAGGCATTCTCTGGGATTGGTGCCAAAAAAAAATATTGGAATCATATGGTGTGTGTGGGGGGGAGATCTGAAAAAATTAATCACATTTTGTCTACTAAAATCTTTGGAGCTTGTTTCTAAATTACTGTACAGATTAGTCATCAAATCAAAGGCAAGATTTTATAATAAGATCTGAAAGTCACGTAAAGGAATTTCTTAAAAGGGAAAGGAAGTTTGCATAAAATTCTGTTTGGAATAGTATATTTTGTTCTATTTGTTCAACAAATTCCCAATGTGTAGTACATCAGGGTAATTTCAGTGTTAAAACAGTCAAACCCTTTAAAATATCTATTTAAAAAAATAAAAAAAAAATTCTATACTGCATAAAGTATATTTAAATTTATATCTGTAGCAAACTGTAGTGTAAACTGTCTTTAATTTTCTTTTTCGTTTTAGTTAATCTATAGATTTATTATTAGTTTAATAATTTTTTAATACTTTCTAAGTTACAAATAGAAAATAACAACCATATATACAGTTATATTTTATTTTATTGTTTGAATAATTGTTAAGATGTGTCAAAAATATACAAGTCTGGCCGTATTCTGTTAAAATAGACCATTTATTTTCCCTCCTTTTTTTGTGTGTTTCTCACTTTCATGCCTGTAAAATATGCACTTAATTTAATACTTTAAGTAACAAAAACATATGAACTGTGAATAAGATTTTCACACTTCCGGTAAAATTAAACATACATTTTGATATGAAAAGAGAGAACTTCTGGGTCATTCCATGTCGGATCACCCAGACCATGGCATCCACCATCGCCAATTTTAATATAATTCAGTGGCTTTGTTGAATTTAAAATGCTGATTCCAAAAATATCAATTATATTGAAATTGATCAAACGGTTTGTGAGTTAAGAGCTTTTATATAGCTCCCAAGATGGCCGATTTGCTGCCATTTTGAATAGCACATGTGACAACAAAAAAGTCCATAACTTCTTTTACGTTTAAGCTAAAGCTTTTATTTTTATTTTTATTTTATTTATTTTTATTTTTATTTTTTTTTTTGTTTAGAATAAAGTACTTTCTTTTAAACAGATTTTTGTAAACGTCATTCCATAAAAATGCTGTCAGAAAATGACTTTTTGTAATTTTTTTAAGTAAAAAAAGGTGCAACTTCAATGGCCGATTTCCCCCAATGTACCCCCTTCACATTTCCTCTAATTGCATAAATAGGCAACTCAAAGTGTGTTTTGATGACTGATAAAAAAAATTTAATGAGCGGTTCACAGGTTTTTATTTGAAAAAAAAATTCAATTCTACTGACTTTCGCAATAACAGAAAACAATATAATGTTGATATTTCTTTTATTACCAGAAATATCATACATATTTACATCTAAATGTTCGATAAGGTTTTATGTTACATAAATATATATATATTTAATGTGGCTAGAAAAGGGGGGGGGGGAATCTCATAGAAATAAATAGGAATAAAAATAATGGATTCTTGCAAGACATTGAAATACTTTAATGACAAATTTAAATCTATTGCTGTCTCAGTAAATTATGAGTAAAACAGAAATGATGTGAAAAGTTCTACAAATAGGTAGATTATGTAACAAAACCATACTTGTATATAAAACAAAATGTGATAAAATTAACAATCTTAAATAAAAATACAGTAAGTAAAAGTTATACTAGTAATAATAGTATAACTGCATAATATCAGATGATTAAAAACCAATGCATCCCTTTAATGCATTTTTTATGCTAATTATACAACTGTTCTTAGTTTTCTTCTATCACATATAGTTTGTATGCAATCAATCAGAGTTGATTTCGAAGATTCATTGCCGAGAACAAGCATCATCTAATAGTCAAAGATAATGTAAATGTATACTTGTGGATGCTTGCAAACTTATCTAATGACTTTTAGAATACAATCTGATTGTATTTAGCATGAGGTATATTAAGGGTTTATCTGCAGTGACTTCAAGTTTATATTAATATTATTGGCACAAAAAGCTGGGTACATAAAAATGATTTTCTTTCTATGTGAACGGTCCGGCAAAGCAAAAGCATTGGATTTTCTGATTCATTTTAAACCCATTTTTGCTCACAAACGCATTTAATTTGCTGGCTCTATACATATAAGGCATAATATACCGGGTGATCCAAAAGTCAGGACGAACTTTAAAAATGAATAACTCGAAAACGAATCAAGATACAAAGATACGGTTTGCACCAAATGGATGGAAAAGAAACCGGATTTTGTGTGACAACGAAAAAAATAGTTTGCCGTTGACATCCAAAAAATGACACGGTAGTGTTTTTTGCACCAAAAGATGATTTGCAAATGAAAAAATGTTGACAATTTCCAAGTCAGCTTAGTTACAGTTAATTAGTACAACAGAAAATGTTCAATGTGCTGTCCCTCATTCATAAGTGCAGCTGTGAGACTAGGCACTACACCGTTCACAGCATTTAGTAGCATTTCTTGCTTTATGGCAGACACGTTTTGGCGGATGGCATCTTTCAATGCTGCTAGTGATGCCGTTGGTCGCCAATAGAACAATATTTTTTTGTTGTCACACAAAATCCGGTTTCTTTTCCATCCATTTGGTGCAAACCGTATCTTTGTATCTTGATTCGTTTTCGAGTTATTCATTTTTAAAGTTCGTCCTGACTTTTGGATCACCCGGTATTTTAAAAACACTGTCAAAATGGGCATTTTGAATTTAATTTTCCAAAGCGATAGTACTGGAAACAGAAAAAATAAAAACACAGGTTGCAAGGCTGGCACATGTGACTATTTTTTAATTATAACTGGCACCACTTTCTTAAAGCTGAAATCCGTAATAGATGCTTTGATAACATTTACAAGAAAAATATAATTCAAAATTTATGTTATAAAAATACTGGTGCGCACAGAATATATAAATAGTCGCTTGTAGAAAGAAACCTTGAGGTTGCTTATAAATCTCTGCAAAAAAAACACATCAAAATTTTGTTAATAGTACTGAATTCATTTTTTTTTTTTTTTTTTTTTTTCATGAAGGAAGGATAAATTTATTCTGAAAAAATTCAAGATTTTTCTGATATCATTGGTGATCACAATCTTCTTATCAAATGTATTTATGCATTAATCAAGCTTTTTTGGTTATTAAATATAAATCTGGCTAAACCTGAAATAAACCTTCCTAATTTTACGATTTTGTTGTGAATTAGTAATGAATCTTTATGAGGCAAGCTACATTGAATAATTTAGGAAAAATATATTTCATGTTTATAATAAATATTTAATCATATGTTGTTTGTTATTAACTTGACCTTTGCTTTTGATTTTTTAATCACTTTGATAATTATCTAAATTTTTATTATTTTAATTTATTACTTATTTTAATATTTTATTACTATATTCTAAAGCATTCATTTGAGTTTTGATTGCTTTCAAATTCCTGTTTAAAATAATGTAAACAAAGGAATGACTAGAAATCGGCAAAATTCTAAAATCCGCAAAACTGTGCAAGCTGTGCGGATTTGAGGGAGTCTACTGTATTTAACTTCAAAAATTACAACGGCCTGTTGGCAAGGATTTTTAAAAAAATTAATTATCTTTACTTTAAATTATTATTGATGTCGATATATTTTAATAGCATGTTTATTGTGTATGTGGTATGTTATTTTGTATTATTTTAAAGTACCATAATTTCTATTTAAGAGTTTTAATTTTATCACATTTTGTTTTATATATAAGTATGATTTTGTTACATAATGTACCTATTTGTAGAACTTTTCACATCATTTCTGTTTTACTCATAATTTACTGAGACAGCAATAGATTTGAATTTGCCATTAAAGTACTTCAATGTCTTGCAAGAATCCATTATTTTTATTTCTATGAGATTCCCCCTTTTTTTTTAGCTACATTAAATATATATATTTATGTAACATAAAATCTTAGCAAACATTTAGATGTAAATATGTAAGATATTTCTGGTAATAAAAGAAATATCAACATTATCTTGTGTTTTCTGTTATTGCAAAAGTCAGTAAAATTGAATTTATTTTTTCAAATAAAAACCTGTAAACCGCCCATTAAATTTTTTTTTTATCAGTCATCAAAACACACTTTTGAGTTGGCTAGTTCATGCAACTAGAGGAAAAATTGAAGAGGGTACATTGGGGGAAATCGGCCATTGAAGTTGCACCTTTTTTTTTACTTAAAAAAATGACAAAAAGTCATTTTCTGACAGCATTTTTATGGAATGACGTTTACAAAAATCTGTTTAAAAGAAAGTTTACTTTATTCTGAACAAAAAAAAAAAAAAAAAAATTGAAAGTTCTAGCTTAAACATAAAAGAAGTTATGGACTTTTTTGTTGTCACATGTGCTCTTCAAAATGGCGGCAAATCGGCCATCTTGGGAGCTATTTAAAAGCTCATAACTCAAACCGTTTGATCAATTTCAATATAATTGATATTTTTGGAATCAGCATTAGAAACTCTACAAACTCACTGAATTTTATCGAAATAGGTGATGGTGGGTGTCATTTTTGGAAAAATCTGGGTGATTTGACATGGAATGACCCTTCTTTAAAAAGAGTATGCCTGAAAAATGAAGTCAAAAATATTAATTTCATTGTGTAATGTGTTTTAAAAATATCCAGCCACACTTGAGATTTCTTGTAAGACATTTACATGGATTGGTAAAAGAAAAGAAAAAAATTGTTGTGTAATCCAAATACATTCTGGGGGAGGGGGGAGGGGTAAGTCGAAATTGATAAAATTTATGAAGTTGGATCTAGTTATGAACAGTCGCCCGTTTGTTATTGATTCATTTTTTTAAAACATTAAACGTGCCTTTTTTAAAACTATTTTTAGTAGCAGTAACCAATACAGATATTTTTCTCGACGGTATAATGTAGTATAGAGTTCCGCTTGTGGGGTGGGGGAATTGCATTTGTTGACCATAAAAATTTTAAATCACATCTTTCAGGATGGGGACATCTCATGCTACGGAAAAAGGATGCCCCGTCCTCCCTCCTGTGCCAGCCAATGAATTCAACACTGATAGTAGTCATAATATTGAGTAAAAGAATGGAAGGTTAGGACCGTAGCTAGAAGTGAACTATAGAGAGGGGGGGGGGGGCGTATTTTTTTTTTTTACTTCTCTTTGGCGGATAAAGATAAATTAGTGCATATTCACACTGTAGGTACTATGTTTCTTATTAAACAGTTGTAATAATTTCATTTTATACTAAGAAAAGTGTATGATGATGAAAATTTTGACTGTATAACTGGTGCAAAATTAAACATGTTAGTTTCATATGTACAAATATGATGTACGAGTGTTGAAAAACTCATGCTAGTTTCTATTTAATAATTCTGCGAAACTGTTTAAGGGTTTCAAAACTAAGTTAGATTTTCAAACAGAATTTCATTAGAATTTTCGGAACATAAATATATTTAGTGACTTTGGAATCTTTTTAAGAGGGCGGGGGCTGAGCCGCCCACAGCACCCCGTTAGTTACGGCCAAATCTTGCACAAATTAAAAGAAAAAAAATCTCATTTTATATTACTTGGTATCCACCAAGTAATATAAAAAGAGGTTTTAAAAGTATCTGGTGAAAATTAAATTCTGGAATCGGGTTATATTTGTTTAAAAAATATATGCTGCAAACAAAATTTGAGCCTTGTAATGTCTTAAAATATCTAATATTGGGGAAAAATTAAAGGTGATTATTGAAATGACAAAACTTTAACTAGTCAGCATCAAGAAAGTATATTTTATTAAAATATCGCGTTATTTATAATATTCATACATTTTTGATGCAATTTTTTTTCGACTAATTTTTTATTGTGCAGTATTATATTATAATAATCATTTATTTTTAATACGATTTTTCAAAAACTAGTTTTTTTAAGAAGTAGCTATCTATACCGATATAGTTAATTTTAAGCATTCTAATTTTTCCTCCGAAATCTCAAATATCGAGATAGACTCCCGTCGAATGCGTCTGGGTAAGTCTTTCTTTCCTGTTTGTGATGGACAGATAACAGTTTAAGTCTACTCCAGGATATTCTCAAGAGCGGAAACATATCCGTCATCAGGGCTTATCAGACTTAACTCCCCCCCAAAAATACTTGACATGTGCATATTTTCCCATCGTGTTCTAGGATTTCTCAAGTCGTGGGTGATAATCACTGAAATTTCTTGTGGGAGTATACGATCATTTTACTTTTCACTGTAGTTTTCTACTCTAGACATCATTAGAGAGTGTATTAAGTTTTTAGCTCACAGGCTATCATAGCCTGAGAGCTTATGTGCCCGTCCGTTCTGTATGTATGTGCGTATGTGCGTAACGCGATAACTCATGATAAAAATATCGGATCCACTTGAAATTTTGTATGTAGGTATATCCTGACAAGGCGCTTCCCTGATTAGTTTTTGGAGTTCATTCGATATGTATAAGAGGGGGAACGGGGGGCTCATGCCCCCCGTTAGTTGATATAAATGGGATTTTCATGCAGAATTAAGTTTTCGTTCAAAATTTAGATTAGGATCATTCTGATGAGGCGATTCCGTGACTGTTATTAGGTGTTCATTGAATAAGTATAAATAGGGGGACAGGGGTTCTAATGCCCCCCCCCTTAATTTATAGAAATGGGATTTTCATGCAGAATTAAGTTTTCGTTCAAAATTTAGATTAGGATCATTCTGATGAGGCGATTCCGTGACCGTTATTAGGTGTTCATTGAATAAGTATAAATAGGGGGAACAGGGGTTCTAATGCCCCCCCCCCCCCGTTAGTTGATATAAATGGGATTTTCATGCAGAATTAAGTTTTCGTTTAAAATTTAGATTAGGATAATTCTGATAAGGCGATTCCGTGACTGTTATTAGGTGTTCATTGAATAAGTATAAATAGGGGGAACAGGGGCTCTAATGCCCCCCCCCCCCGTTAGTTGATATAAATGGGATTTTCATGCAGAATTAAGTTTTCGTTCAAAATTTAGATTAGGATCATTCTGATGAAACGATTCCGTGACTGTTATTAGGTGTTCATTGAATTAGTATAAATAGGGGGAACAGGGGTTCTAATCCCCCCCCCCCCCGTTAGTTGATATAAATGGGATTTTCATGCAGAATTAAGTTTTCGTTCAAAATTTAGATTAGGATCATTCTGATGAGACGATTCCGTGACTGTTATAAGGTGTTCATTGAATAAGTATAAATAGGGGGAACAGGGGTTCTAATCCCCCCCCCCCCCGTTAGTTGATATAAATGGGATTTTCATGCAGAATTAAGTTTTCGTTCAAAATTTAGATTAGGATCATTCTGATAAGGCGATTCCGTGACTGTTATTAGGTGTTTATTGAATAAGTATAAATAGGGGGAACAGGGGCTCTAATCCCCCCCCCCCCCGTTAGTTGATATAAATGGGATTTTCATGTAGAATTAAGTTTTCGTTCAAAATTTAGATTAGGATCATTCTGATGAGACGATTCCGTGACTGTTATTAGGTGTTCATTGAATAAGTATAAATAGGGGGAACAGGGGTTCTAATCCCCCCCCCCCCGTTAGTTGATATAAATGGGATTTTCATGCAGAATTAAGTTTTCGTTCAAAATTTAGATTAGGATCATTCAGATGAGGCGATTCAGTGACTGTTATTAGGTGTTCATTGTATAAGTATAAATAGGGGGAACAGGGGTTCTAATGCCCCCCCCCCCCTTAATTTATATAAATGGGTTTTTCAAGCAGAATTTTCAGATTTCGTTCAAATCTCTGAATAGTTTTGGAAGTTTAATGGTTAAGTATAAAAGAGGGGGATAACTCCTTTTAAATTATATAAATGCTAAATGGGTTTTTATTAAGAATTATCTAATTTGCTCTGAATTTTGGATATAGATTTTTTATATGATAAAGCATGTCTTTGATAGTATAGGAGGTTCAATGATTAAGTATAAAAAAGAGGAAAGAAGAGAGCTGTTTCCCTTTCTTAATTTTTTAACGGAATTAACCCTTGAAAATATAAGGCTTTAATGTACAATTAGTATTTGTAGCCTGTGAGCTCAATGCCATCAGTTTAACTGGGCAGTATTCTTTATTTAATTAACTTCCTTGAACCAAACGGATGTTATTAAAACAAATTTAACAACATGCATTCAGTTTTTTTTTTCTTAATACAGAACTAGAGATAATATTACAAGGCTCCCAGCAGGGCCGTAGAAAAGGGTAAGCTTACCCTCCCACCTTCCTAAAATATTTTGAGCCTCCTCTTGGAAAAAAAAAATCCCAAGGTCACTAAATTAATTTATGTTCCGAAAATATAAATGAAATTTTGTTCAAAAATCCATTTAGTTTTGAGGCCTTTTCGCAGTTTTGCACAAATACTAAATTGTAGCTAAAAGAATTGTTTCAACACTCGCTCATCCTTTTGCACATATGAAGCTAGTATGGTGTTTAATATTACACTAGTTATACAATCGAATTTTTCATCGTCATATTCTTTTTTTAGCATAAAATGGAGCTATTACAAGAGTTTAATAAGAAACATAATACATTGTGAATATGCACTAATTTATCTGCATCAGAGAGAGAGAGAGAGAAAATATGAGCCCCCCCCCCCCCCCCTCTTATTATTCACCTCTAGCTACGGTCCTGGTTCTCAGCGACGTTGAAAATTTGGAAAAAAAAAATTTAAAGCTGTTCTCAAATGATAAAGGGCATCTTTATGGCATTAGTTTTAATTCATTTTTGTTTGGAACTGCAGTGTTATTCAGAAACTATGTAATCAAACTGTTTTTTCGCAAACAATTGAAAATTGTTATAATTTTCAGAAAATGGTTTCAAAGTGGGCGTGCGTTTTGAACCGAATTTTCGTGCGACTGAAGCAAAACCTCTCAAGGAAGGGCGAAAAACGTCATTGTCTCGTGATCAAAATCGCTTATAATTCAATAAGTAATTTATTGATCAAAAAATAGTAAATACAGTTCGATCCCAATTTACTTCCATAGCCAGATCTTCCAATTTTATATCTTTCCATTAAAAAATGAATCTCAAAACGTTTTGTGCTTGTTGAGAAGAACATTTGAAAATAGTTTTACCCTTTCGCCGTTCTTAGAATTTCCATATTTCTATAAAAATGTTTCTAAATGCAAGGATATGTATCTATTTTAATCTCAGTTTGATTGTATATTATTTTCTCTAATATCACTTCTTCCTAAATAAGGTTCAAAATAGAATTCTGTTTAAAATATTTTTCTCTACAGTCATTTTAATATGGTTTCTATAAACTGAAAAATCCGGGCCAGCCTTTTAAAGGGTTATATATAAGAAAAGTCAAGGAATTTACAAATATTTTCTAAAAAGTCATGGGGGAAAATGGAAAATGACGCAAAATCCATCAAATGGTCTGTGGCCAAAATAAATAAATAAAATGCGAAATTCCGCTGACGACTACCGCTAAACAATCGGAAAATTTCAAAAAGCTATCGCAGGGGAGTGAAAAAAAAAGCTAATTTTGTCAAATGATTACGGAAATAGGTAGCAAATTTCGTTGTATGCCCGCTATAGTCCAAGAGCCGACCGCACAAAACCTTATGTAATCGAGCGCCAGAAAAAATCCCTTATATTATGGAAGAGTAGTCATAGGGGAATCTAATGATCCATGTCTGCCGGAAGCGAAGTGGTGCATAAGCCAAAAATAAATACCACTAGTGGCTGACTCGTAGATTTAGCATTACGTTTTCCTGCACCCAGTTTTCCGTGTTTTCCTACATTTGATTGTACGGCAAACACAATGACGAGTGAGCCACTAGTGGTATTAATTTTTGGCTTATACACCACTTCACTTCCGGCAGGCATGGTTCATTAGATTATCCCATGATTACTGTTCATATAATAAAGGATTTTTTCTTGTGCTCGATGACTTGGGGTTTTGTGCGGTCGTGTCTTGGACTATTTAGCTCATGAAATATTTTGAGATTTGGTCAGGGAAATTGTGGCATGTTTTGCTGAGACCCAACCCTATATTGATTTATCTTTTATTAGTGTTAGAGTGGCTAATATGTTGTATAATGAAAGCGATTTTATTTTGTTGAAAAAAAAGCGTTGTTATAAAAAAAATATTAGACACTCTAACTATGGAAAACTTTTAAATTATGTTTTAAGGCTGTTTTCAACTGCTCTGGCTCAACAAGCGCAAAACGTTTTGACGCATTTACAAATTCATTTTTTAACGGAACCATATGGAATTAGAAGGTCTGACTATGGAAGCGATTTGGTATGGAATCGTGTTTTCCATTTTTGGTGAATAAATTTCCTGTTGAATTGTAAGTGATTTTGATCACGTGGACAGTTGAAAAGATTAGGTTTTGATTTTCGCCATAATAATTGTATAATATTTTTTCCGCAGAGACCATGAACTTTTTACGTTTAACAAAGGATTCTGCCCCTTTTCATACGATTTATTGTATTTTTCAGTTCCGATTTTAAGCAATTGTCCCGCTTTTTTCAACTCCCTGTTCCTCTTTTTGTAACAGTCATAGACCCTGACTATTGCATGGGAACCCGAGGCCCAAGTCCAGGGCACGAAATTTCTGAGGGGTACAAAATTTTTCATATTTCCTCTCTTTATTGACTGATTTTTCTGCAATTTCCATTAAAAATTAAATAATTGTGAGAAAAATGATATAATTAAAGATATTAATACCACGAAATGACAAGAATAATCATCAATATATGGTTTACTACAACCCATTTCACTATATAATAGAAAAAATATTTTGTGATTTTCAGAACCATTTTCCAATTTTTCTGAAAACTCAATTTTTTGAGTTGACAGTTTTCGGATAAGTGTGTAACATGTAAAAAATTAAAGAAAAAAAACTAGTATTTGTAAATCATCCAGTTTAAGAGGGCACGAAAAATAGAAAGTGCCCTGGTCACAGAAATTTGCTAGTCGGCCCCTGGTGGACATGGCAACACTAATCATAAATAAAACTTTTGCTCGATCAAAAATGTCTTTTAAAATCTTGAAGTTAAAAAAAAAAAAAAAAAAATCCCTCGTGTACCATCTGGGACCGAGGGTTATTCGGTTACACAGAGCTGCACCCAGTCTGGAACGACCCGTCAAGTTTAACAGGAACATTCATCTCGATCTTCCATAGGTTATAAATAAATCTGAATACCACCATTACTTGAGCATTTGTGGAACGGAATAGCCTTGCTTCGGCGAGGGGATTCGCATCCATACAGAAAAAGAAAAGCATTAAAAAAACAGTAAAGATTTTTGTCGGCCTCTCCTTTGATCTTCCGAAGCGTGCTATCGGGAAGAGTGCTATTCCTTTTTCTTTCTTTCTTTCTTTTTTTTTTTTTTTTTTCTTCATTTTCCATTTATTTCTTTTAAATGTTTCAGTTCATCGTGGCAACAGTAAATCGTACTGCTTACAGTATCACCCTCCGGATCAGATCGTGAAGATTTGTTAAGTAGATATTACTCTTGGGGGTATTTTATAAAGAACAACTCTCTTTAAGAGACTAATTACAGCGGTAGAATGCAGGGCACGTGTCCCAGACCCTAAAGTTACAAGGTGGCCCCAAATACACTTTTAAGAGTGTATTCGAAAAAATACTTTTCTACCTTCAACAGCTCGAAATTTTCTGATACAATTTCAGACGCATTTTTAAAGTATAAACATGAAACTTGCTGAAAGGATTTTTGAAGAGACGTATAAGGTGCCGTGTGACGTCATTTTGCGCTCAATTCATTAGAATTTGATTTATATACAATTACCTTCTCAGTATGACCCTTTTTTTCGTTCCCAGATCTCCCGCTTCGGAAAATTCGGATCAAAAGGCCAACTTTGACTGCATTTTTTGTAATATTTTCTGAATTTATCAAAAAATTGACAGACACAGCACCTTATAAAGTTTCTAAATAAGAGAATCTGCGAGTTTGATGCATTTGGAACAAAAGTGAATTAAAAAATAAATCGGAAAATAAGCAGTTTGAATCGAAATACACTTTTAGCTAAAACTAACTTACATTTACGCTGCACATTTTTTTTTTTTTTTTTTTTTTTTTTTTTTTTTTTTAACCATTTGGAAAAAAAAATATTTTTTTCGGTCTTGAGATATTTCAACCACATCTGAATCCTTCTAGTGTCCGGATTTTATTAGTCTTCTGATTAGCCCATGTTTAATGTCCAGAAATGAAATACTTTTATTGCCAGGATAACAAAAAAGCATTACAATCTACAAGAAAATTAATTACTGAAAATTAAATTGAGATATAGCTTTTAAAAAATTGCATTTAAAAGCACATTTTTTTTCTCTATACGACAGACGATGTAAAAATTGAAAATGTGCAATGTTTAGAAGTATAAAAATTTGCAGTACCGAAAATTGTGAAACTGAGATTTCATTTAAAATTTGTTTATGCTTAGTCCAGCAATATTAAAGCTTAAGGCCCCTGTCCTCGCTCGAGGAAACGCTAGCGAGCTAAGCTAATGCTATTCCAATGAGGACGCATTTTTCTAATAACTCTTTCGCATTTTGACATTTTTGAATAATTTTTTTTGCATTGGATAGCTGAGGTGCATGCCGACAGCGCACCTTTTCTACTTTTTCGATTTTGGTTGCAGATATATTTTACAAAGTTAGTTTCACTTTCAAAACCGGTTTCGAAACTGAAAGTGCTTTAAAAAAAATCTGCAACAAAAATCGAAAAAGTAAAAAATGTGCGCTGTCAGCATGCACCTCAGCTATCCAATGCAAAAAAAAAAAAAAAAAAAAAAAAAAAAAAATATTCAAAAATGTCAAAATGCGAAAGAGTTATTAGAAAAATGCTTCCTCATTGGAATAGCATTAGCTCGCGAGCGTTTCCTCGAGCGAGGACAGGGGCCTTAATCAATGGCTCAGGTAATATAGAACTCTGTTATCACGTAAACCACGTTTTGATCATCATAAAAATGATGTTTATTGTTATTATTATTATTTTTTTCAAAATAGAATTTATTTACAAGTCTAAATTCTTAGTCTTTGATAATATTATTTTTTTTCAAATGGTCGTAATTTATTAAATTCCATTACAGTCGAACCTCGTTAACATGAATCTCAAAGGGAATCAAAATGTTGTTCATGTTAAGAGTAATTCATGTTATCAGTATCAAATCTTTGTATTCGTCTTTTAGGGGACTGTGAAAACAATTCATGATAAGAGTAGTTCATGTTAAGCGTGTTCATGTTAAAGAGGTTAGACAATATTATTATTATTATTTCTTTGTTTATTTGATTGATCTAATGTAGAATTTGCCACAAATGACAAAATAATCCCAACATTTAATTGGAAAATTTCTAAATAATTAATTATTACTATAAATAACTAATTTGTTACGTGGTTTAATACATCTTTATAAATTTATTTTCTGGAACTTGATATAATGAAAATTTTTGCTCGACCTGGAAAATTGTGAAATTTATTATGGACTGTAAAAATCAGGGAAATTATTTATTAAATATTTTTCAGGAAAAGTCTGGAAAATTTGAAAAAGCTAAGAAAGAGTTAAAATCTTTTTTTAATTATATGGATTGTAAAAATGAGAGAAATTTAACATTCCTGGGGAAAAGTCAAGAAAATTTGAAAACTCCAAGAAAGAGAAAAAAAAATTGAAATTTCCAAGATTTTTTTATTATTATTATTAATTAAAGATTTGAAATTGTATCTCCGGGAAAAATTTGTCTCTTTATAAATTCAGTGAAGATTATTTCAACCGGTTTGTGCAAATAATTTTGTCTATTCTTTACAATCTTTTCATATAGAGTGTTGAATTTAGGCATTTTTCTCCGACAGGGATTTTTATGGCTTCGTGGGGGACATTATAGAGTTCCGGAGAGATTGGGGGGGGGGGGGGGGGTACTGCTCTTTTTGATCATTGAAAACACGAAATTTCAAATCCTCGGGCGGGACAACTGGTTGCTCCGGGGAGGGGGATGTTCCCTCGGGACACCCCCTGAATAACACTGCCTCCATGTAATGCAGAAATTTTCAGAATTTAGAATTCAGAAATCGAGCTCCATTGAAACTTTGTACTGTATGTTGTAAGATTGATTAGGTGTTTCAGATACTTATTTTTAAGTACTTGTTTTTGTTTTGTATATGCACATTCTCTAGATTAATTTATTGACTATTTATTACTTATATTTAAATATGACGAAGTAGTCTGTATTTAACTGTGACTGATATGACACGAATTTCATCCTGATTGGCCAAATTTGATGGAGGAAACCGATGCTAAAAGTTTGTAGCATGTAAAATGTTTAAAAATTTGTCAATGTCCAAGAATTTGTTTAATTATGTTGTAGTTGTTAGAGACTGTCCGTCCATAAATGATGCCATACTTTTAAAAAATATTTTTGTACTCCCCTCCCCCCCTTGTCACATTACTCACTTATTTATTTTTTTTTTTTCTGATTGTATAATATCTTAAACATTTGCATGTTGTAATTTCGCAATATATATTTTTAAAAATGAATATTTGCTTCATTTCATTGTTTTAAAATTTATGTATTTACCGTTTGCTAAATATAAATTTCTCCTCTCCTTTCCCCTACTTTTCTTTTTTACAAATAATGTTTGGATTGCTGATTTTCAGTTTAAAAATTTGCATATTTAGATGTTTAATTTCTAAAGTGTACACAAATTAAATATAAAGTGTTCATAAGTGACCAACAAAGAAACAAGGTGGCGGAATCCGGGCGAATACTACATCTGTTCCTTAATTGTTTTGAAATTAAATTGTGAAGTGCTACCATCTATGTAAGAATTTAATAATTATAACTAAACAATTTCTATTTATTAATAATTAAAGGAAATTGTTTTGAAGGAAATATTAAACGAAATCCTCTGCGGGATCCCCGATCACAACGCTTACCCAATTGTTTTACTGTTTAGGATGAATAATCTACAAATTTAAAGAAAGAATTATTGAAAATCATTATTATATATATTCATCATATATATTTCTAAATTTATTCCAGTATTTAAAAACTGCGTAATTGAATCTGATTTTTTTTTTTTTTTTTTCCGAAGCGAGCCGGAAAATATCTGTATTATAAAGGCCAAACGTATCTGTGCGTTACACATACGTCATTTTGCGAATGGCAACACTTTCACATGTAATTTTGGTTTTGGAATTTTTGGTATTACAAATTTTATACTTCTAAAAATTGCACATTTTCAATTTTTACACCATCGTATAGAGAAAAATATGTTTTTTTAAATGCAATTTGTTTTAAAGCTGTATCTCAATTTATTCTTGACATATTAATTTTTTTTGTAGTTTTTAGTACATATTTTGTAATTGTGACAACAGAACTATGCCATTTTTTTTTTTAATTGGTAAAAAATTAAATGTGCGCATGTAAATTATGAGAAGATGAAAATTATAACGGGTTTAGATTTCACGTGAAATTCTAAGATCGTGTCAATTGGATATATATATTTTTTTTTTTCATACGCATTTATATCAAACATAAGAGCCTCAATTGATAAATTCATCTTAATAACTGATCTTTATTATGTTTTACTTTATTATATTTTTACATATCCGATTAAAGTTTAATTTTAATAATTTGGACAACTAAGTTTATATTGAAAAAGTATTTTTTTTTTTTTTTTTTTTTTTTTTTTTTTAACTTTAGCTTTAAATAATATTTGTTTGAGAGTTAGACTGACCATTATAAGATGCATTTTTTATTGCAGCTATAATTTCATAGGTTTATTATAAATCAATGAAATAGTTCCTTCTTAAACATTTACTTTCGTCGAAATTGGACGGGTTCCATTTTGTTTTATATAAATGAATATACATTGGGGAACATTTCCGTTTTACTACCAGGTTTTGCACCCTAAAAATCGTTTGCCACCTTTGGTTTCATACATTTTGTCAATAAACTGATTGGATTATCTGGATGCTGCAATTTTGAATTTCGTTCCCATGCCAGCTTAGTATAATGTATCTCTTTTTATTCACATGAGTATTTCAAAAATGCAATAATCCTCTCTTCTGGGTGTTGGAATGCATTTATCGAATGCTCGCTCGCTTTCAACACAGAATTTGAGCTTTGCAGAAAATTTTTAAGCTCTGTTTAAAATTGGCACTCCCAACTGTTATAGGAAAGCTAGTATTGTGGGAGAAAGTGAGAAATAATTGATGATGTGTAATCGGGCTTGTGGTTCCTTGGAAGACCCTAGTGCAAGATTCTACAGATAATCTTTTCTCAGTATGTGTGGAATCCATTGTCACTCCGGTTTCTGACAACGGCGCGACTTTCGTTGTCTTCCTGTAAGAAAAAGGGGGGAAATCCATGAATAGACACTGCATCCTACTTGATTCTGTTTCTTGTCATTTTGTGGTTTCTGTACAGCAGAAGGAACAGTACTGTTGATTTATCACTCGATGCTTGGTATGTCCTAAAAAGAGATAAAAATCTTTCTGGTTAGAAGACTGATGATATATATAGATAGTATACTATTTTTAATAAAAATGCTTTTACCCTTTTTATAAGAAATTCTACCCGGCTCGATTACTGCACGGCTTGATTACCGAAAGGTATGTCAAAATATTAGCTAGGTCTCCCCCTCCCTCCTCTCTCTCGGGAAAGAATTCGAAAGGTTTCATTAGATTACCGTACGGTTACCAAGCTGATCAGAATCATTTTTTGGTTTTTTAGAAAAAAATTGGGAACATATGGTCGTATCTTCCCGCGAGCCGCCATCATGGTTCCCTATCATTTCCCACAAATTATTATTTATTATTATTATTATTATTATTATTGCAATTATTTTTATGGAAAACATAAAATAAATATTTTTAAGACTTGTGCACTCTAAAAATTCATTTTCACTTTACTCGAATATTTTTCAAAATAAATTAATAAGTATATTAAACGATTTTTGCTATTAAAAATTTGATCTATCAATTTTTGAATTTCCACAGTAGGTTGTCTTGCTTAGTTAAATATTATCTTTTGAAATGTATGATTCAATCATTAACTAGTCATTTCAGTTGCAATTTGTTAATAAGCTTAAATAATAATGTATGAGGAATAACAGGGAAACAAAATGGCGACTTGCGGGGAAATACGTCATCTAATCCAAAAATTACAGGAAATGCAATATTAAGAAATCTTTCCTAAATCATTTTATTAAATCTGGGCCCTTCTCAGCAGTGCGCCTAAGACCACGCCTTGTTAGCCTGTGCAGTAATTAGGGCCGGTGAAGGATCCGGCCTTGTCAGACCTTACACACACACACACACACACACACACACACACACACACACACACACACACACATATATATATATATATATATATATATATATACTTTTATAAATACATCCAAAGTTATTCAGACAATACCATTATATATATATATTCTTGCAGAACTGGAATTGGTTTTATTCTCTCTCTTCACGGCCCGAAATTTGCAGTGCCAGTTTTGACCCAGCCCGTATGAAAATCACTGTTTCGGCGTGGCTTGGTCCGTTTAAAGATCATTAAAACAAAGCTTAGCTCAAGATTTTTGCAAAAAACAGCTATTGTTCGCAATTTATATTTAAATTGCTATTGTCCTACAAGTAAACATAAACATTTATTTTTTTTAAAGAATATAAATTTCTCCGTTTATTTCCTTAGCGCTCCGTTGGCTCCGCTACGGAGCCGTACGTCATAAAGTACAAAAACGTGCGGAGCGCTAAGGGTTAAAATATAGCTAAATTAAAATATAGTAAAACACGTGAAAAAGAATCTGCCTGTAACAGGATCCTGTTTTAAACTGTTTAATATGTGTTGATCTATGCAATATTAATATACTTAATTAAAAAGAAAAGAATAAATAATATGTTTACAATTGCTAAGGGAACTTATCTATAGCGAATTTTTTCTTTTCTTTGAATTCCGTCTTAGAGGATTTTACTATATAGCATTTTTAAAATTTTTTTTAACACATACATGGAATATGGATTAACAATATTAATGATAAGCGAAACATTTACATACTTAAATAGACATTCATTTAAAAAAAATAAATATCGCAATCTGCGAAACTTGTATAAAAATGAAGTTATAAACATGAAAAAAAAAAGTTAAATATTTTTGGGTCCTCGTACGCGACAAATTTTTAACTAAATCTATGTAAAAATCAAAGTTTTGTAGATATTCACTCGGACTGGGCCAGTCTCGGTCCAAACTTTCAGCTGGGCAGAACTTATAATTTTTTTTACCGGGATGGGTTGGTTTCGGGCCTAAACATTTTGGCCTGAGCAGACCTCTAATGAGACGTATGTGCTCCTCTCTAAAATTTAAAATGTGCCTCAAAATGAATGTAAAACAAAACTTTTCCATTCTTCTTTCTCTCTCTCTCTCTCTCTCTTTTTTTTTTTTTTTTTTTTTTTTTTTTTTTTTGAGGGTTTTACAGTGCAAGATAATGATCACAATACTTAAAGATTTTATCAAATCGAGAAACCTGGTTGTGATTAAAAAAAAAAAAAAAAAAAAAAAAAAAAAAAACTGTTAACCAATGAACTGTCAATCTTTCCACCTTAGATTACGTGAGGCCTTTTTTTCAAGGGTTTTTTTTTTTTTTTTTTTTTTTTTTTTTTTTTTTTTTATCCGGGCAGATTTTTTCCCGCCTACCTAACCAATCATATCATATAGCATTCTGGTTATATAGCAGTGTTGAATTCAGGGAGTGGTCCGGGGTGGAACCCCCTGATCTATCAAATGTTCTCCCCCCCCCCCCCGAAAAATTTTAGTTTTGAATTTTCTATAGTAAAAAAGTGTAATCCCCCCGGAAGGCTATTGTGTGCCCCCCTCCCCTGGAGCCACAGAAGTCCGTCTCGGAGAAAAGTGTCTGAATTCAACATTGTTATATAGAATCCACCCGCTTAACTGAACATACAAAAATTGCATACACTGTAAAAACACACTATCCAAAATATGTAGGGGAACATAAAAAAAAAAAAAGCTATTTAAAGAAATATATGTGACTCAGCTAAGTCATTCCGGGGAATAATATTCGTAGTATTGATGGGTTTCTGTTTTCTATGTATGTAGAATTTAGAAAATTTTACCCTAGTGAAAAGGAAAACTCCAAAATTATACCGTGTTTCCTTTAATTTCAGAGGTTAAGGGTGTATTCGAAAAAACGCTTTTCCACCTTCAACAGCTCGAAACTTTCCGATACAATTTCAGACACATTTTTAAAAGTAGAAACATGAAACTTGCTGAGGGGATTTTTGAAAAGACCTATAAGGTGCCGTGAGATGTCATTTTACGCTCAATTAATTAGAATTTGATTTATAAACAATTATCTTCTCAGTACGACCCGTTTTTTCGTCCACAGACCTCCCGCTTCAGAAAAATCGGTTCAAAATGCCGTTTTGATTGCTTTTTTTTTTTTTGCAATATTTTCTGCATTTATCAAAGAATTGGCGATTACGGCATCTTGAGAAGTTTCTAAATAAGAGAATCTGCGAGTTTGATGAATTTGAGGGTAAAAGTGAATTCAAAAATAAATCTTAAAATAAGCAGTTTGAATCGAAATACACCCTATGAGCACTGACCGAAGCAATTCTAAGGAGGGGTATTAATTTTCGGAGAAATTTCCGTGTTAATTCCAAGATTGATGGTAAATAAACGAACTTTTACGTTCAATCATACATTTTCTGTTAGTTTTAGTTATTTTAAGTTACCTAATAAAAATAAGTTTTACTGTTTGCTTTCAAAATTATCGAAGATTAAGAAAGTGTAGTTAAAATTTCAAAACGCAAGGAAAATCCATGGTCTTAGTGGCCATTTTAATTCTGTCAACCCCCCCCCCCTCCTTTTTCCCATTTTTAGGCTGTTTTTAACTGGTTTTGCTCATCATAGATAGAATTTTTTTTTTTCTCTCTCAATTATCTGATTACCCTAATGTACATTGCAAAGCATTTGTACCAGTTCTTATAGGTGCATTCATGATCAGATAATGTGTTCCTGGGATAGTTAATAACTTAATTAAAAGTGCATGTGCGTGAAATGATGTTAGAAATGCACGAGGGAGGAAGGGGGGTATCCTGCTCGTGCCATTATTGCCAGCGGAAGTGTATCCCCCGCGATAAAATGAAGGATGTGGTGCAGTTGGAACCGCACGCAGAGAGATGTGGCTTTCTGGCTAATTACCGGAAACAATTAAAGATGGATGGCATACGCCAATCTCACTTTTCGCACTCCGTTACACTCACTCCAAAAAGTATTATGGGACACGGCAAAAAAATGAAATGTTCAATGATACAGAAGAAGGTGAACAAACAAGTTGGAAATAGTATGCCAAATGTGGCAAATGACGTACTATTCGTAATATAATTAGATTTATAAATGTTCAGATTTTAGTGCAATAGCATAAGACTTAAGATTGTGGATTAAGACTCCTGTCACTGCAAGCGAAGACACTCGCGAGCTAACGCTATTTTTATTTTATTTATCTATTTATTTGAATTTGATAGCTGAGGTCCATCTCTACATCGCTCCTTTTTCATTTTTTCGATTTTGTTTACAGATATTTTTCAGAATGACATTTTCATTTTCGGAACAGGTTTTGAAAATGAAGGTATCATTTAAAAAAATATCAGCAACAAGAAAAAAAAAAAAAAGTAGAGAGGGAACCTCAAGTATCCAATGAAAATAAATAAATAAATAAATAAAATAAAATAAAACGAAATAAAATTAAAATTAAAATTAAAATGTTGAAATGCAAACGCTTTATCATAAAATAACCCCTCCCTACCATAAGCATTAGCTAAATGAGTGTCTTCGCTTGCAAGGCCAGGAGCCTAAACCATAGATTGTCTGATTTAACAGGATCTCGGTTTTTCTTATTTCTGTAATTTTACATACGACTTAAGGGTGTATTTCGATTCAAACTGCTTATTTTCCGATTTTTTAAAAATTCACTTTCACCCTCAAACTCATCAAACTCGCAGATTCTCTTATTTAGAAACTTCTCAAGGTGCCGTAATCGCCGATTCTTTGATAAATGCAGAAAATATTGAAAAAAAAAAAAAAAAAAAAAAAAAAAAAAAAAAAAAAAACGGCATTTTGAACCGATTTTTCTGAAGCGGGAGGTCTGTGGACGAAAAAACGGGTCGTACTGAGAAGATAATTGTTTATAAATCAAATTCTAATCAATTGAGTGTAAAATGACATCTCACGGCAGCTTATAGGTCTTTTCAAAATTCCCCTGAGCAAGTTTCATGTTTCTACTTTTAAAAATGTGTCTGAAATTGTATCGGAAAGTTTCGAGCTGTTTAAGGTGGAAAAGCGTTTTTTCGAATACACCCTTAAGATAATGGATTTTCCATAGAGCCTTTGTAAAACAGAATTTCTATCTAACCGTTTAGAATCAATTACTTATTGCGTTTTAACATTCGTCAAATGTGGCGCATTCTTACATAATTAGTTTTATAAATATTCAGATATTGGTGCAATAGCTGTTGCTCTCTTATACAAAAATGCATACCTACAGAATTCATTACTATTCTATACATTCAATTCAGTAATATGGGGATAATAAGATTCCATCTTAAGTACATGTCCGCCATTATCAATTATGATTTTTTTTCGATCCTTCGTCGAAATTCGTGTTTTTTTTTCTGCGATATTTTGATGAAATTGGCGATTTTTTCTACGAACGACTGACGGAATTGATTCTTTCGGCGACCATTTGTCGAAATTCGCGATATTTTTCTTTAATATTTTTTATATACGAATTTCCGAACTAATGATCGATTTTTATTTTTATTTATTTATTTATTTATTTTTTTTTTTAATTTTTGGAACCGAATGCCATAAATTTACAAAACAGAATCCCTGTATTTTCAGTGTAAGGGAAAATTAACAGGGCTGACTACTGAAATGATTAGAATTCGAATAATATTTTCAAGTTTTTTGATAAATATTCGTAATTCGTAATTAAAAAAATTTTCTTTTTTTGAGCGTTCGTAATTATATAAATACGTAGCACCTATAGTCGTCGTTTAGTCCGTCTGTCTGTCTGTCCATCCGCGTATAACAACGTAAAAACTACCCAATCGAATCGTTTGAAATTTAAAATATATAATTTTTGCACAATTTTGTCGCGTCATTTCGAATTTTATGAAAATCGGATG
Organism: Maratus speculifer; assembly: GCA_964019185.1. NCBI lineage: Eukaryota > Metazoa > Arthropoda > Arachnida > Araneae > Salticidae > Maratus > Maratus speculifer. Next base: position 207,633,860 of record OZ025296.1, read on the forward strand.
CATAGTTCAATTACAGGGGCAATCAAAAGTATTCCGTTACATTACGGCCAATGGAAAAAAAAATAGTTTCAAGTGCATTTTAATGATGTTACACTCTTTCGAATATAATAAAATTCATATGCATCTATAAATTATATACTGGGTGTTTTTTAATTGGCGCTATTCAGAGCCGCCGGTAGCTCGTTCTAATAACTGGAATGACACACAATTTTATAAATGGACAAAGAAAACCATGGGGAAAAAGATTCCAACAAAAATAAATAAATAAAAAATAGTTCAAATCACCGCCGATAGCGGGAAATTTGGTGCTGTGCATTTAAAGAAAATATCAGAAACAGACAAAATTAATATTTTGGATAAAATGCCATGTTTTATTCATTATATTCATTTTCCCGATGAGGAATTCGACCACATTCTATGTGACCACCATTTCCTTGCACCCCACCTTGGATTCTTTGTACAACACTTTCGACAGCCGAGCATAACATGTCACACGGAAGAATCCTTACTGGTCATTGAAACTATTTTTTTCTTGGAGTCTTTTTTCCCTTGGTTTCATTAGTCCCCTTATAAATTTTAAAGCAGTTCCAGTTATTATAATTAACTACAAGAGACTTCTAAATATAGCGTCAGTTAAAAAAAAAAAAAAAAAAAAAAAAAAAAAAACACTCTGTACTAAAATATGCATTTTGTACAATCTGTAGAGCAAAGGATATTGGTTGTTAATTTATAGGGCCACACAAAAGTATTCTGTTACTTAATGGTATAGGAAGAAACATTGTTTGAAACGCCTTTTAATTAGATTAAACCAGTGTTCTCGCTGGCTTTTGACAGACGTTAGTAATTTGGCTAATTAAAAATAAAAAACATTCGCCAAATGAAAAAAGTATTAGCAAAATAGATTCGCCGTGTAGCACAAAAAAAAAAAAAAAAAAAAAAAAAAAAATCTTTAATGTACTCTTTTTTTCAATATGTTCTAAAGTAACCTAAGTTTTTATTACTTCGATGATCTAATTTCAACTATCTGCTATGCATATGCATGAAAAATGAAAAAGAAAAGAAAGGAAAAATTGAGCACTCGCAATTTGGCGAATCTAATCGCTTGTTTACTCGCCAAATGAAGAATTTAGTCGCAATTTGGCGCAACAGCGAGCGACAGTGAGAACTTTGGATTAAACTATTTCACATTTTATGAAATTGATGTACGTTTCTGAGGTTTGCTAAAGGTCACTTTGTGTATAATAGAAAGCAGATAGTATTTACAAGGACACACAAAAGATTTCAGAAACATACTTATGCAGTATCTGAAGTACTGTATACTATTACACCAAAATCTGAATATTTTTAAAATTTCGTTATAGTACGAATACGAATGCACTTTATTTGCTATGTTTGACGTGCATTTTCCAACTTGTTTTAATTTACCAAAGATTTCTTATTGATATTAACTTTATTGGACAATGATTACAAAGACATGTCAAAATGCGTGTGCGGCACATCTGTACAAAACAAACACCTCCAAGAAACTCTACTCCTCGTGTAAGAATAATAGAGTATGAAATTACACACCACGCGTTTACATCACCCCACATTTCAGTCAACATGCGCACACTGCTGACTCAGCTGTCACTGCAGGAAAATGTACTCAATGTTATAACATCCTGTATGTCTGAAGTTTAGTTATTGCTATGGCTCCTCTTCCACTTCAATTTAGCTATTTACTTGTTCCCGTATGAAACATTAACTGTCGTCTGGTTGACTTCTGTATTCGAGGGGCACCTAACGTTTTTTGGGGGGTTTAAACAAAAATCTTGGCCGTATCTGTTTGATATTTATTTAGGCTGGAATACTACTCATTCGTTTACAAATTTAGGTTATAAGTATACCGGCCAGCATGTCTGTTTAGAAAGCTTTACAATTTGCACCACATGCCATTAACGAGAAAGAAAAATCTTGATCAGATTATAAAACATTTTCCGACATTGTCAGAATATAGACAATTCATATTTTTATTTTTATCTTATTTTTATCTTAAAACCGATTTTTTACGACTATTGCCCAAAGGCGTTAATATATTCAGATTCTTTTGTACAGTACTTTTTTGTACTCCGTAAATGATAGATTATATAGCTCCTCTTCTATTCCAACTTAGTTAATTACTGTTTCCTTATGAAATATTACTGTCGTATCAGTAACAGTGTAACTAAAAATTTAACAAATAATCGATTTTTGTTTTTAATTAAAAAATGAAATCTTGTTTACTTGAGACTATTTTGATGCGTCATTGTTACCATATACGGCAGTTATATCTCGAAATAGTGTGAATTTTATTAATACAACCAGTGCACTTTTCTACACAAAATGAAAACTTTAAACAGCTTTTTTTTTTTTTTTCCACGCTCCTATTTTCTTTAAAGGCTCCACCAGTGGCCGAGGGGTTCTGCTCTAGTAACTGGTAGATGACAGGTAATGGGTTCGAACTCAGTCGCGGCCGTCGGCTTAATCGCTCGGAGTTTTCCGTGGTTTTCTTCAAATCTTAGATTTCATAAAGACGGGGTGGGTTCCCTTAGAAAATATCCCCCATGCAAGGCATCTTCTCTTAGGGCCTATATCCCTAGTTTTCATAATTGGCCGTCATAAATAAAACCAATAGCCAACCTATTTTTTTTTTTTACTTTCATGTATTAAAGATACCGAGGATTTTCTTTTGCATTTGAGACAAAGATTTAACTATTTTGATACCTCAATGTTACCTATACGTTAATTATATCACGAAATATTATAAGTTTCATTAATACAACCAGTGCAGTTTTCCACACAAAAGGAAAACTTTAAACAAGCTTTCGTTCCATCTTCCTATTTTCTTCACTTTTATGTTTTAAAAAATGCCAAGGATTTTTTTATATTTGAGATAGCGATTTAAAGTATTTGTTCCATGTAGGCAGACGATACCGTGCTACCTATAATTAAAATCTCAGTGTACAGAAAGTGAAAAGAAGTGAAGTGTTTTTATATTATTATTCCAAAGTTGTGTTTGAGAAATGTGCAGACGATAATGCAGCAGTGAGCTGCGAGTGAGTGTTATTCTTTTAATAAAGTGTTTTTTAAAGAACCAGTGCATATGGAATAATTTGTGTAGTGTGTGCATTTAATAATTAACATGGACCACATGTAAAATAAATGCACACACTACACAAATTATTCCATAGGCACTGATTATATTAAAAAACACTTTATTAAAAGAATAACACTCACTCGCAGCTCACTGCTGCATTATCGTCTGCACATTTCTCAAACACAACTTTGGAATAATAATATAAAAACACTTCACTTCTTTTCACTTTCTGTACACTGAGATTTTAATTATAGGTAGCACGGTATCGTCTGCCTACATGGAACATACCGGCCCCCATTGACATGTTTCACATTCAATAATAACTCTTTTTTTTACCAAGTACACTAATTACACAAATAAATACAAAAGGTCACTATATATGTTTACTCAAATATAAAAATTGAAAGAAAAAACAATATAACACTCACACATATACATATATATTTATCTTTTTTTTTTTTTTTTTTTTTTTTTTTTTTTTTAAGTACTATGGTTTTCAGGCATAGGAAAATACATAATTTACTAATCGATCTTTTAAAAATTCCATTCTGAGTTTTTACCTGAACTACGCGAAATTTCTCACCATTACCGTAATATACTTCAATAATTCTGCCTAATGGCCACATATTGTTTGGTGTATTTTCCTCTATTAACAACACTAGATCTCCTATTTTTACATTATCCTTTTCAATTCTCCACTTACCAAATCTTACAATTAATTTCAATTATTTATTAAATTAAATAGAACTTTAACTTTAATTTTTTAACAATTGATAAATAAACTTTTTAGCCTTTGCTTTAAATATCATTTAAACTTTAGTGCTAAGCAGAAATATTAGAAAGGAGATAAAAGTGATAAGAACTGCTAGTATCCTACTGATGTTAAATCCTATCAAAACCCCCTCTTAACACTTTTATCTAGAAAGGAGAAGCGACTACAAGAATATTAAAATAGACCACTATAGTTTTAATCCTCTTAAGGACAGCCTAACACACTAGTGCATCCTGACGATGTCCATATTTAGAACAAAAAAGGATAACATCTTAAAAAAGACCATTATCTTAACAGCCCTTAATCACCTGTACACTAACTCCAAATATATTAATAAATCTTTTAAAAAGACACAATAATCGGGAATAAACAATAAAATTACCCAAAATTCCAGCTCAGCCTAACACCCAAAATATTCAAATATATTTATACACAAAATAAAAACTTTTATATGATATTTACACACATCAAAAAACAACTTTTACCAGGTAGGTAGTCACTTAAAATTACTCTCATACCAACAAGATCCACTCGATCTGGCTCCTAGGTTTTAAAACATATTCAAAAATATTGATATATACTGCATTTATATACCTTATACACACTTGAAAAAACCCTACATATATTTCAACAAGAACACAGCATGTCAATATCTTACACTTATTAAACTTTTTCAATATTGTAATATTCATTAAACAATCTTCAAAGTCCATAATAGGAAGAAATTTCAATTATCATATACATTAATAATATATCTTACACAATTAACTGTTTTAAACAATATAAAAATATTATTTTCACATATTGAATAAATAGATCAAAAATCTTTAATATTCAATTATAAAATTTAAGAATAGTGGAACCCCATGATTAAAATCAAAGGTAACCAAATCTCATTTTTACAACATACAAACTTCCCGGTCTGGCATCAACACATGACTCCATTCTCAAAAATAATCCTATCCTTCACAGCAGCCAATTTCCAATAAAAACGAAGTTTCAGTTACAATATCTCCTAAGAATCCGGAAGACACATATAATTAAATTGGTACATAACATTCATACAACTTTCAGCGCCGTGTACACCCGGCTACCCTTTCACTCTCTCCCAATTTGCCTGGGTCCTAGGTCTTCATACCTCACTCTCTCGAAAAACACAAAATCACATAGGCAAGAGTTGTAGCACGGATACAGAACACTTGAATTCAGACAATCACAAATAAACCTCAAATAATAAACTATTGTTTCCATACTTAACATATTAGGACAGATCAACCAATGTTGACACCAAGACCATAGAAACTCCTTATTGCCGAGAAATACTCCACCAGTACAAAAATACTTTCACAAAAATTAGACTCTTCTCACAAGCCCTAAAACTTACACAGCTGACTGAATATATTATCACATGATTGTTTCTGTCACTCAGCGAAGAGCAAAGTTAACATCTGAAAATCAATCCCCCTCCACTAAACACAGAAACATTTAGCAAATTTAACATCAGTTTTCAAAACAAAAATTTTCATTCCGAAAAATCTCCATTAAATAGGGTTCTTTCGCTCTTACCCTACAACATCGTTCCCCCAAACTATTGCTCTTATATTCACTGGAGATTGAATTTTATCTGACCAAGTCTAACTCATTTAGAAAACTTGACAAGCCAGCTGAAAGATGTTTCTTCCACATTCAGGAGACAGTTCTAACAACTTCAAAAAATGCAATCCTACAGTTGAATCTAACACAAAATATTTAAATCTGTTCTATTACATTAATATAACAAAAACTTTATTAATTTATTTCCATATCTATTTCATCATTTTACAATTGCTTAAACTCAATACCAAAAAAAAGAAAAAAAAAATCCGCAAAAAGATCCATCAACTCAATCAAAAAATGGATCAGATATTCAAAGACTCCTTCATCAAAAGAGTTGAATTTTTAGCCTTACACGTGATCAACTTTCAACTTCCACTTAACAAAAATCAACTTTAAAAATTATTTCTCAAATTAGCACTGAGCAGGCATGACACTAAACAACTGCAAAAAATCATTTAACCAAAACTCCATAGCAAAAGTTTCCAAATTCTGATTACACCAAACTTGCTTAAACCATACTCCACTATGACAACTACCCATCAACCAACAGAAAAACTTCAGCGGATCTTCAAGCTTTCGTGGGGTGGTCATACACTATTCACTTAAGATATCCAACGCAGAAAATTCTACATTTCTGTTCACCAGAGAGAGTAACTAAACAATTTAAATTTTTAAATATACTGATCCCTAGAATATGCTATTCTCAAAAGACATGACAATTGTACTGCCCACAACGGAAAACCTATAACAACAACAGCAAGCTATTCACAGAGAACTTAATGTATATATTCAATACTTATTCTAATTTAATCTTTCCAATTTGGTTATCTGTGTAGCACCAAGTTTCGGGATAATGCCTTTCACATTTCCCAAAATGGGAAGTATCTATTGCTATTTTTGTGATTTATATTCAAAAGATATTGCACAATTACAGAAAAACTACATACTAAATCAACTATATTTAAAACAGAAATAAACAAACATTAATTATTCATTTTATCTGTAAAAATAAATCATATTTAATACATGTTTCATTTAATATTTGCATACACATTTAACAGGACAAAAATAAATGTACCAGACCAAACTCGAAAATCCTAACACTTAAAATGGTGGATCTCTTCCATGGCTCTAAAACTCTAAATGAACTCTAAAACTCTAAATCAACTCTTAAACTCTAAATCAATTCTTAAACTCTAAAACTCTAAGAAAAGAATCTGTAAAACCTATTGTAAAAATTAATATTTTTATGAGAACTCAGAAAAAGAAAAGAAATATTTATCTCCGATTATAGATTATATGCACTAAATCAATGACTGGTGTAAAGTAAATAATAAAATTCATCCAGTAAATAAAAATTCAAATTTATTTAGAATATTCTGTACTTAATATACCAAAATTTTCGTGAGATCATGTTTCCCTAAATCTAACACTAATAATCAAGAAACCTTCCATACTGAAAAAAATGTACTTGATTTTTTAAAACATAATATGCTAAACTTTAAGATTATATATTAAAATAATACCAAACTTTTAAACTAAAAAGAATAGGACATAAACTCCAGTAAATCAGCAAGATCAAGTAAACCTCTGGAGCCATGTCACAAAACAAAATTTAAAATATTAAATTACTCAAAAATATCTATAAACTTACATTAATAATTCATAAATCTCCGCCCCTAGACAGCACCAAAAACTAATTTCCTACCATTTAAGCACCGTATAAGTTTTTTTAAAACTTTAAATTTATTAAAAATTTTAAATATATAAAAGAGTCTATTAAAACATTACACACTTTATTCAAAGTTCAAATATACTCTCAAATCTTATATTTTTCAAAAATCCTCAAATGCAGGCCTGTTAATTAAAAAAAAAATATATATATAGATAGATGTAACAATTTTTAACTTCATTATACTTAAACTTCAAAATTAAATTTAACAGTTTAAATTTAAAAATATAGCAAAACTATTAAGGTTTTAACACTTCATTTTTAATAAATATCACTATATAATAATTTTCACATAAACTACTTAAAAATTTATCCATTTAATTATTTTCTATTAAACTAAAGAAAATCATTTCATTTTCAATAAAAATAATTTTAAAAATTTCACTTTTACTGCAGAAGTCCTCCATCACACAAAGTACCAGAACCTGTAGTTCTGTCGAGAAAATATGCAAAAACGTCATGGCCAAGTAGATTCCCAGTTTATCAGAGCTCTTGAAGGTATGCAGGATACAGTCTGTCACAACTAAGTCCACGATTCCTTGGAACAAAAGCTCATTCATAAACTCATTTCAAGCACTGTAGATCACAGTTCGTGATCCAAACAAAAACTCATCAGAATGAAGTCCTTTCAGGCACCATAAGGCATCACAGCAAAAAGTCCAACTGGGCAAAGTCGTCATAGCCTATGTAGAGCACAGATGAAGAAAAACAAAGCTGAAAGGTTCTTGTGAGCATTCAGGGCAATCAAACTTTCATACTGCCCACACATTTCACTTGCTGCACTATGACATTCACGACAAAAATGCATAAACTCCAATATTTAGGACGCAGACCATACTCAGGTCTTATCGTCGTTCTTCACACTAATAAAATAAAACCTGCACTGTCTCTCTAGAGGCGATAAACTTTTTAAAAAATCAGCACAGTTCCTCTTATCATATCCCACGAAAACAGACTGAAAACTTTATTCTCTCAATGTGCAAAAAGTCCATGTCTTAATCACACAATAATTTAAACAGTTAATCTTCAGATTTAAGCAACATATGGCTTCTTTAATTTTAATTGGCAAAGTCGTTTCAAAGAAAATTTTCACAAAATATGAAGAGCAGCATCTAAACTTCTGACTGGTTCCAAAAAGCATAGTTCCAAAAAAAATTTCGAGCGATTGGTATAAAAAAAATTTGTCAAAATATTCATTAACTCTTAAAACAATATCTTCTTAGACACACTTCATTTATTTGAGCATAACACTTCACTAATTTAAGCAGAATATTATTCGACGAATCTCACAATGAATGTTTCAGAAAACACCTTTATAGAACTCTTAATATCACATCAGCACATAGTTAATTCGAAGATTATTTACTCACATAAATAATTATTTTCACCTCACGCAAATTACAGTAATACTGAAAAATTGAACTCAGCCTAGCTGCAAATTGAACGTAACTTTCCGACGGTAATTTTTGCGCACTCTTGAAATTGTTTAAACATTCTTGTGCAGTAGGTTGAAATTCCCTTAACACTATATTTTTCAATTTATCATAACTAATCAACTCTTCCTCTGATAAATAGATCATTAAATTGCTCGCTTTTTCGCCGAGAATATTTAACAGAATTTCGGCCATAAACTCTTCAGGTACATTTTTAGTTCGAAACGCTTTCTCAAGAGATTGAAAAAAAAGATTAAATGACTCAGCTCTCGTTGGTAAAGGAATAGTTAAAGTTTTAATACTTTTAATAAAACTTTCCAAGTTATTGTTCCCTATTTCCGTTTCCGATTTTTCTGTTACGGACGGCAAATTTTCCCGAGATTCTTTACGCAATTTGGCTATTTCTAATTCTTTCTCTAACTGAGCTAGTTTAATTTTTTCAAATTCCGAATTTTGGGATGGTTCTTTACGAATATTTGCTAATTCTAACTCTTTTTCTAATTGCGCTAATTTAATTTTTTCTAATTCTAATTTTGTTTTCTCAGTTTCTGTTCGTGATTTATACTCCTCAACAACCGAATTAACGATGCTTTTTAATAACTGCTCATTTGAGTAATATTCACTATTCTCTATAATATTTCTTAAATCAATAATTTTACTACTTTCAGGAGCAGTTAAACCCAATTCCTCAACTACAAGCTTAAGCTCGTGTTTATTTAGATTATCAATAACAGACATAATTTAATCAAAATAAACTAAAAAATTGCTCTTACCTTACTCAAATCGCTGCGAAATTCCGAGGAAGACTCATTATAATTCTTAAATTGATCATCTTAAACACAATAGTATTTTTGTACACGCTTTTAACACTTTCCAACAAAGTTGAAAAGTGCTTTTGTATTGGGTTTGTCTGTCCGTCTGTCCGCGCTCTAACTCTCGTAAATATACTTCGATAGCCATGAAATTTATTGCTGTATATCGCTCGTCAAGTGGCATTTCTGTGCTATTATTTATACATTTTCCACAATATCTATATCACAAGAACTGATGCAGGGATTTTTTATAAAACTTTAGATTCACTTTGTCCTTGATATAATTTGGTGCTGAGAACGTGTTGGTGTAAATTGATTAATAGGTGGCGGGAGTTTGTTCAGGGTCCGATTACTCACTAAAGCTATGGGAAGCACACAGTCATTTCAGGGCCGTCTTTCATTCGAAAAGAATCTCCTAAATTCGACATACACGGAAACTGACCAGTGATACAATATTATTCAAATTTGCTACAAAAATTATATTATTGGACTTTCTTGATATTGATTTGTTGAACAATAATATTGCCTGGTAAATTGATGATTTTAGTTTATTGGACAAACTGGGGAATTGTGATCATGACTGGTCTATTACATGAAAAAATAATTTATTATAAAAAAGTATTTTTATTAAACACTTTTAACATACATAATATATAAAGGAGTAAATAATTTGAAAATAAATTAGATAGAATTTTAGAATGGAATTAATATAAAATTTAGGATTTCCTGTTTTCTTGGACCCCTTCAAAAATTTTTAAGAGAAGCTCGTACTGTTTCGGTAATTAGAGCCTCGCTATGCTGCATTATTTCTGATTATCGCAATAGATTTATCTCAAGAACTAAAGCACGAATTTTTATCCAAACTCAGATTCAGTTAGTCCATAATATAGATTAATGTTATTTAGCTTTTGGTGTAAATTGCCCTACAGGTAGCACTGCTATGCTGCATTTTTCACGATTTAGCAATAGCTGTATTTCAAGAACTAGTGCATGGATTTTCATCAAACTTCAAATTCAGTTAGTACCTGGAAAAAAATTGATCCTGATTCGTTTTTGGTGTACATCAGCCAAAGGTGGCGCTGTTATACAAAATTTTTAAAGATTTCTGCAATATCTCTATCTCAGAAACTAATGCATTGATTCGCATCAAACTACAGATTCAATTAAAAGTTGACTTCAGTTATTGCTGACTAGATTTTCTTGTAAATCAAATAACCGGTGGCACTGCTATGCTGCATTTTTCAGAAGTATGGACATGTATGAGATAAAACAAAGTTTTGAAAGCTACATCTGACTAGTTTTTTACTTTCTTCTATCTTTACAAGAAAAAAATATTGTATTCGTAAAAATTTTCGAATTCGGGTTTTTTTTTACAGATTTGCACTCTTTAGAGGTCAGAGAACTCGAAAAACATGTTTTTACAAAATGTCTGTCTGTGAGTCTGTTCGTCCGTCTGTATCTATGTGACACAAATTTTGTGGGCTCTCTGTCTCAAGAACAAATGCACGTAATTTAATGAACATTTATATTAAGTTAGTCTCTGATATAAGATTGGTGTAAATCGCTCAACAGGTGGCGCTGCTATGCAGCATATTTCAAGATTTCGCAATAGTTTGATCTCCAAAACTGAAGCACGGATTTTCATCATACTTCAAATTCAGTTGATCCTTGACTTAAATTGACGTTTTCTGCCTTTTGGTATAAATCACTCAACAGATAATGCTGTAGTGCTGCATTTTTTTTTTTTTTTTTTTTTTTTTTTTTTTCGATTTCAGCAATAGCTCCATCTCAAGAATTAATGCACAGATTTTCATCAAACTATAGATTCAGTTAGATGTTGACATAAGTTGTTACAGATTAGATTTCATTGTAAATCACCCAAGAAGTGGCGCTGCTATATTGCATTTTGCATGATTTACGTGATTTTAGCTATAGTCATTACCTCAAGAATTAATGCACGGAATTGCACATCATTAAAATATCTATGATGAACATTCGATTGCCATTAAATTTTTACATTAAGATAGTGATATTTGAAGTAAGTAACATGTATGAGAAGAAAATTTTGAGGTTGCCACGTTCTACTAGTTTACACTGTTAAAACGAAAGGTTGGATTTAGCTTCTCAGGAAAGAGCTGTAATTTATTGGATCGTGAATGAGTTATTTTTTAAACGTTTTACTCATCTTGGTTTAAATTGCTTATTTAAATTACTCATCTTGACTTAAATTGCTTAAAATCAACTCGTTAACTCGAGTTGTTTCAACTCATAACGAGAAGCTGGCATTCATCAGATCGTGAGATGATTAGATTTTGGCTCAGCTTGAGTTATTTTGTGGTTGAGTTAATTATGATTCTTTTTTACTTTCTTCTAGCTTTAGAAGGAAAAAGTGTTGGATTCGTGAAAATTTTCGAAACATTTTGTGACAATTTCCAGTTTTCGACGGATTTACACGTTTTAGGGGTCAGAGAATCTTAAAAACATGTTTTTACAAAATGTCTAAATGTGAATCTGTCTGTCTGTATGTATGTGACACAAATTTTGTGGCCGCTCTACCTCAAGAATTAATGCATGGAATTTAATAAAAAATTATGTTGAGTTATTTCCATAAATAAATTGGTGCTGATTAGCTTTTGGTATAAATAGTTCAACAGATGACGCTGCTGTGCAGTATTTTCCCCGTTTACCGTATTAGTTCAATCTCCAGAGAGAGCTAATGCACGTATTTTCACCAATCTTCAGATTCAGTTAATCCTTGATATGAATTGACGTTTTCTACATTTTGGTATAAATCGCTCAACAGATCGTGCTGCTATGCTGCATATTTTGCAATTTCCGGAATAGCTCTGAGAAAGTGCTAATGCAGGTACTATCTTCCATTACTTACATTTATCTTTACTGATTACATATATACACAACTACAACAACTTTCAGTAAATAGAATATAGAGAGGATTTTTTTTTTCAAGAAATGAATCTTCCACAATTCTAATCCATATTACACCATTTATTTATTTATTTATTTATTTATTATTTACCGTTTTCTGTTGTTTGCGAAATGCTTATTAATCCTATACAAAGATAAAAATATTCTTTTAAATCATTATAATTTAAATGATGATAAAAGAAAAAAAAACGCTATAGGTGGAACTGTATTGACTTAAATTATTTTAGTTCGTGAAAATTTTGAAATTCAGTTAAACGCAACATAAAAAAAAAAAAAAAAAAAAAAAGAAAATCATTAAAAACTGAAAATGCACTGCTCTGAAACACCAGTTGAAATCGATTGACTTTTGGTGACAAACAAATAATAATAATAAAAGTAATGTACAGCTCCTATTCAAAATAGAATAATAATAATAATTTTTTTTTTTTTTTTTTTTTTTTTTTTTTTTTTTACATATTGAAAATATCGTTTGGTAATTTAATGTCTTTTAATGCAAATAAGTAAACGATATTTTTATTAAGAGCTTATTGATGATTAAACTTATTTATTATCTTAAAATTAATATTACTTTTGAAAAGATAAATTGAAAAAGAAATATTTTGAAAAATCAAAATATTAGAATATATATTCAAGTGGTTCAAAATATTAGAATAATTCTTATTAATTCTTTTTTAATTATCGCCATTTTATAACTGGTGGCATCATTGATTAAATTCAAACGATTTTATTTAAAATCAGTATTCTTTTTGTAGTTTGCTTGCTTTTTCGTCTTAACCCTTTCGGGATTGGTGTACTACTAATAGTACATTATCTTTCATCTAACATATTTTCCCAGTATTTAGTATTGTTTTCAAAGAGCCTCATATTCTATTTTAAAGACTCCTCTTGAAAGCGTGTATTTGATTTTTTCACAAAAAGATAGCCCAACAAGTCCAGGAACACTCATTCAAGATGGATAAAACTTCGAATTCATGTCAAGCAGGCAATTTTTTTGAATTTCCTCTCATTATTGATATTATAAATAATTATAATTATTATTTGAAAATATTTTTGTAAAATAAGTTATTGTATCTAATGTTTGATACAATTTTTGTAATCAAAAACATTGAAAAGTTATGATTTATCAATATTTGAATATGTGTTCTATTAGTAGCACAGTGGTCTTTAAACGAATTAATTTTGCTAAAATATGCACATTGTATTTATTAATTTTTAGAAATGAAATTTGTAGTAACTTAAGTTGAGTATTTTTGTTTTATAACAATATTCCTTATTCATTTTGTCATATAATAGTATTATGCAATATTATTAGCTCACAATTAGTTTAGAAAAAAAAAAGTTGAAAACGCTGGCTTTTAAAAATCAAATTACAATCTCTCTGAAACCTGGTTTTCCAAGTAATTCATCCACCATGGCTATTTCTTATAAAAGAAAAAAAGTTGAAACCATCACTTCGCGCAATTGAGGATGTAAGACATGATAATACTGGCCGTATGACAGGGAGAAGCAAGATGCAACAAAGGTGCAAATTAGGAGGATGTAACTTTAGAAAAACATCTTTTTCTGAAAAATACAACGTCTACTTATGCTTGCTTCCATGGTGACAAAAATTGCTTCAAAACTTTTCACACCAAATAAGAGGGGTCACCAGAATATACCAACAAATAAAAATTTTATTTTTATTTTTTTTGCAATTTTTTACCCGTTTTTTTCTGTTTAGAAGTCTAAATTGAGCCTCAAGTATTCCGAATTATACAACACTAATTGCATATTTTAAAATATATCTTTTACATTTTTCATACATCTTTAAAAATTTTAATTTGAAATTGTAATACATTTATATTTGTCAGTGCATTTTACTAATAATAGAATACCCGTAAATGACAACTTGTTCCTCAAAAGACCACTGTACTATTAATAGTACATAATGTAACTCCTTAAATAATTATAATATTTTAATAAAACTTAATTTTTGCCTTTAAGGGTGTATTTCGAATGAAACTGTCTATTTTCCGATTTATTTTTAAATTCATTTTTCCTCTTATATGCATCAAACTGGCAAATTGTCTCATTTAGAAAGTACACAAGGTGAAGTGATTGTAGATTCTTTGATAAATGCAGAAAATATTGAAAAAAAAAAAAAAAAAAAAAAAAAAAAAAAAAAAAAAAAAAAGCAATCAAAATTGGCATTTTGAACTGATTTTCCGAAGCGCGAGATCTGTGAACGAAAAAATGGGTCACTGAGAAGATAACTGTTAATAAATCAAATTCTATTGAATTGAGAGTAAAATGATATCACACGGCACCTTATACGTCTCTTCAAAAATCCTATCAGCAAGTCTCATGTTTTTACTTTTAAAAACGTGTCTGAAATTGTATCAGAAAATTTCAAGCTGTTGAAGGTCGAAAAGCACTGTTTCGAATACACCCTTAAAAGCAATACTTCTTCATGTTTAAACAAAGAAAAAAAATTTGGAACGTAAAAAAATTTGGACTCGAAAGGGCGGTACTGCTGAATCTATTAAACTTCGTATGGTTGATTTGTATTGGTAAAAATCAATTTTATATAGTGAATTTATACATTATTCACAATCAAGCGTTAGTAAAATATTAACATAATATTCAAACAAGTTAGGAAAATCATGCGTTAAGCATGGATTATGAAACACTTTCCAACACTTTCTGAAATCTTTTACGAAATTTCATAATTTATTGAAATAAGGCGTTATTGTCTATAGCCAATTATGTATTTCAATACTTTTGAATAGCCTCGTATTTGATCTGTCGAAATATATATATGGGTTATTCTACGATAAGAGGTAATTTGTACGGCAATCCGTTTAAAACAGATTTTTTATTCTGTATGTTGCTATTTTTTGAAATAAATCGCATCATCTTAATATACTTTATTAAATAACATCACGATTGAGTGCCTAATTAAAACACACTTTTCTGAAATTTCTTACAAAGTCTAAAAAAGTCTCTACCCTGGCATGTCCCCTTGCCGGTTTCAATTTAACTTTCAAACAATACATATATTTTTTCCATCAGATGCTTAACTAAAGTATGTTTAATTGGAATCTAAGTAATTATACTTACGTATTATAAAATAAAAAATAAAATAATTTTGTTAATTTCAAATAATTTTTAAAATTAATTTTTGTCCCGCTTTTTTTGTGTATCTACTCTGTCAAATTTCGTTCCGCTGAAACAAATATAAATTCAAGGATGGCTAATCGGAAGTAGCGCTTAAGGGTGTATTTCGATTGAAACGGCTTGTTTTCCGATTTATTTTTGAATTCACTTTTGCTCTCAAACACATCAAACTCGCAGATTCTCTTATTTAGAAAGTGCACAAGGTGCCGTAAAGGTCGATTCATTGATAAGTGCACAAAATATTGGAAAAAAAAAAAAAAAAAAAAAAAAAAAAAAAAAAAAAACAATCAAAAACGGCAATTTTAATCGATTTTTCCGGAGTGGGAAATCTGGGAACGAAAAAAAGGGACTTCCTGAGAAGTTAATTGCTTATAAATCAAATTCTAATGAATTGAGCGTAAAAAGACATCGCACGGCACCTTATATGTCCCTTCAAAAACCCCCTCAGCAAATTTCATGTTTCTAATATTTAAAAATGAGTCTGAAATTGTATCAGAAGATTTCGAGCTGTTGAAGGTAGAAACGCGTTTTTTCGAATACACCCTTAAGGACATCTATCGGCTTGAAGTTAGCAATACTAAACGTGCAAGCCATTTAAGCGTCGCTATTTTTAGTGTAGTGCGGTGTAGTGGTTTCGCAAGGTGATAGTGTATCTCCCCTGGTAAGTCATAAAACTTATAATATTCATTTAATTCAATTGCATTTACTGCCCTAAATAAACAATACAGTAATAATTAAAGTGAAATACACAATTAACCCAAAAACTAATTCAGTCAGTTAAAAAATTTGAATTTACATGAAAATGTCTCTCCCCTGCCGTATTTCCCCTGGCAAGATAACTGCCAGGGGAGCGAGTCACTGACCAGAAAAAGTTATAAAATATGTATTAAGTGACTAGCCCTTATATAAAAAGGTAAATAAACGGGACAAAAATCATAATTTAAAGGTTTTTGATCAAATTCAAACTTTTCTTTTTGGCCGTATCCTCTATGTACTTGAAACCTCTTATCGTAGAATCACCCATATACTATATAATGGGGGAAATTTAATTTAGCGAGAAAACGCGTAACAGGTGAAGCTTTTCTTTTAACAATTTTTACTTATAGATGGAAAATATTTGAATACTTTTGTTCAGCCCTGTAGTTTACCTAGCACATTTATTACATGCCACATTACTTAACTAAAATTTAGTTTAAACTAAAATACTCTTAAAACTACTTAAATTACATTTTCAGAAATTAACATCCATAGGTGACTATGTATCTAATTCTTTGCGTGAACCTGTATATCATTTTATTTATATCCAACAAACGTTTCTTAGTAAATTGAATGCAGTTCAGTGTAAAAATGCATAATTTATTTTATTTAAAAACCACTTTTAAATAAATTCTATAACGCTCATATTCAGTAACCTTTACGAGTTCTTTTGTATAACCCTATGTACCGACTGTAACATTTTTACACACCCAGTGACGCCAACTTATATGGGCCCATGTGACCCGAGCCCACCCAATAATTTGCTCTTTTAGCCTACATGATTTCAATTATACTATTTTGTTACTTGTTTATTTTTAATTACGGGGAAATATTTTTTCTTTCGAAAACCACTTTGTTCGAAAACACACACACACACACACATACACACACAGAAAAAAAAAAAGAAAAAAATAGCAATAAAGACACACAGCACACTAACGCAACTATTTAACTTCACCCAATCTAAATAATCCAGTTAAAATATTACTGTCTCTATATGATAAAGACGGTAATGAATATTTACAATGCATAGATGCAACTTCGCCAAGAAAGTCTCCTTGAATACACATTCAGACTCATAATTTTTCTGTTTTATAGTCTATTGTAATAATCTAGATTAACAGATAACTTATACGAAAGTAGTAATTTTAGGCTGTTTTCAAATAGAGTTGGCTATTTTTTGATACATTTCCAAAAATTTATTTTTCCTCTAATGCACAAAAATTGCAAAAGTTCATAAGCCAAGAAACTAAATAGAGTTTCTATTTTTTTTTTATAAGATTAAATGTTTTTTTCAGAATATGTTGTCAAAGTGTATTTTTAAACTGATTTTTGAGACGCGTTTTTTTTTTTTGTCCTTTGAGTTTTATATGTATTAATACTCTTAGCATAATTGTAAATATTAGACTCTATAAACTGAATACTTTATAAGAGACCATAATCTATAGCAAAATCGTAACGTGATATTAAAGATTATTTAGAGAACTATTAAAGATTTTTTAACTTCACTATTATAACTTTTGCAACGATCTCCTACATTTCAAAGGAAACAAAATGCCTATATCATTTTACCATAAAACGATTGAGCCCACAAAATATTTTTTTAAAATTTTGTGCCATATGTACACACCATGTAATATGCATACATTTAGTGAAACTTAAAAGCACATATCAAAATTATAAATACATTTCATCCATCCATCAGCCATCATCGATAATACACAATATACTTCGGACAGAATATACTATTTGAAATCTTCTGTGTGTCCCTGTATATGCTATGCACTTTATGCGTGAAATAGCTTATATTAAGCCTCAGTGAGGTATATCAATTTTATTATACATAAAATAGTTTAATATAATTAAAATATGTCTCAAACACCCCCCCCCCCCCTCCTTTTAGCATTATTTAATGGAATTGCTTTGTGCGGCCCTGTAAATAAATAATAACAATTCTTTTCACTGCATACTTTACAGAATGCACATTTTAGGGCACTTTGTCAACGTATAGAAATTTGAATATATTTGACAGGGTATAGCATCTTTAAAATTCATTTGAAACGATTTTTTTCCCATAGACCGTAATGCAACGGAAAACTTTTGGCTGTCCTTGTAAATAAAGTAATCATGCTATAAAAAATTCATTTGCACTAGGGTTTGTGCTAGGGCAAACGTCAATAACTTTCAAAAATTGTATGGAAATCCGAGTACATTTACAAGAGTCAGAGTGAGGACAGACGGACAGACAAACCGAAAGCATAAGCACTTTTCAACTTTTTTGGAAAATGTTACAAATGGAAAATTTCAAAATAATCGCCGAAATGGCGACCGTAAACCAAAAACTTCTGCTATGAGATGACAAGAAACTGAAGCGTATAGTTAAGAAAAACGGAATTGTAACGGAAAACGGAATTGTAACGGAAAACGGAATTGTAATAAAAGTGCGGGATTCTTGCACCGAAAATGGAAAGAAGAAGGAGTTGAAGTTTCTACATCGTCTCCCTAAATTTTAGTTTGAATCTCGAGTACCGAAAACAAAATCTCTCATGACTGCAAAACAAAAGCGTTTAAGATTGAATTGGTGTAAATCAAGACGTTTATAGAGCAAAGATGATTGAAAAAATACTTTATTTAGTGATAAAAGTATGTTTTGTGTTTCATATGGTAATTAAGATATTCGAGTTTGGAGGATGAAGCAAGAAGCATTAGATAAAGGATGTCTTAAACATTCCATAAAATTTGCTACTAGCGTCATGTTTTGGGGTTGCATAAGTGTAGAAAGTAAAGTTATTGAAAGTTATGCATCGTCTACGAAACGGTTAATTCTCAGATATATAAATTTTTTTTTGGAATATTACATGATTCCATCTTTTAATAAAATTTTGCATCACTGCACATCTTCGTGTCAACTAAGAATTGGTTCCGCAAACACAACTTTAAAATACTTCCTTGGCCACCAAACTTACCAGACCTTAATCCTATCGAAAGCTCATGTTAGTGAAGAAAAAACTCCCAAGAAAATCTTCCTTCAAGTAAAAATGATTTAGCAGCACGCATAAATTTATTTGAGTTAATATTGGTAGAAATGTTTGTACAGTATGCAATATCGATTGTACGCTGTTATGAAAGCTATATTTCAATGTGTTTCAGAAAGCTGCATACCTAATTTATTGTACTGTATTTTATATTTTGAAAAGGTTAAAATGTTATCTAAACATTCCAAATTTAATTCATAAGAAATTCAATTGCATTTACTTAGTATCAAAAATAAATAAATGAAAAATAATTTTTTCATATTACTTTTTCTCAATTATTCTAATATTTCGATAATGAGCTGTATATGGAAAAGTTAAATCTTATTAAAAAAATAGTTAACGAAATAAATCATACACGCATAATCATATATGCATGTTAACTATTCATTGATTCATTTATTTATTTAATCCACTTACACACCTTTTCAAATTCTATATTTATTTTCAAGGAAAAATAGTTTAGAGTTGACTCAAACTGCACGTTAAAAATGCTTATCGATGCTTTTTGAAAAGAATTGCTTAGGTAATTTTTGAAGTGTGCTTAGAAAAAATAACATTTCGCAGATGAGAGTTGTTCTGGAATTTAATTTGCATTATAAGCTTTAAACACGTATCTATTTTTGTGCTTGAAGTTTCTGAAGTTTAAGCAAGCGCCATATAAAAGTTTCATTAAAGTTTGAAATTATGTTACGCTGAAAAGTGGAAAGAAAATGGCAGGTGTTTTCAGAAGCTAATGTAAATGGAATAATGATGTAGGAGAATGGTGTTTTCTATTTTTAGGTTATTTTTTATTCATTTGAACCACATACATCTAACTTGTGTGCTAAACATGGAAGCTTGCTTATAAGTCATCGTCAATATACAAGGACGAGATAGCACAAGAATTTACATCACAAGAGAAATACGACCCGGGAGCTCCACACAAAATGTGTGTGCGATGGAGCCAGCGGGATTCGAACCCACAACCTCCTATACGTTTCCATAGCAAAGCGGCGTCTTAATCACTCGGCCTCAGAGTGCCCCCATTTTTAGGTGCGTTTATAATTATACACGGTGTCCGCTCTGAATGTTGGCCAATGGCTAATTCCTTAACCGTTTGTCATATACATATAATTCCAATTATAGAAACATTTTAAATGAAGTAAAGAAGTATTTTAAAAGCGATTTGGGCCAATAAAATCATTTATTAGAAAATTACGAAGTATAGGGTTCCTCGGTCCTATAGGTTATATTTAGTACAATTTTCCTATTACATTGACAAGTAATTCAAAGAAAGTCGCATTCATATAACATTAAAATTGACCGAAGTATGAAACTTTAAAGATACATGACCGTATATAACAGCGGAAAAACTATTTAACCGAATGTTTTCAAATTTAATAGATATTATAGATGCAGAGTATCGTCACTTCAAATTTTATAAAAATTGAATCAAAACTTGAAAGATATTAATAATTATATTCTTCTTTTTATTAAATCCTATTCACACTTTTTTAATTCAATGATATCCCTAGTTAGATAGATAATGATTATACGTTGCCATGGTGGTGATGTCCTATTGAAGATAGAATCCTGTTATTTCCGTATTACTGAATTTAATATCAAATTTCTTTAATCAAATATCTTTATACCTTAATATCTTTAATTAAAACTTAAAAAGATATAAATAAAAATTTTCTACACTTTATTAAATCCTATGCTCAATTATTTTAAGAATGTCCCAAGATTGGTAATAATTTAAGATTTCCATGGTGATGACGTCCTACGAAGTTCTCCTGTCGAAGTACTCTCGAGCTAATGCTATTCTTATGGGGATGTTATTTTCTAATATCTCGTTTGCATTTTTGAAATATATATATATTGCATTGGATAGCTGAGGTGCATGCCAGCATCGCTCCTTTTTTATTTTTTTCGATTTTGAATGCAGATATTTTTTATAAAGTTAATTTCATTTTCAAAACCGGTTTCGAAAGTGCCTTTTAAAAAAATATCTGCAACGAAAATGGAAAAAGTAAAAAAGGAGCGATGTCGACATGCACCTCAGTTATTTTTTCTGCACTGCTGTACTTAATATATAAAGTAGTGATAGATTTTACAATCATACTTTTTTGGCATAACAGTGCAACAGTTATTGCTCCAAAATATGAATATTTATGAAATCAGTTATAGTACGAACGCACCTCATTGGAAACTTTTTACGTAGAATTTCCAACTTCTTCTTTTTTCTTTTTCTTTTTTTTCTTTCTTTCTTTCTTTTTTTTCTTTTTTTTTTTTTTTTTCTTTTTCTAAAAGCTGAAATTTTTTTAAAAAATACACTCAAAATTGAAGTTTTAAACCGAATTTCCAGGAGAAGAACAGCAATTGCTTATAACCGGATACGAAATTTAAATTTCGATTTCAAATCCCTTGAAGAGTCAGACTTTTTTATGTCTGTAGGTTCTGTCGTTACATTTATGTTATTAGGTTTAAAAAAATGTGCTAAGAGTGTGTCAGAAAGTTTCGAATTGTTGAACCGAGAATTTGAGCACAATTTTAAAAGGGAGTTTTAATTAATTAATTTTAAACAAACAAAAATAAGTGGATAAGTAAATAGAAATAAGTGTAGATCACACGGAGGGTTTGGTTTAATATTTTTTTCAAAACAACCTATCCTTTAATTAATAAATCCAAATTTTTAATTTATTAAATTTTTACAGACAAATAAATTTAATTTTGAAATAATTATAAAAGGAAGTTATTTATTTTAATAAGGTTAACAACGTTCAAATCAAATTATTTTTAAAAAATCCAAAATTCCAGATTTTTTGAAAATCCGAAATCGAAAAAAAAATAGCAAAGTTATAAATAAAATTTTAAATTTCTAAAAACGAAAAAAATTGTTTAAACGAAATTTAAAATCCGTAATCATTAATAAATCGCAATAGTTTTTATAATAGAAGGAAAAGTAAAATTTCAAAAACATATTATGAATATTATTGTCAGTGATAATAAAAAAGTAATATAAACCCTCCAATTGCCCCCCTCCCCCCCAAAAAACGAAATTTCTTTTAAATTAATCCATCTTAATATGAAAATTTGAAGTTTTAGTTCCGAGGTTTGAATTACAAACCTTCTGTTTCCTAGTGGAATACTTTAGCTCCGAGCTATGATGTCTACAGTCTACAAGGAAATTGCTGAAATTAAGGTTCGCTTTTAATATTTAAATCGCAAAAATAAACGAATGACATTAAAAAAAAAATGATTTAATTAAAATAATAGACTTTTTCAAAATTTTATGATTTGTCGTATGACAAGAGATATTCAACTGCAAGTACACGGAATTTGAAGTCGCTGACTTATACAATTTGGACAGAGACAAATAGGGTTTCGTTAGGTGAACGAAACCCTAAAAAGGTAGGAAATTGTATGTCAAATTGGGGCAACGGAGGATCATCGCGTACTATAACTAGTTTCAGATCTATGTGTAATAGCTCTTGCATTCTTAAGCAAAACTGCATGAATACAAAATTTATTGTGATTCTATATATTAAATGCAACAATACGGAAATAATAGGGACTCCATCTTAAATAGCACGTAATTACCATGGTGATCTATAATCATTACCTATCATGGGATACCCGTGGATTAAATAAGTATGATAATGTACATATTGGAATGAAGAAAACTTTTATTAAGTTTTTGAGTATTTATTTGATTTTCATCAAATTTGAAAGCATTCGATAAAATTCTGAAACGATTCTATACATTACATTTTGAAACATTCCGTTATTATATGCAGACCGACGGACAGACAGATAGACGGCTGCACCAAACGATGACTATAGGTGAGATATATTTATATTATTAAAAACGCACCTAAAAAAGACTTTCGATTCAAGAGAAAGTCTTGGGACAAATGACTTGAATTAATAATTTTATGCAGTGATAAATTCAGGGGGTGGCCTGGCGGGGACCACTTCCCCTACCTCTTGGAAGATTTGAGAATTTGTGTTTTCAATCGTCCAAAAATATAAAAATTCCTCCGCGGAACTCAATAATGTACCCCGGGAATCACGGAAATCTCTCTCGGAAAAAAGTGTCTGAATTCAACACTGAATTTATGCAAAACAGGCCGCTCGCCCGTAAATCGCCCCTGCCTGTTTGTTTTTTTACCTTCTGATTTACGAGTCTTTGACCTGTTTTATTCTTTTTTTAGATACTTGAATAATAAGTAACATTTCGTTACGGTTCTAATGCAAAAAGTGCAGCCTTGTTTTTTGTATCATCTAAATATTTTTCACGTGTATGAACTTCACGCCTCGGTCTTTTATGAGCGGGAATTGGACTTTTTCCAGATTTTGATAAAACTAATTTCCGCCAGAATGTAACAAAAGGAGAGCTTAATAAATAATCTGGAGATAATTTTAAGTTTCCGTAAATTGATTGCGATGTTGCCAGAATGCCAGTATAACTGGAAATGATGTAAAGCGTTACTGATGAAAAATGCCAGAACTGACATGGAAATGCGGGGATTAAATGAAATACAGTCGCGCATCATATTTCCGGAACAACGCTTGGCGAAGTTTCGCATTTACACAGAAAATGTTAAACGAGTTTTATGGAAAAAATAAAAATAAAATAAAATAAAATAAAAAATAAAGTTAGAGAAATAAAAAATGAAAATTGTAAAACATAAAATTAGTTTCAGATATGAGAGATAAATTTTGTTACTTTTATATGAACTCTTCAAGCTATTGTATAGCTTTAAAGGTGTTCATTTAATTATTTTTTTTCGGTTGTGTGTATGAAGAAGTGGTTTTATTGTTTAGAGAATGTAGTCACTTCTCATTTAGTATGAGTGTTATTTTTTAATGTTTCATGTCTGATTTAATAAGTGGTTGATTATCATTCTTTTGTTCAACGTTAATCATGTCTTGTTCAATTCGAATATACTCATGTTACTGTTTTATTTTGCTATTGCAGTGAAAAGCATATAGTTGTTTCCATCGTTGTTTTCAATCATAAGAAACTCACTCCTGCCATGGATCTACAAATAGCTTTTGCGGAAAAAAAATCTTATGGCTGTTCTCAACTATTCTGCTCAACAAGTACAAAACGTTTTGAAACATTTACAAATTCATTTTTTAACGGAAAGATGTAACATTGGAAGTCTTGACTGGAACTGATTTGAGCTTTGTTTTCTGTTTTTTGATAAAAAAAAGTTATATATTGAATTATAAGAGATTTTAAACTTAAAAAAAAGTTTTCTGCCATTTTTTGAATGATTATTCTTTTTTCGCGCTGGAGTTCTGTTCAAAACGTCCATCTTGAACCTATTTTTTGAAAGATCTATTGCGTTTGAAAAAAAAAAAAAAAAAAAAAAAAAAAACAGTTTGGATATTTAGTTTTTTTTTTAATCTTTTTTTTAGATATTTGAATAATAAGTAATTTTTCGTTACGGTTCTATAGCAAAAAGTAGCCCCCCCCCCTTTTTTTGTATCATTTAAATATGTTTCACGTGTATGAACTTCACGCCCCGGTCTCTTATGAGCGGGGATTGGACATTTTCCAGATTTTGATAAAAACTAATTTCCGCCAGAATGTAACAAAAGGAGAGCTTAATAAATAATATGGAGATAATTTTAAGTTTCCGTAAATTGATTGCGATGTTGCCAGAAATGCCAGTTTTACTTCGAAATGATGTAAAGCGTTGCTGATGAAAAATGCGAGAACCGCCATGGAAATGCGGGGATTAAATGAAATACAGTCGCGCATCATATTTCCGGATACAACGCTTGGCGAAGCTGCGCATATACATAGAAAATGTTAAACGAGTTTTATGAAAAAAAAAAAATAAAAAAATAAATAAAGTTAGAGAAATAAAAAATGAAAATTGTAAAACATAAAATTAGTTTCAGATATGGGAGATAAATTTTGTTACTTTTATGCGAACTCTTCAAGCTATTGTATAGCTTTAAAGGTGTTCATTTAATTACTTTTTTCGGCTGTGCGTATGAAGAAGTGGTTTTATTGTTTAGAGAATGTAGTCACTTCTCATTTAGTATGAGTGTTATTTTTTAATGTTTCATGTCTGATTTAATTAGTGGTTGATTGTCATTCTTTTGTTCAACGTTAATCATGTCTTGTTCAATTCGAATATACTTGTGTGACTGTTGTAGCATAATTGTTTTCATCATTGTTTTTAATAATAAGAAACTCACTTCTTACCATGGATCTACAAATAGCTTACGCTGAAAAAATGCGTAATTTCCCACAGCACATTTTTTTCCTTTTCATCCGATCTTAAAATGTGAGGATTTTAAGTCTGTTCTCAACTGTTCTGTTCAACAAGCACAAAACGTTTTGACACATTTGCAAATTCATTTTTTTACTAATAATTATAACATTGGAAGGGTTGGCTGTAGAAGTGACTTGGAATTGAACTGTGTTTTCCATTTTTAGATAAACAAAATGCTTATTGAGTTATAAGCGATTTTAATCACATGACAAAAATGTTTTACACAATTTCTTGTGTGGTTATTCTTCTTTCGCGCGAAAATTCAATTAAAAATGACCACTTTGACATTATTTTTTGAACGATTATTGTGTTTGCAAAACAACGGAAAAAAACAGTTTGATTAGTCAGTTTCTGAACAACAACATCTGCTAGTTTCATGAATTTTCGAACAAAAACAAGTTAAAAGTTAAGTAATAAAGATTCTCTTTTGTATTTGAGAACATCTTTAAATATAGGTATTAGGGAATTTTGTTTTATTTGAAGATCTAGTACTGTCGCTAGAGACTTCCGATAAAGATAAATTTTATTTATAATATCCCTATATGCATAAAGTTCAGTGCAGAAGTAGTGTTACACAAGTTAATCAAACCTATTCTTTTTTTTTTTTCATAAAGCTGTTTCGAAGACCACTTACGGTATTTACGCCACAAGAAAAATATTTTGGAAACATTTGATAGAATTTTCTGCCAAAACACAAATCGGAAATTGGACTTCAAATGTAGCAAATGAGGTGCGTTCGTACTACAGCGAAGTTTTTAAAATATCCCGATCTTGATGTAATAGTATACAGTACTTCGGAAACAATATTATATCCGAAATCTTTTGTATGTCTCTGTAAATACTACTTGCTTTCTATTATACAGGAAGTAAATTGTATAGTAATCCTCAGCAACGTATATCAATTTCGTAAAATGTGAAACAGTTTAATATAATTAAAACGCGCCTAAAACAATGTTTCCCCTATACCATTATGTAATAGAATACTTTTGTGTGGCCAGGTACATTAATAAAAAATATTCTTTGCACCACAGGTTGTACCAGAAAGTATATTTTAGTATATATTTCATAGATGCATATCAATTTTATTAAATTCGAATAAGAGTGTAACATCATTAAAATGCACCTGAAGCTATTTTTTCCCAGTGGCAGAAATGTAACGGAATAACAAGATATTTAAAAGATTCTTTGTACTTTGAACTGTAAACATAGCCTTCGTTAGAAAACAATAATAATAATAAATAATAATACAGTTATCAACGTCTTATTTTTCAAGTGTCATGTGATGTCAAAAAGAAGTAAAAGTGAAGTCAATATTTTGATCCGACATACGTTGGGAAAATAAAATAAGATTTTGAGAAAAATGGAACATTATTTGTTTCATGATTTCTTAAGCAAACTGATCCAAATTCTGAGTATGTTGTAAGATAAAACGTCATTATAAACAATATTTTCTTTAATAATAATTTCTATATGTTCTCAACTGCTCTGCTCACACTGTAAAAAAAAAAAAAAAAAAAGGGTCGATCTACTAAAAAAACTTTAGTGATCCTTGTAATTACTAAAAAATTTTTAGTAATCTTAGTCGGTTACAAAAAAATCTGTAAGAATTACTAGAAAAAAGTTAGCAACGAATAAGAGTTAATAGTTTTATATTTTTAATAGCTCTTACTAAAACTCAGTTGGTGTGGCCTTGATAGCATAGTGGTTATAGTAACGGACTCCGGGCTAAAAGGTCCCGGGATCGAAACTTGCCACCGCCAAATACGCCCCCGAATGTATGTAGTGTCTTGTTAATAAAGGGATTATGAAAATCCTGTCGGAGCAGGTAGGAATGTTTGGTGCTGCCATCTATTGCGGTTTTGCCGAAAATCTTCCGCTTCAAAAGTCTGGATGCAGCTCGAAGGAAGCTCCTGCCCTTCGGGCGCACGTAATGGTTATTAAAAATAATTTTGTAGCTATTACTAAAATTTGCTTGGTGGCTCATACTAAAAATTTTTAAGTTAGTTATACAAAAAATTCTTTTGTTCAGTTTACAAAAGAAATGCTTGTTTCACTTGCAAAAAAAAAGTTTGTAAAGGTTACTAAAAAATTCTGTGGAATACAAATTTACTAAGAAATTTTTAGTAAACTCTTGAATTTTTTTTTACAGTGCAAGAAGCGCAAAACGTTTTAACACATTTACAAATTCATCTTTTAACGGAGAGGTGTAAAATTGAAAGGTTTGACTATCGAAGCGATTTGGAATCGAAAGGTATCTTCTGTTTTCTGATAAATAAATTACCTATTGAGTTCTAAGCGATTTTGATTACATTTCAAACATGTTTTTAATCCTTTGAGTGGTTATTCTTCTTTCGCGCGGAAATTCGGTTAAAAACGGCCACTTCGATATTATTTTCTAAAAGATCTAATAATGGTCACTAAACGTCTATTAATGGATCGATAACGGAAAGATCTAATAAAATGGTCAAAATTGGTCGAAACTCTATTAAAAATCTTTAACTTACATAAATTATCGAACTATAGGTACATTTAAATGAAAACTAATGCCATGTTATGTATATATAATTATTAATGTTCATTATTAATATTATTAACAATTTTTAAAAAGGTGGAATATTTCTGTATCTCATGTAATAATATTTCATAGAACAAACTAGAGATCTGCACGGACCAGGCCTTGGCCCAATGCCCGAGAACGGCGCAGCCCGCTTGATGGGCTTGGGCCTAATTTATTCACGGCACTTGAGTTCCTGATGTTACTTTTTTCCGAAGGCTCGGGGCCTTACTTTTTTTTGTAAAGTATCGGGCTGCGCCGGGCCTAACTTATTATTATTATTATTATTATTATTATTATTATTATTTTACCGAGCTGAGATTGGTTTCATTCTTCCTAATCTTAAAGAATCAAAAATTTCAGTCTCGGTTTTGACTCAGCCCATGTGAAGATCATTGTCTTGACGTGGCCTGGTGCGTTCAAAGATTAATGAAATTCTGCCTACCCAAAAAAGTTTTGCAAAAAATTCATACATTTTTAAATCGCCATTATTCTATAATTAAACATTATAAATTACACTTTTTTTATAAAGAATATTAAATTTCTAGGCATATTAAAAAATAGCTAAGTTAAAAATATAGTGTAACGTGTGTAAAAGAATCTGCCTATGACGGAACTTTGTGTTGAACTGAAAAATGTGATGTTGATACATGCAAAATGAATATAGTAATGCGTAAGAAGAGAATATATAATGTATTTAAACTCTCTAAGAAGGGAAATTCTCTGTAATGCATTTTTTTTCTTTTCTATGCAATTTTGTTTTTGAAGATTTTATTCTATAAGATTATTTAGATTTTTAGATCTCCAATATACACCGATTATCGATTAATAACATTAGTTATAGCTGGAATATTTACATACAACAAAAATTCATAAAAAATAAATAAATAAATAAATAAATAAATAAATCCTGAAACCTATGGCACTTCTATGAAAATGGAGATTTTAGAAAGGGCTGAGATAAGTATTTTTGCTCAACTCCTCATGTGAGACAAATTTTTAATCAAATCGACGTAAAAACCAATATTTTGTAGAAATTCACTCGGTCTGGAATTCTAACATTTATTCCGAATGCGGGACGGGATATATTTTTTGTATGGGTCGGGTCAAGCTCCGGTCGAACTTTTGATTTTTATACCGGGCCGAGTCGGGCCAGATTTTCTTTTCGATGGTTCGGACCTGGAAATATCGGCTCGTGCAGACATCTAGAACAAACATTACATTTCATAAATCTCATTTTTATTAAAATGTAAATAATACATTGCGATACTTGGGGGCGGAGTGTAATGAAAATATTAATTTTGAATTTGTAAATTTCACAATGCATCTGGTGTGCACCAAAGTTGTGCTAACGCCTCCCTATATGAAAGGTTATTTACTGAGCTTTATCTCATTCAGAATAAACTATGAAATTGTCTTTAATAGAACACTTGTAATCCTCTTTTCAATTTTAAATAATATTTCTTTAAACATTTTTTTGCTATTAAAGAAGACAAATATATATATATATATATATATATATATATATATATATATATATATATATATTTATATATATATGTAAGAAAATACAAAAAATCAGACCTATTTATTACTTTTTTAATAAATCGCCCCTCAATGTGGATACGGGCCCCATGACTAATAATCACGGGTTTTACAGGGCAACAAGAAATCTAAGTTTATCGTATTAATTTAAGTAAAACACATGGCCTTTTTAACTGGTAACCCCCCTCGGGAGATGAGAAATTTCTATACATCTACGCACTTGGTCTCCAGAACTCATGATGTAAAGACTTGCGAAAAGATTTTGTTATGTTTTAAATAAATCGTAATTAAAACTCATCCCCTTGAAGTCTGTCGTTTCATGAAAATGCGACAGTTCTTCATAGTCGGCAGTATGATACCTAGTGCGGGAAAATAATCTAAGAAATATAAACATCATTAAAAATACCGGACCCACAAAGGAAAGCAAAGACAGTGGTCATTCTGACTCGAAACATCGAAAGAGGCCCTGAAAAGGAGCTAATGTCTCGTCATGAGTTATCATCCAGCAAACGTATTCCATGTTGGGATACTGAGATATTTTTCTACCATTCGTCGAGCCTTGCCGGATTTGAAACCCGGGATTCGTGAATTTTCATCCAAAAAGTGGGTTGTATCGTGGAATACTAGGATGCTATTTTTCTGCCATTCTTCACACCTTACCAGAGCGATTTTTCTGCCTGAACGGGGCATGCAGTTGTGTGTTAGTTCATTCTCCGTAGTGCTATAAATCATTTCAGTCAAAGCGCTCCGATGACCGGGTGAAACTGATACTCAAGATGTTTGTGTTCATCTGGTTTCATCGAAGTGTGGTGCCGTATGTGTTTATTCTTCTATGGTGATAATGAGAGCAATGTTATCAGCAAAAATGTCGGGTACTTTGTGTTTTATTTCCAATAAAGTGTTTGAATGCAGTCATCGAGTCATCATGAAACGCGTAAATCTTTTCGATTTCAACAGTTCTGTTCGCTTTCTAGTGATTCATCAATAATCTTCAAATAGTGTTCCTGTAATCGCTTCGTTATTTATTGAAAGAAAAACTCGTGTTGCGTGAATTTATTCGACATCTATTACATGAGTATACTCAAGGGGTGGTACAGTGATTTATGATTAAAGGAATGTTTAATTTATAATATGTGAGCTCACAAGTGTACACTATTTTATTTATTTATTTATTTATTTGTTTATATTAGTGCGCATGTTTTCCCCCTAATTCCTTGATTATAAAACTAATTGATTAAGGTAAGTAATATATCTCTAGTGTTATTGTTTTTATTACTTCTACAAACCATGGTTTTAAGGTGTAATTATATTTTAAATTGAAAGAAAAAATGGATATCCATATTCACGTCTAATTATTTTATATAATTAATTCTTTTTATTTATTTCATTTCACAATTCTATGCAGATGCTTGTATTATGTTGATATTATTATTATTTTTTGAAGGTCATTTAGAATTTGTTTATATTTAGATTTTTAGGAAGTTGTCATAAAATTAATTTAAAATGAAAGCTATTAAAAAACAAAAAACTGTTCTTAAGGGAAAAATCACTCGCATAAAAAATATTATAAATCCCAAAATTGATAATGAAACTGTAACTCTTGAAGAGTTAGATTTATATGGTAAACAGGTTCAGGATATTGAAACCGAATTAAATAAACTCCATGAAAATGCCATTCTTCAGAGCGATGCATCGGAAACTGATCCTATAATTGATGAATATAATGAGATTGCACTTAAATTGGATAATTTAACCATAGCAATAAATACATCACGTAATAAGTTAACTAAAAGTTTAAACATTCACGAGGGTGGTTCAGAAAGTCTAAATAAAACTACAGGTAATGTTTGTGTAAAAACTGTTAATCTTCCAAAATTTGAATTGAAACCTTTTCACGGAGAAGCTGATCAATGGCTTTCTTTTAAAGAGATTTTTCTTACAACTATAGATCAAAATTTGGAGTTGGGGGGCGTCTCAAAATTGCAATATCTACTGGCTAGTGTAAAGGGTCCTGCTCATAAATTAATTTCTGGATTTCCTCTCTCGGAAGCCAATTATAAAAATGCATGGGACACTCTCTGCGCTCGCTACGATAAAACTAGGGATTTAGCAATAGCACAAATAAGTAAGTTATACAATTTAAAAAACATGAAAAATTGCCCCTCTTCCTCTAAAGCTATTTTTGACATAATAGATACTTGTAATGAGTCACTTCGAATTCTAGAGTCTTTGAATTTGACTCAAAATGCTTTGGTGGATAACATGATAATTTACACTATAATTCAAAAACTAAGTGATAATCTAAAAGAACGATGGGAGCTCTCTCTTACTCATAATAATATGCCTAGTCTCACGGAATTTTTTTAATTTTTAGCGACTCATGCCAAAAGTATGCTAGCGTTGGAGAATCCAACTAAAATAGATTTAAGAAATGTAAATTATTCCCGAAATTCTTCCGAGAGATATAAATTCCCCAAAAGTCAAGAAAATACTAAATGCGGGGTTTGCCTCGAGTCGCATGCCACCCATGCCTGCAGAAAATTAACGAATATGTCCATAGATAACCGTTGGAAAACTGTCCAACTAAACAAACTACGTATCAATTGTCTGTGAGGTGGCCACTTTTCAAATAAATGTCCCTCCAAGATGAACTGTAAAAATTGCCATCGAAGACATCATACTTTACTCCATAAATATGATGTTCAGGGCAATACAGGGACAACAATGAACCCCAACTTGACAACCCACAGCAATCAATTTCAATCACAAAATGCCCATGGGTATTCCCCTGATCAAGGAATACCCCATAATGTTTTATGACGGTTTATAGTCCCGGGGTACCTCAAATATGGGAATTACGATAATCATACGTATCCAAAAACTTGTCATGAGGTTCAAATACCATTTTTATTGGATAGCGGAAGTACCTTTTCCCTTATTTCGGAAAACTTAGTTGCAGCTTTGGATATGACGTCTATTCAGAGCTGTCATCCTCTTAATGTTAATCAAACCCAAGGACAAGTTCAGATTTCTGAAAAACTTCACGTACCCCTCAAAATAGGAAATATCAGGCAAAATAGCACCTTATACCTAGTTAGGTCATTCTTGCCATATGCGATACTGGGAACTCCAGAATTACAAAAATTCCATGTATCGATGGACTTTTACTCGAATATTCTGACTCAGGATGGAGTCATTCTTAAGTATGATCAAAACATTTCCAATCAAATTTCTCAGGGAAACTCATTCAATCATACATTAACTTTAGCGAGTGATATGAATTGCAAGAAGCCGCTTCGTTCTCCTTCCAAATCAAATCAAGAAATTTTGTCGCAACAAGGACAATGTTATCTTGATACTCAAATTCTCTCGGATTATGATGACAAAAGTTTTAGTCATTGTACTACTGAAGAGAACTCACAGTTGGAAGGGCTTCTAAGCGACTTCAAGGATATTTTTGCGCGCAATAGATATGACGTAGGTAGAGTCAGATGGGAACCTCAGCGGGTAACTCTCACCTCGGAACTTCCTATCTCGCTTCGACCTTACCGTGCATCTCCTAGGGACAATGAAGAAATTCAAAAACAAATACAAGAATTACTGGAAGCTAAACTTATTAAAGAGTCCTGCAGTCCTTATTCCTCTCCCGTCACTCTGGCATATAAAAAAGGAGAAGGTAAAACGCGTCTCTGTATTGATTACAGAAAAATCAATGCCATTTGTAAGACTGACTCGGAACCATTGCCCCGTATAGATTGGCTTTTGGACAGACTTGTCAATGCCAAATACTTTTCCACGCTAGATTTAGCCTCTGGCTACTGGCATATACCACTTCATCCTTCAGACACAGAGAAGTTGGCCTTTGCAACCAATCAAGGTCTTTATGAGTGGTTGGTTCTTCCTTTTGGCTATAAAAATGCCCCAGCTCAATTTGCAAGAGCTCTTCGAAGAATCCTAGATAAACATAAAGTTAATTTTGCTACCAATTATTTTGATGATTTTATAGTTTATTCCGATTCCTATGCCGAGCATATGGATCACCTTAAAACTATATTTAACATTTGCCGTCAAGAAAATCTAAAATTAAAATTTTCCAAATGTAACTTTGCTAAATCTCAAATTGACTTCCTCGGTTATGAAATTAGTAACGGCCAAATAAAACCAGACAATGCTAACACCGAAACTATTAAAAAATTAATCCCTCCAAAAAACGTTAAAGAATTGCAAAGGTTCCTTGGTTCTGTAAACGTATACCACAAATTCATAGACAAGTACGCTAAAATTAGAGCCCCTCTAAATAAATTGTTAAAGAAAGATGCTCGTTGGGAATGGTCAGATGCCTGTCAACAATCATTTGAATTGCTTAAAAACGCATTAATTTCTAGGCCTATTTTAAAATTATTCAATCCTAACCTCCCATGCCATGTCTATACTGATGCCTCAAAGGAAGCCGTAGGTGCTGTCTTAAAACAAATGGATGAAAAAGGGAACTTGCATCCCATTGCGTTCCACTCGAGACAATTAAGGCCCTACGAGCAAAATTACGCTATCACAGAACTGGAATGTCTAGCAATAATCGATGCCCTTGACAAATTCCATTATTACCTTCACGGAAAACCTTTTACAATACATACTGACCATGCCTCCTTAGTATGGCTTAAGAAGGTGAAGCATTTAACAGGTAGGTTATTCAGATGGTCATTAAAATTAAGTATGTATGATTATACTGTAAAATATAACAAAGGATCCGCCAATTTTGAAGAAGACATGCTTTCAAGAAATCCCACTTTTTCTGTAAATCCCCATATTCATTTATTAACGTCAGATGAAATTAAAGAACACCAACAATTAGATAATATAACAGGGCCTAAATTTCAAAAAGTTAATGACATTGTAATAATTCGCAAAAAGGGTTTTCAAAAAATTGTAGTACCATTCTCCTTGAGAGAGAAATTACTAATAAATACCCATTTACAATTTGGCCATCCCGGGATCCAAAAAATGCTAAATTTAATTTCCCCACAATACTACTGGAGCAGCATGACGCACGATATCACACAATTTGTCAAGCATTGTGAGGTCTGCCAACTGAACAAAAAATCACACCAACCAAAATTTGGTCTTCTGGAGGCATTACCACCTGCAGAACTACTTTTCGATATAATTTCATTAGATTCAGTAGGAGGTTTTAACTATTATAATTCATCTAAAAGGTATATGCACATAGCTATTGATCACGCTACTCGTTATGTTTGGGGTTTTGCATCTAAAAATGTTACAACTGAAGTCTACATTAATATTCTTAAACAGATTTTTAATATTCAACTTCCCAAGAAAATTTTAACGGATAGAAACCCTGCGTTTACAGCGTCTAAACTTCGTAAATGGGTACATAAACAGAATGTAAAAAAAATTACTTACTTCTTCTCATAGACCACAGTGTAATGGGAAAAATGAGCGTGTGAATCAGTCAATTTGCACCCGACTAAGACTTAAAGTAAATTCTACCCCTTCAAACGTCCCATGGCCCAAAATTCTGCAGGAAGTAATTAATGAGTACAATAACACACCTCATTCAGTAACCAAGTACCCTCCTGCATATTTAATGTTCAACCAACTACCTTATCCATCAGTATTAGGCAATGAAAATTATTATCCCCCTGTAGAGGAAGCCAGAAAAGAGGCTTTCCAAAGAACAAGTGAACATCACTTGAAAAATAAAGTCAGGTATGATTTAAAGTTTGTGGAAGCGCCTTTTAAACTTGGTGACCTTGTCATAGTGGAAGAATTTCACTATCCGAATACTCGGAAGTTAAGTCCGCCTTTTTCTGGTCCATATCAAATTATGGAAAAATTATCCAATGTAAGTTTCAAAATAAATAAGCCTAACTGGCTTACAAAAAAGGATTATGAAGTAATACACGCTTCCAAACTAAGATACTTTTTTCCTAGTAATCAATTTAAACTACTTACACCAACAAACTGAAATAGTTGGTATCATATGAACTGATATTATATTATATCTGATCTCGGTTTGCATTATTATGAATATTTGGAATTTTAATTACCTTTTTGATTTATTATGAATATTTGAATTTTAAATTATTTTTGCATTATTGTGAACATTGTGTTATGTGTAAAAGTACTATTTCTTGAACTATGTCAGGACAGTTCCATACAAATTTGAAAATGTAAATAACATTGGACTTTTCAGAATCCATCTGCAACATATTTCTTATTTTGATTATCTTATTCTATGTATAATATTTACTGAGTGTTTTGCATTTATTAATACAATTGTTTTTATCATGTTCAATGACGTATAGTGGTACATTTTATAACAGTGTTGTTTTTAGATATGATATTTGTACATTTTTTATTATTGTTATTCTATTATTTGTTAAGTATACGAAAGAAATAACTCATCTCCCATTAACTCCCTTAATGTAAAAATTGTTTACCCTTTTCAGGTGAGTATCATGGATGGAAGCCGGCCCATCCCCGGAGACTTGTCTGGAAGGGGGGGAAATTGTAAGAAAATACAAAAAATCAGACCTATTTATTACTTTTTTAATAAATCGCCCCTCAATGTGGATACGGGCCCCATGACTAATAATCACGGGTTTTACAGGGCAACAAGAAACCTAAGTTTATCGTATTAATTTAAGTAAAACACATGGCCTTTTTAACTGGTAACCCCCCTCGGGAGATGAGAAATTTCTATACATCTACGCACTTGGTCTCCAGAACTCATGATGTAAAGACTTGCGAAAAGATTTTGTTATGTTTTAAATAAATCGTAATTAAAACTCATCCCCTTGAAGTCTGTCGTTTCATGAAAATGCGACATATATATATATATATATATATATATATATATATATATATATATATATATATAAATTGAACTGTAATACGAAGTACAATTTAAAAACACTTGCAAATGTTGTATTAAATATTTACATGTTACTGTGACAAACCCTTTCAAATGTTGCCGTAAAAATTATCATTTTACGAATCAAAGTGAGTTTTGACCACCGATGGCCAAAATATATTTTGATCATGACATTTAAAACCGGTATTAAGGCACGGTTAAAACCATCTTTGGTTAAAACCAATACTATCCTGGTTTAATTACAGTTTTAGTAGAATCTCTAAGAATAATAATAATAAAAAATACTGCTTTAATTTTTATATCCTTTACAGAAATCAGTCAATAATTTTAATTTAACTAATTTACGGATGAACTTTGAAGTATTTTTTAATTTTAGATTATAAACTAACCTATCACATGTAGTGCCTTGTAATAACATATTTTTTTTTCTGTTCGTAATTAATTCCACTTCACTTTAAATCTTTTCATGCTCTCCCCTGATTTCTTTTCAATAATTACTAATTACGAATTATAAATTTGATTAAAGCGATTTTTTTCTCCCCTGAGGCGGAATTCTCGCATTCATTCCATACTTGTCGATTAATTTTTAATATTTCCGCTCTGGCACTCCTGATTGCTTTCCTGTTTGTTTTTCCTCCGGAGATATCCAGGCGAGCTAGTTATTCGAATTCCAAAGGAAAAATCGATTTTCCAGGACACAACGTCATCGCTTTGCTTCTATAGCATCTAGAAACAGGCTGACTTTATGACTGAAGGCGACAGAGGATTGGCCGCGGCGAGGGGTGGAAAAGCCGTTTTTACGGCCTGGGCCCCGACAGGATGTACCACAGAGAGAGGGGTAGACTGGTTACACAGCACCTAAGATGAGACTGGACTCACTAAAAATCGATGTCTTATTATTATCATTGTAGATGTAGTTCATAAGTAAAAAATAATCTAATTTTTATTTTAAGAGTGTATTCGAAAAAACGCTTTTCGACCTTCAACAACTTGAAATTTTCTGATACAATTTCAGACACGTTTTTAAAAGTAGAAACATGAGACTTGCTGCTAGGATTTTTGAAGAGACGGACGTATAAGGTGCCGTGTGATGTCATTTTACGCTCCATCCATTAGAATTTGATTTATAAACAATTATTTTCTCAGTATGGCTTTTTTTTTCGTTCCCAGATCTCCCGCTTCGGAAAAATCGGTTCAAAATGCCGTTTTAGATTGCCTTTTTTTCCCCCAACTTTTTCAGCATTTATCAAAGAATCGACAATCACGGCACCTTGTGTACTTTCGAAATAAGACAATTTGCCAGTTTGATGCTTATGAGAGCAAAAATGAATTTTAAAATAAATCGGAAAATGAGCAGTTTGAATCGAAATATATTTTATCGAAAATATATTTTATTTCCCTTTTAGTTTCATATTTTCTTAAAATGTTTGCCTATGTTCGGAGCGCCTTTTTACTTGAGTACAATAATGAATAAATACCAGGAAAATGGCTGAATCAGAGTCCGGGCTGCCTAATATATTAATATTGCTGTTGGTTAAAACTATGAAACAACGCAAGAAAAATAAGGTGAAATCTTCATTCCTTCAGTATTAATTCAGTTCTTAGAGCTTTGAAAGAAAAAAGACAAAAAAACAAAAAAAAAAAAAACAAATAAAATAAAAAAAAAAAAAAAATCTGTTTTACTAATTTTTTATTGTAACGTCCAACAAACCTGAAAAATACAAAAAAGAAAATCTAAAGAAAAAAATTCGTCGCCAGGATGTACCACACAGGAAGAGGGTGGAATGGTTACGTTTGCACCGAAGATGAGACTTCACTGACTAAAAATCGAAGAGAAACAATGATCATCATTGCAGATGTATAGTTCATAAGAAAAAAATCTAATTTTTAAAGCTTTTATTTTATTTTTACTTTTTTATTTTTCTCAGCGTCTTCAGACCTGAGCATAAAATAACTCTACAAATGTATATATATATTGCTTTTTCTTAATCGAAATGACACGATAGATGACAGAAAGAGTCATTTTTATGTATTCAGTACTTTAAGGGACTGGTAATTTAGGTTTACAAATATGGATATAAAAGTACTAATCCACTTAAGACATCAGTTTAACTATCAGTAATATAAATTTACGCAATAACAAAATTAAGGTCTTTAAACAAGTAAATGATCAGCAAATCCTTAAAAAATTTTATTGTAAAGCATTTAAGTTAAATAATCATGAATATTTCTTACTTTCTTGGCCACAATGTCTTGAAGGTATTTTCGAAACTCGGATAAAGAGAATATTTATTTTATGAGTTAATATTCATCAGTGCTGACATTTATAGGTTTTTCTTTTAAAGCAAAAAACATTCAGCTGCATAGAAGAAAAGTAAAAATGCAAAAAATTCGATCAGTTTAGTTCTTATGAGGAAAAGAATGGAGGTACTCATTTGTGTATCTCAGGTCTGAAGAGGTTAAGGATGCATTATAAAAAATATTTTTGAGATCTCTCAACAAGTCGCAGTATTCTGATATGTTTTCAGATTCATTTTTAAAAGCAAAATCATGAAGCTTGCTGGGGCGATTTTTGAAGAGATGCATAAGAGGCCGTGTGATTTCATTTTTCACTCAATTAATTATAATATACTTATAAACAATTATTTTCTCAGTATGACCATTTTTTCGTTCCCAGATTTACCGCTTCGGAAAACTCGGTTCAAAACGTCAAATTTGACAGCATTTTTTTTCAATATTTTGTACATTTATATATATATTAAAAAAAAAAAAAAAAAAAAGTCAAGCACGGCACATTGTGTAGTTTCTAAATAAGAGAATTTGCCAGTTTGACGCGTTTGAGAGCAAAAATGAATATAAAAATAAATCAAAAAATAATTGTTTGGATTGGAATACACCCTCAAAGTGTTAGCCTAAATTCGAAACGCCCTTTTTTTTCTTTTGAGTACAATATCCAGGCTGATACCAGGCTACCGTGATACCTTAAATACCAGGGCTGAGGGGTCGGTGGGGAAAATGGCTGACTCTGACTAACTGAATTTATTATATAAATTTGTTAAAAAATTAAAAATAATATATATATATATTAGGTATGTATAATATATATATGATAATTTAGATTTATCACAGGCTTTTAAAGACATTTTTTCTGAAAAGAGATTTCACTATGGAACGGAAAACACAAAATGGCTTTCATTCTCAAGATGAAAAGAGCGGCCATTTAAAAGGATCGCTAAATCATCATCGATCAGCTGAAAAGACAGGCGGGCGACACTAACTTGAATAGAGGACCACACGAGTCGCACCTTTGATAGCACGCTGACGCAGAAATGAAAGCGAAAGAGTCCAGACGTCCAGACATATTGTCGCCATGGGTGTGTATTTTCAGGTACGAATGAGAAGACGATGTTACGAATCTCTTAATGAGAAAAGATCATTAAGGTTGACGATTGGTTCGTGACCTTTAGGGGAGGTCTTGGCTGAGACGAAAAAGAGGAAGCCAAGGTTTTTTGGGGAGGATTCGGATCTCGGAGTGAGAAGAGAGAGAACAGAGCTCAGGGCTCGGATTTGTTCTCTGAAAAAAGCGGATCGGCTCGGATCGGGAGCTGTAGAGGGTGACATCACCCAAGTGAGCCGGAAGAGAAGGACTCTCGCCAGGAGAGTACCGGTGTCAAGTCTTATCTTCGGTGACTAGAGTACGCCGTGTTGCTAATTGGTAGAAACTGTATGTGATTTATAAACTGAATATTCTCTGAACTGAAATAGAACAGAACTTTGGACTTGGAGCTGGTGGATTAAGATCCTACGTGTTCTAAATTAATTTTTGCTGTACATAAAATTTAATACAGAGAACCATTTTTATTGTTATAAATAAATAATTGATTCTCCATTAAATTGCCTGGATTATTTGCCGAGCGGCACTTACGCTACCAACCACTTAGCTTTAATCTATTTGAGGCAAGTTATTACAGCTGGTGGCAGCGGGAGCCACTAGCCCAGGACTATAGTTCGCCGTGCAGTTCCAGAGTTAATCATCGATAGAATCCAGCGCCTAGCTGACGAAGGCACCCAGCCGCCAAGAGAAACCCAGCGCCTAGCTGACGAAGGCACCTAGCCGCCAAGAGAAACACAGCGCCTAGCTGACGAAGGCACCCAGCTGCTAAGAGAAACCCAGCGCCTAGCTGACGAAGGCACCCAGCCATAACCAGAGATACAACGCCTAACCGACGAAAGGCCACCCAGCCGCAAC